>CM068725.1:12783072-12940572 GCA_035079005.1 Fraxinus americana | reverse complement strand
AAATCAAATTTTAATGAAGTACCAAATTAGAGTCAAACTCTAATTTCAAATTTAATTAAAATCAAATTCTAATTAAATATCAATTTAGAGTCCAACTCTAATTTCAAAACTTAAGGTGGTTGAATTTAATTAAAATCAAGTTTTAATTAAATACAAAAATTAGAGTCCAACTCTAATTCAAAATATTAGGGTGAGCTTATTTAATTAAAATTAAATTTTAAATAAATACCAAATTAAAGTTCAACTCTAATTACAATTGAATTAACATTTTAATTTAGGATAAAACCCCTAAATAAAATTCAATTTAGGGTCGAAGTTTTATATTTAAGTTAAAATCAAATTTTAACTATAATATAAAAGTCGTCAATTTTAAATGAGTCAAGATTAAAACAAAGTCAAATTTCTAGCTAAAATTGAATTTAAGGTAAAACATTTTAAAATTCAATTTAAAACCATTTTCAAAACAATTTAAATCCCTATTTAAAATTACCATCAAAATCCTTTTTTAAAACTTGCAATTTGACCCTTATTTTAAAATTGTACACATGCCCCTCAATTTCTCAAATTGCAAGAAGGCCTTTTCATTCAAAATTGCATAGTGACCCCACAAATGAAATTGCAAGAATGGGACCTCAATTTCAAAAATCGCATGATTGGCCCTTTATTTAAAATTGCATTTTCGACCCTCATCCATTAACTGCAGGCAGGGGTCCGCAATTTCATAAATTACATAAAAGGCCCCCACCCCCAAAAAATCCGACTGAAAACCTTAAAAGGAATTCTTCATCGACGCTACCCCTAACTGAAACCCTAAAATAAATTAAATCAAGGGACGATGCTCATCGGCGCCACCCTTAGGCAGCAGGTAAATGCATGTCACCTCAGTGGTGCCCATCGCACTGCAATATCGAGTGTTGCTGCCGCAGCGGTGTCCATCGTCGTTACACAGCACTATGCTGCATCGCATGCAGCACCGTGCGGTACAACATACCTGTGGGCAGTAGCGTTCCGCGCACTGCCCAGCCAATTTTTAACTTAAAATTAATTTTCTTTAAAAAAAAATGAAATTTTTTTTTTCTCAAAAGCTAGAAACAAGAAAAGTAGGAACAATCAACTTTTGACTGTTCTAAGATGCAAAGAGAATTCTAACAAGAACAAAGTAGGTTCAGATACCACTTTTGGGAATTTACTTAACATGCACGCTCAAAAATAAAACTAATTTCGATTCCCACCAACGATCATCTTTGTATTTGGTAAGAACCTGTGACAGAAACTATGCCTTTCGCAGATTCTACAAACTCCTTTACTGATTTTGGAACACGAACAATCACGATCTGAAATTCACGGTTGTCCAATTGTCCAGCCTCCAATGGAAATCCATACAGGGAACAAGAATGAAAGAATTAGAGTTTCTCTTCTCTTATGCTAGGAAGAATATGAATTTTGTTCTATTCTATTTTTCTAAAATCCTAATGACTTATTAATATAAGTCCAACCTTAGCTTCAGAAATGGGATTACAAGTAGCATCAAAGCTACTTTTTACGTCGACATCAGCAATCGATCTTCTAGCCATCTCACTGTAACACATTCCAGGCAATACGGTGATAGAATCGGAACTAAGTCGTCTCCGATCTATACACGAAATCACACGATTCAAAGTAGGATGATTGGTGGCATATTCCACATGCCACATATCGATATCCTTAGCTTCATGCCTTTTAGATAGGATGTTGATTCTAGGACTTTGGAATTCAATCTCCTCAACACGCTTCGAAGCACAAAGCTTCAAATGTCCCTTGATTCTGCAAAACAGAGTACCTGTTTTAAGGTTCGAATTCTCCAACCTATACACCAGCTTCCAAGGCATCTTATCAGATGATGCAGAACTCCAGCAACTTCCGTAAAACGTCAGATCGCAGTTACACGTAACCGGCATTACAAACTCGGCCTGTTTAGAAGCTGTTCCCATCATTCTCGTATCGTGAACCTAGATTCTCACGAATCCCTCGGAGTTTATTGGACACTGATGTCGATACTCAATCACACAGCGATCGATCATTATCGCGTGTTTCTTCAACTTTTTGTACATGACATCGGCCATACTGGGCAGATGGAGTTTCACATTGCCCCAATTTCCATTAGCAGCAGCCTGGATCGTTTTCGTCTTAAAATCTCGATCAAACAGATCTCCTTCGACTGACATTGAAAATGTATTTCGATTTGTTCAAAACAAATCTTAAAAATAATCAGGACGAAAACTGTAATTATGAATATGTAATTCATAAATAAATTATAAAAAAACCTTAAAACGACAAATGTCATCGCCATTTATATAAAGGGAATTACTTCACTTGATCGTCAAACGTGTCATGACGACAACGGTTGATACATTGTATCAAGTGACTGTCGATGGATTGCGTCACTATGGAACTCATTTTTTGATGACGGGGATCGTGACGCGTGGTCCAATGTGATGAATCTCATTCTTCTAGTTCCCCTTTTGTGTGTGACACATCAAGTTTCTTATCTTAATACCTAACAATGTGAATTATTATTTTGATCTAAAAATCGATAAATTAAAATACCCCGTTTAATTTATCACTAATTCACATCCGTCGTCCTATATTGACATCTAGCAATATGCCGATAATACATTTGACGAGAAATGCCACGTGGTATAAAAAAACTAAATTGATTCATTTACCGTGAAACTATAATCCATTCGTCAATATGATCCGATCAATTACGAGATATGGATGTGTATCAATCTCAATTATCGATCATCTCTTTCATCACACTATTAAGTCAATGTAAGTTAAAAATTCCTTTTCGACTTATGAGTACACCTTGACCAATGATTTCATTATCAATTTAATTAAATGAAATGTAAATCATAATCTCTTACTATCTAAGAGTGTCGAATCTTCTATTCATCACACAACCTTTACATAATTCTTGACATACTCGAACAATGCCATATTAGCGACCATTTGCAGGGCAACCTCAAATATCATCAAAGTATGACTCCTCATATAAAGCACTATGATGGTCTCAAGTTAAAAGATCAATTCCACTACTGAACGTTAAAGATTAACCACTAACACTCAGATAATTATTTGTATGGAATCTTCATAGCGAGTCTATAACAAAACATCCACGTATTTATTTAAGTGTCACCACATTTTAACTTGTGAGATAGCTACTTACTTTACAAGTAAAAAATGTCATAAGTGATGGTCTATCTATAATAACGATATCAGTGTATCGTTATTATTTACGACCACAGATGATTTAAAATTCAGTCATACGTAATTTGTATCTTACAATCACAACTCATCGTTATTAACAAATTACCAAATCTTAAATCTACGAATTCTATTATTTAATTTATTATAACATTAATTCAATTAAATAATCGATCTTACCATAAATATGTATCAATTTTATATTAAAACTGTTTATGTTTAAAGTTGATTGGGCTTAGGAGAGTAATTCTCAAATGATATTATTGACATTTGGGCCTACTATCTTGGGGGTTTTTTTCTCCATATGCTTGATATTTTGGACACTGCTAACATGGAATTGTTTCCATTCATAACTTGGAACTATTTTCTGGACACGGTTCATAAAATTCATTCTTAAAACTGACTTGAAAAGAGACTGTCCAAACCAGGTTATAGTAGAGGAGATCTTGACTATATGTGGGGTAGGCGACCACCTAAGGCCCCGCTTTTATGAAAGCTCCCAAAATAAATTATTACATATAGTTCATAAAAAATTATAAATAAAATAAAGTCTAAATGCAATAAACCAAGTCAATTCAACCATCCAATGAGCAAACACACTATTCTTTAATTAAAATATAAACGTTAGGTTAAAATATAAAAGGATGGAATGTTGTTTTCCAAATGGGTGGAATGTTAATAAAATATTATTGACTATATCAATTACAGTTGCGATAATAGCTTCTTAAAATAAAGTTAATAAAACCCTACATTTGACTAATAATATCATAAGAAATGTTAAATGATGAATTCAAATTTTATGAACAATGTTAATTTTGGTGATGTGGCATAGCTTCTTTTAATAATTTACAATGCCCTGCTTGATATTATTGTTTTTCCATGAAAAACCATTCCATTTTCCATGTTTTTGGTGTTTGATAACATTTTTTTCCATGCCAAATGTTTTCACCCTTCCCCATAACACGTGCACATTTTCCCTTAAATTGGTGAAAACATTTTCCCACCATTTAGGTGGGAAATGGTTTTCCAGGTGCTGCTGCTGCTTTTTTTTTTTTTTTTAAGAAACAAATTTTATAACTAATTGTAAAAAATAATAATAATAATAAAATAATAAAATTTCATTTTAATAGACAATTTTCATGTAAAACAAAGTCAAACGAACACTAAACTTTGATTAAAAAATAATTTTTTAGGAAATTTTTTTTTTTTCGTTTTTTTTTTTTTTTTTTTACTTTTTGGCAACGGAAACAAATTTTATAACCAATTGTGGAAAAAATTATCATTTTAATGGACAATTTCAATGTAAAACAAAGCCAAACGAACACAAAATTTTAAAATTTTCCAAGTGGAAAATTATATCAATCAAACACACTTAATTACCAATTCCCTGCAAAACAATTTCTGGACAATTACTTTCCTTGGAATTCATTTTCTTTCCACCTATTTTCCGCCCTTGCAATCAAACGGATCCTAAGTAAAACTCGCCTACAAACCAAAATATAAAGAAATGGTGCCCAATAAGCTTATAAGACACCAAGACGAACCTTCCTGGACCGACAAGGTACTCAAAAGTAGTTATTACAGTGGTAAAATAATTGACAATTGAGTTGCTGAAGAACGGTTTGCAGATATATAAGGATCTATTTTCATTTTTCATCCCAGTATTTTCCAGAGTATTTCAACCCACATTAACAGGAGATTTAAACAATTTATCATAAAAATCACATTTCATGTCAACAAGGGCACTGCGAAAACAAGACTTCACCTCTAACAAGAATGATATTCTCATTGTGCTAGCTTCTTTTCTCTCGTCTTGCTCCGAAAGGGTGATAACAAAGAGAAATGGCGAGAAGCTGTAGCAAAATTAAAAAATATGTATATAAAAATAAGATCCTGACTTCATTTTCATTCCAGAATTAAAGAGCTTACTGGTTTCACAAGCATACAAAGCACTTACACTTCTGCGAAGCATTGCCAGCAGTGGGCGTTCCATCTTGTGAGATTAGATTCTTCAATGTATAAACTGAAAAAAAAAAAATAATAATAATAAAATAAATTGAAGTTCAGACCATTAAAATTTTGCATGATCAAAACAATTCTTGACAAAGTCAACTAAATGTGTAAGATATACTTTGCCTCCGTTTGGTTTCACTCAAAATCAGTTTTTTAGTAGATTTTGATAAAAGTTATGAAATGTGTGGATAAAAAGTTGACAAAAGTGTGGAACTCATGAAATGTGTGGTAGAAAATGAGTTTTAGAAAATGGGGGGCCAAACAGGGGCATAATCTGTATTGTAACAACTAGCAGAATTGTTTTATCCCAGAACCTCAGCAGTACCCTACTTTGAAGAAAATGAAATATTATATAAGACTTTCCGCACTAAAATCTATGAACTGGGGGACAGTCAATTTCAATAGAATGCTTGCTGAGGACAAAAGACAAACATTTAGACCAGAGAACTGAAACTAAGGTGATATTTTGATGGTTTTATCATGAAGAACTAATTATTGAAATAATAATTTATCGTCAGAATATTGAGACATACCATATTGGACTGAGGCATTTGTAAAAAAGCAATTTGGTGCAACTAATGCATACCATCTTTACAACACTAAAAAACCTTGCTTATGCTAATTATATGAGGTAATTGTTTGAGATTAAGCAGAACCATGCATCATATATTTTATTGGAATGAAGTTTAGAATGTAGATAAATGGGCATCACCTTCACTTGAAGAAGCAGTACACCCTCCAATATCATCCTGCTCAAAACTTGTGCTGTCTGATTCAACACTTCGATCTACTGCAGTTGAAGAATTATTCTTCTTTCCAAACATTAAAAGTCGTCTAAGACCTTTTGATGATTCCTTTACTCGAGTCTTTTCAGAAGTTTCTGGATTATTGTCCACTCTGAGGGTTATAACATCAGGAACATGTGCTCTGGTAGTTTGTTCAACTCTTGACATCATTTCTGAGCTTGCTGTGGATGCTTTACCGTACTCTGAGTTTCCAGTGCAAGGATCTTCTAAGAAGGAGACACGAGCATATGGGGCCTGATAAGGTTTTTCGGCAGAGATGGTGTTTGCTGCACCAGAAGGGTCCTCTGAATAATCTGTCTTCACCTTGTATCACAGTATAATACATCAGTAAACCAGATATAACATAATTTTTTGGACAGGTAGTATAGTGTGTAGGTAGTACTCCTAAATTATACAATTGACCTGTAATTACAAAGTTTTATATTCAGTACTGACCACAGAAAGTCAGGTACTTCCTCATAAGATTTATTGCACGTTCGATGGAATGGAGCATCTTATATCTTGTCATAAACGAAGGGGCATATCATGAAAATAATTAGTCATCTCTCTTAGTATCCCTATACAAACTCCCATTTGCTGAACACAGCCTAAGGGATTATAACCCAGTAACATGCTCAACAAGTGTTAATTAACATCAATTTTAAACTTAGTATGCATGTCCATTCCATTGAATGTTTATTTCCCTTCTTCAGAACCTATATTAGAGTAAAGCAAAAGCAATATGAATGATATGAGAAAAGTAAATATAAAACATGCAGAAAGATGAGTAATATATTCTAACCTACACTAAAATAATTTTCAGCTTATGACAAACACAAGGATTCTCAATTTTAAATATTCTACCTCATAAGAATGTGATTGATTTTGGTCTTCACTAGGTATGGGATCTCTATCAACTTCATCCATGGGTGAAGGTACTGTATGTATGGCAGCTGACTCAGTTATTATGCCACTTTTCTCTCCAGTGCCATGACTATCATTATGTTGATACTGTAGCCCTATCTTTTCTTCTGATGAATGTAAAGTAGGAATAGATGGCTTCTCGTACTCGAGCATCACAACTGTTTTATCAACTATTGGGTTGTCATCTACATCACTATGATATGTAGTATCCGGATCATTCACAGAAGATCCAGTAGGCTTTATTCCATTCAATTTATGTGTTCCCTTTACTGCCGATTCGTTATGGCCTACATTTAAAGGAGATTTTGTTGTTTTAATCTTCAGTTCAGGTAGAGTTGCAGCCTTAGTTTTATCAAGGTTAATGATAGCAGATATTTTGTTCCTCTCAGGCCCCTCAGAAAGCTTTCGCTTTGATGCTGCTTCAGCACTTCGTACATTCATTGAAGTAACAGGGTGGTTGCTGATTTTTTTGGGCTCTGATAATCTCCTGATCCGTGCCATGGAAGCCTTTGAATCAGGTGTAACACTATTGTTTTCTCTTTTCGGCTCAGACAATGATGATGCTGACCTACTCAACCTATCCCCTGCCAACTGGCTACTGTCAATTGATTTATTGGCTTTAGCAGACTTTCGTGACTCGCTGGATCCAAGTGAAGTTCTGACTTTGGATCTCTGCAAGGGTGATGATAAGCCAGGTTCTGAATCACTGAACTTGGATCTATTAGCAATTGGAGAAAGTTTCGTAGGAAATGTCTTTGTTTGTGGTGAGAGTACTGATAACTTCGCAGATGTGGAGCTGCCCCTCACTGCAATTCTCTTTTGCCTCTCCAGCTTTAATGCTTCAAGGCGCTTTTGTTCTGCCTCTTCCTGTGAAGAAATGAGCTTTAGAATATAGAAGTTTATAGTAGTAAAAAGGAATCCACACCACAATAACTTAAACATGACATGTCTGGTAATCCTGAAAGAAGTACAGAGAAGGAAAGCAATATATTGGATGAGGGTCCAGTCTACTTAGTCATGTTTGTTATTGCAAAGCATCTCTACTATATCTACTTAGTCATGCGTGCTTAAGAGTATCAAACAAACAAGAGGCTAGATGTACCTTCTCTTTCTTAATTTTCTGGAGATCAGCTTTGTAGGATCTTAACTTCTCCGCACGTTCACGTGCATCCTCTAAAGTACTTGTCTTTGGTAATTTCCCCTTCCTTATAGGCCCTCCGGTTCTTTTCTTATCTGAAGAATCCAAAGGAACCTTTGACCTCTTATCCTTCTCAGATTTGTTTGACCGTCCCTTGATGTCGGTTACTTCTTTTTCCCTTTTCTCCTTTGAACTAGAATTTTCACCTTCACCATAAACCTGCATCTCATAATCAAGAGCAGGGTCATATCCAAATGAACTCTTTTCTGTCCTACGTTCAGGCATCAGGCTCAAATCAACAGGCTCATAATTGACTTGGTTCCCAATTCCATCAGAAATGCTATCAGACTTTTGATGCTTTGATTGAAACTCAGAATCCATATTAATAGCAGTTCTATCCCCTACTCCAACATGATCTATTGACATTGACCCAAATGGTACTATAAATGTTTCATCAGCCAGACCATGTGACAATTCTCTATCCATCTTTTTGAGGGAACCCTCAAAAACTTCCACGGCTAGTGGATCTGATGAATTCCCAAAATTTAATTGGTTTCCTCGATTGCCTATTATAAAATCATCATTTGCTCCCCTTGATAAAATCTTCATCCCATTTGTTTCTGAAAATTGCATATTCATTTCATCATCCCGTCCAATGAAATCATTATTCCCTCTCGAGCATAGAACCTCATCACCTGATCCTCTAGTCCGGCGAGACATACTTCCACTGATTCTGTGTATTTCACTCATCCTAGTGTCTTGTATTTCACCTGGATCACGTCCACCACGAGCCAACGGATCATTGCCTGCAGCATTTGCTCGTCTTTTTATTTTAACATCTTTTTCCATAGCAAAAATTCCCTTATTAGCAGTATGAGTATCTTCATTAGTTCCTCTGAGTAAACAATTTTGAAATGCTTGCCAGTCTCCATCACCTGTCTCCCCAACAAATTCAGAGGCTTTATCATTTAGATATGATTCATCTGTGAACTTAAGACGGCTCCCTTTTCTTCTGGAAGATCTCAAACTATTCTTATGTACTACATCGTCATCAACAGCCTCAAAATCTTCATTTCCTGCATCTGTTTCAGAATCAGAAGCTGAGATTGATTCACTCTCAGATTTCTTTGCTTTAGAAGTGATGTAATTAATGTTTCGAATGACAACCATGCCCGATTGCTTTTTACTAGATCGTCCACTTTTTTTATGAGGTTCCCGACTGTGTGAAACTTCCTCATTAATCTCCATATCGTCCTGTGATCTTGTTCTGTCCGTCTCCCATATTTCTGACTCAGTGTTGGTACCCCTATCATCATTTGGATGTCTCATCTGTCCTGTTTGATGATAATACTCCATGGGCGGGTGAGGTGACTGATATAAAGGGCTATTCCCAGTGTAAGTCTGATAGTATGGCATTCCTTGGACAGGGTATGCCTGGAAAACTGGTGTCGCACCAGGTGCAGGATGCCCAGGCCATGGAGGAAACATTATATGAGGAAACAGTCCTTGAGAATATTCTGGTTGACCTGTTGGCACTGAGTGATCTACTGAAAACATAAATGAATAATCACAAAATGAAATTTAGGGGGAGGGGAGGGGAGGGGAGGGTGGGGGACAATTTTAAACAATGTCTGCATTTGAAGACTCTTGTCAGGCCCTATAAATTGTCACACTACAACCTATCATACACCTAAGATTCGCAGCAGATGGACACACGTACTAGTCTAGGATTGAGGTGTGAAGATTAAAGACAAAGATAAGCCTAACAACTAATATATTTGTTATATCACGAGCAATTGTCCTGTCAGGTTTGTTGTGCAGAGTACTCTATTTATGTTGCTAATTTCTTTATGAATGCCAAGGGTGGTGGAATAGTTATCTCGCAAGCATAAAGTCGGCATCTCAAGATCAACAAACACCCCAACCCCACCAAAAATGGCACCTCTATCACACGGTTAAACCCAGATCATGAATAGTATTTCAGAGAGATAAGATGGGTATATCAGTTCATAAGAATTTTTATAATATCCAAAGAAATTCATTGTTTGCCATACGTTTAGTCGTTTACTATTAAATATAGTAAATAAGATAATTCAAACACGTGGGAATATAGGTGGGAGGTAAGATGAAATCTTTAGTGAGACGGGTAGAATTTTCCTATAATCACTACAAACAACAATAAAGTAGATCATGAAGTTCGAGGATAAATTATTTATGTATTTAGCATACAATTGCGATTAGCTTTCTCCCTAACAAACAGCAATGCAAGGGCAGCACAACTCCTCCTGAGTAACCCCGTTACAGAGGTCTGATCTCTCCACCTATAATTCCTCTGAAGATCCAATCCCAAGAAACTGTGACTAATTTGGCTCTCGTTCAAAATTAAATACCAAAATTAGATGGAAATTTCTGAGAAACAGGTTTCAAATAGATTTTCTACCAAAGCCCATTTAGTAAGAAATTTACAGTATAAGGCTCTATAAAATGACTTGTTAGGCACTAAAATTGAACAGATCGTCTACACCATGCCTCGCTCAGGTGTAATGGAAAGCAAAGACAACATTTTCAAGCAATACAAAGGATATGAATAATAAAGGGGTTGAAAAATAATATGGAGTTGTTTAATTTTGGCAAAGCCAAACACAATGAATGGGAAGATATTTTTGATTAAGAACCTCAGCCAGACTGATCTCTTACCTGCATTAGCGTCTGATCCTGATTTACCATAATTCTCTGAAGCCAATTCGCAATTGGAGTCATTATGTGTGTTGGCTACACCAGAAAGCACAATACCGGATGTATTCATTGCAGAAAAGTCTGATTGAGTAGATGTCACTTCTGCTGCTTCAATTTCAAGCCATTGCCCATTTTCATGCTTTCTCTTCCAAAGATGCATGAACCTCGAGCACGCTTCCCTGTCATATGGATATAGTTCATTTCTCTGCTAATTTTCTAGAAATAAAAGTTCCTTATTGTTATCAATAGCACTAAAGATCGTCTTGTACAACTTTTTGGGAAGGACAGGGACATAGTAACAATTTTGAGCTTACAATAAACGTGAGGCTCCAAAGCACTCAGAAAATGACACAAGTGGTGCCATTTGATCAATATCAAATCCCGCGGCTACTGCACGTGCAAAGGCCATGCCTTGTTCTTTACGTAGAACTGCTTTACGGGTCTCAAGAACTTTCAAAAGCTGGACTCTGTTACAACAGGTAAACAAAAAATTATCATATTAAGCTAGCAGATGAAAGTTAGCTGCTACAACACAATGTTCAAAATACATATAGACAAGAACAATCACCAAAATATTAATGTTCACAAATAAGTCATAAGATATTAAAACTCCTAATATATCCTTTTGTTTCTTTCTGAAACTATGTTGTACGTCGCTTAAAATAGGAAACTAACTTACCTATGCTCAAGAACACTGCTGATGATTTTAAGATAATCGAAAAGGATGATAAATAAATCAGATTCACGACGAGGGTCACTAATACTATTAGAGATATGTCTCCTTCCCAACCACCTTCCTTATCTCTCCACACGTGCAAATAGAAGGGCACTTGCAACAGTATGAAATGACCATTCTGAACAATTAAATATGCCAGTTTAGTAATGTTACATCAAATGGATAATCAAGCAAGAATCTCGAAGCTATTTTGCAAAAGTATGTAGATAGGAGTTGTCTACAAGCAGCCCGAAGAAACAAAATGCCAATAAGAAGAAATACTCATAACTGAGAAAAATGATTTCTTTCTTTTTTTTTTTCTCTTCCTGCTTTATTGTTGTTGAAGGTGGGGATGGGAGGGGGGTGTATCAGAGAGTTTCTTTTGTAGTTGAGTTAAATTGAATCCTTAATAATAAAGCGCCATGTGAACCTGAAAGTGGATTCTACAGTCCAGGGTCTATCTATAACCTCGAGAATATGGAGGTCAGATCCCCTTCCCTTCTTAAATAGGGGTCAAGCATTTCCCAATACAAATACAAAATAAAGATAAAAATGCAATTCAAATTGGTCTATGCTGGACGGACACAGATGGAACACCAACACACATAATTATTCCAAAAACGTAAGACATACGCGCTGTAGATACATCCATTAAATTTTACATTTCATATCATTATTTCTACACTTCTATTTTCAATCAAATTAATACTCTTTTTCAGCTTTGATTTTGAATTTTAAAAGAGGAATCATTGAACTTTGCAAAGTAATTATTTGTGGTATTATGATAATTTCGAGTTGTAGTTCTAGTGCTAATGAAACAAATATTTTCATGTACCAAAAAGTGTATACAGTAGATAAAAACAAATGCTACAAGTCATTCGATGATTTTTTTTCCATTAACACCATTTAGCAGTGCATTTGAACCAATTTAAATATAAGCCCTTAAAGATCTCTACGTGCTGCCAAAAGGTAGATTTGTACCAACCAATGAGATGAATAGGATGGTGAACTCTTTCTTTTTTTTTTTTTTTTTGAAGTAACGCCTGCTTTAACCCTACTTACAATTTTGAACATACATTTTGGAGACACTCATGACTCGTGGCATTTCATCAGGACTAAATTTTGAAATTTTCGAACAAACATTTTTCCATGTCTCTCACATGTCAGAGAATATGATAAACATGAAATACAGGACACGTCTAATAGTTTGTCCGACGCGTGTTTGAGACATATCGGAAATGTGTCCGTCGAATGTCAAAAATTAAAATGTAACTCTAAAAATGACATGTCTCTTGGGTAATAAAATCAGATTTTTAATAGATTTTGATAAAATGTGTGGTTGAAAAGTTTTGGGTCCCATAAAAAGTGAGGTTAAAACTTAAAATTAATTGTAAACTTTGACTTAGATTAAAATTTCTACCAAACAAAGACTTAGAGTCCAATACGTGTTGGGCTATGAGGATACTCCCTAGGAGGAGTTTATATGCTTCACATAAATTAGTATATGTTTCAACATCAAAGCATTCATGTAGAGGAAAAAAAAAATTTAACAAAATGATAGATATTAGAATAACATATTGCCCCTGTTTGAGCCCCATTATCTCAAAATACATTTTTTTCTCAAACTCATCTTCGACCACTTATTTGTCCAATAAAATAATTTAAACATAAATTCAAAAAATTTCCTATTTTTTAACAACACAATCTCCAAAAAAAATCACTATTACAAAACTCGTTTTTGTTAAAAAATGGAGCTCAAACAGGGGCATTGTTATGTGGTTCCTGAAAACTATACTAAGGAAGAAATATAAAATAACCATAGTGCAAAGCTATGCATTATGTCAGTTAGGTCAATCTCAAACTGTAAGTACGCCATATGACCTTTGCCAAAAATTGTCCCATTTTAATAATGGCTTACTTTTCATGACAAATGATGCATGACCTCTAGTTCAAATGATCTCATTTGACACAGAGAATAAATGGGTGCAATACGAACTTAAGTAATGCCACGAGGAGCATGCAAATTAGCATAGGAAAATCAACAATGGGTTTTACAGTGCATACTTAGAATTTCCCTCCTCCAAGCACGACCCATTTGCTTCAGGTGGTTGTGCCCCAGGCTGTCAGTAAAATGAGGCAAAGAGTGAAAACATATAATCAAGTGCAACAAATGAAGAAAATACTGAATGCCTCGTCACCTTGTAAAGGACAATCGCTTTTTCGTCACCACCATCAGGCAAAGATTTCTTTCCTGTAGAAAATTTTCAGTGTTAACAGTGTTATCATTTACCAGTATTCTGTTGCTGGGAAAATTTTGGAGTGCATCATCAGATGGAAAAAAATAATATTCACAATTACGCAGACAAAAGGGAGGAGGCATACAAACTGAGATAGGCAGAAAGAAAGGGTGAAGCTAAATGATGTGTAATATAAACCTCTAAAGATTGTATATCCCTTCTCAAGCAAGAAAACAAATAGAAAACATTTTTTTGTACATAGAACGTGAAGATATACAAATTTTCTCATTCAACAATACCTTCGCAGCTCCCCAAAGGCTTTCCTTCATGGTTTTCGGCCTGTCAAACGTACATAATACATTAAAAGAAAAATCATAAAACTGGTGTTGATTAAGTACAAAAAGGATAATATTGCAGAGCATTACAATGCTGTGCCCATTATCATTGCTGCTTTGTAAGGCAATCGCCTCCTCAAGCTGTAAGATCTCAGATTCTATGGTGTACACACGCTCCAATATTTCTGGAGTGCTCACAAAACGAACAAACCTATTAATGCAGCAAATATTAGAATCTTTCATTAGGTAATCGCGAAAGGAAAAGAAAATACCAAGCACTGCCCCTCACAGCAAAAACATTGATGATGGAAAAGCTTTTTTCTTTTTTAGGGATTCTATAAGTTAAAGAACTATCCTATATAACAGGCACAGTGTAACTGAGCTATGTGGTGTTATTAATTGCATGTAGATTATTGACACAAGGAAATCCATATAGAAGTGTGAGCAATGCATGTTATTTTGATTGTAGGAATCTAATTCAGTTTAATTGCAAATTCAGCAGCAGCTAGAGGATCTATATAAAGGGCTGGCTTTTTTCCTCGTAAGCAAATCTCAGGCTTGTATTTGCAGAAAAGTTTTGTCTTTTAGAGCGAAATGGCACAAAAGATGGTCCTTTGGAATGAGATTGCTCTACTCTGATAAAAGATATTATGGCTTTTATTTCGTGCAACAGAGTTAAAAAAGTGCCAGCTTAAGAGTGCAGCTCTGCATTCTATCTTATTGTTTGACAGATGAACACTAATATTAAATGAACTGTCCCAACTTCGTGCTTTCTTAGAAAGCTTCCAAATAATATTGTCCAAAAGTTCATCTACAGGATAGAAAGGCATATATCAGTTGTCAGGTTGACTAGAAAAAGCAATTCTTAATCCAAAGATCAACATAGCAATCAAGGTCATGCATTTTTGAAGATATCACCCAGAAATATTTTATTGCATCATTAGAAATTCTTGACTTAATGTTATCATTGAAAAGGCACAGAATTCATCATTTTTCCATCATTCTAAATCACATCTCCTCCTTTAAAGTTAGAACTTAGATGATCTTCCTAAAAAGGAAGACTACATTCTAGCAAGTGGATAAGATGTTACATGAAAAATGTACAAAATGTGTTACATTGACTACAAACATGCCATCAAGATTCAAGAAGGACATCAAATTGCCATACAAACCTTTCCAGAGTGGCCTTTGTAAACCATGTTGTGTCACAGTCAGTTTCCGGTTCAAGGAAAATTGAATAACCACCCTTAGCAACCTGATCTTGAGCAACCTTTAGGTGGGCTAGAAAAGGATTTAACAATCCTGATGCAATTTTCTCTTTTTTGTCATTTGCTAAGATAAACAAGTCACACCTGACAATCAAAAGACCATGAGCTTTGCATCAAAAAATTACAAACTTGAAAGTTGGAAACTGAAATTCCACATGTGATCTTCCAACTACACAATCAACATGAAAGGATAAGTGCTCAAATAATATCGATCAATAAAATTGCAAGATCCATTTATCATCTAAATACATAAAGCGGTAATATTTTCAGAAGAATTCCTTAAAGAAATAAAACTAACGAGGAAACTAAGAGATATTAAGTACTTATTTTTTTTATACAATAATTACAGAATATTTCAATTCCAAAGAAAATTTGCATCTCAAAATTCATTACATTTTAAGTTAATGGACCAATACAACAATATCAATTTTCAACATATCAACAAAAAGTCAAATAATTGGACATCTCACATTTTTATAGTATAACTCCATGAAAATTACAATTTGGTAATAGAAATCCCCAGGAAATTGCAGCGGTACTTACCATATCAAAAGGAATAGAACCAACAAAAAACATGCATCATAAATGCTACATATACATTCCAAAATTTCCAAACAGTAAATGACAGAAAACTTTATTAACTAAACAGCCAAAAACTAAGTAACGACCCACTCTTAAAACTGGTTTGCAAGGGGTGAGTACCCACGAGGAGGCAGGCCTTCAGCTCAAATGATTAAAAACAAAATCATATGCAAACAACAACACAAAAGGTCACATAGATGCTGCAATAATCGATTAGCAAACAAAAAATAGAAGGAAACTGAAATATTTCAGAAAAAGTAAAAAATTATACCGAGTTCGAGTTGGAGTGAGCTGAAAAACAGCAGAACTAAGCCGAGTATTCGGCTTCATTTTTCATCAAATGGCTTCAAACACTAGTGCTTCAGATCTCAAGAAATAACAATTCATCAAGTTAACTTCAATTCTTCAACATTCAGGTATTATAATAAAAAGGGGAGAGAAAAAAGAGGGCATTTAATAGTAGTAGAGTAAGAGCTCTGTGCTCTGAGAAGCTTTCTGCTCAGAGCCCGTGATAATGTGTGCATATATATACATACAGCAATGGTGTATATACTGTATATATATGTAGAGAGAGATAGAGAGAATGAAGAGAGTGAGAGAGTGGATCAGAGAGGATGGGGGAGACAGAAATATCTGCAATTGATTCGACGCCGACTATCGCCTGAGGTAATTAAAGGAGAAATGAAGGGTAGTTCTGGGATTTCATTTCTCAAAAGTTTAATAATTAGGATTTAGGAAGAAAAGTACAAAAGAAATGGAAAAATAATTATTATGGACAAACTAATGAAATAAAATGTACAGCTTGTTTGGCATATATATATTAGTGAAAAATATTTTTTTGGAAAATATACTGTTAAAAAGTAAAAAATAAAATTGTAAATTCCATAAAATTTGTGGTAGAAAATAATTTACAAGATAATTTCTATTGGAAATCCTTTGTTTTATTTGGTCTTGAGTACCTCTTTTAAAAGATACAAATTGTATTCATACAAATTTTTCTCGTTCAAAATAAAGTGGCTCATAAGCTTTGTGTATTTCGCTTAGCACTAGCCCCAATTAATTTGAATTGGGTTGAATGTTGTTGGTGTTGGACCTAAATTAGAAAGAAGATCATGAGACTCGTGTCAATACAATATACGATCAGACTACCCCCAAGAAAGTTTAAGATCGGACATTGACCGTCGTAATTTAATAGGAACATCATGATTAATAAATCCTTATTACAGTGTCCCACTTTAGTACCAATCATCCCAACAAGACACGTGGTAGCTACCAGTGACGTTACCACCTATTTTACCACCAGTCACAAGCTATACATGATTATACGATGTCAAGTCATCATTATCTGGTGTCGTAGCTGAGGCATAGATGTCATACTAACCTGTTGGCAATCCTCAACGATCAATCAAAACATTAAACATTTTGACAACTACACTTATTTCTAGAATAACATTGTAGTTGAATGACATTAGACAATCAAGTGGTGTGATCTTCCCTCTTATAAATAGAAACCAATCGTCCCCTCCTGGGGTAGAGCCGAGGGACCCCTCTAAAATATTTTCAAACAACTTTAATATATATATATATATATATATATATATATATATATATATATATATATATATATATTAAAGGAAAATGTCATTTAGTAAAGAAAAACTTAAACTTGTAACTTTTCAGCTTGAGACTCTTTTAAGAAGCCTTTAAAATTTCCAGGAAAAAAGATGGGGAGAAACTATGCGTGAAGTTACCAAGTTGTCCGCAGGAGCGTCTTACAGTATGTGGATGATGCTAATTTGCGCAGAGTTGATAGGAATAAATGCATAATAACGTTCGCATTATTTGTGGTTTTAGTCAAATAATAGCGACGTTCACATAGTTTGTGGTTTTAGTCAAATAATTATTGTCCCCTACACAATAAGACAAAAGTTGATGCAAAAATGAATTAGGGTTAGTTTCATTTTGGTAATTGAACTTCAATGAAATCTCAGTTATGTCATTAAACTTCAATTTATCTTCATTAGATCACCAAAATTTAGTTTTTGTCGAATGTTAGTCACTCTTGTTATCCTGTTAAGGCATCGCAAAACTTTACATCACAATCTTACATGAACGTTAAAAACTGACTGTAATCTAATGAATCTTTCTTTTTCAAGTTTATGTGTGATATAATCGTGTACGTGTTTAAAATTATATTATCTTGAAAAATATACTATAATTCATCCGACAAAGCATAAACTCGAGACATGTAATATGGTCTCCATGATCCTATGTTAACGTATATGCTGTTTAACCACAACTTGAAAATAAATTGTCAATCAAAATCGATAGTAACTCATAAAACATACTCAAAGCTCTATTTAGTCTTCATCTCCAATTTCACGATTCATCATGATTTTCCAACCACAACATAATTAGGTAGCATATTTATCTAAAAATGGGGCTAAGGGATTAATGTGACATTAAAATTAATAACAAGACCAACATATATAGTAACTAACATTGAAATAAATTAAAGTTCATTTACTTGATTGAAAAAAAAAAACAAAAAAATTGAAGCTCAATTGTTTGGTAGCTTAATGAGATTTTACTAAAAATTCAGTGGCCAAAGTGATATTAACTTTGTTTTTTTCCCGTTGGTGGGAAGTTTTTATTAAGGAATAATTGTAGTTACGATTCCAAATCTTTACCTTTTTTTTTGACGGTACTCAAACCTTGTATTTGAGCCCATAGTCCAAAACATTTCATTATGTTGCACCAAAAAAACAAATGTAAGGATGATCGTTAGTTTATCAAAAGTCAACGACCTGATCAAATTTTGACCAATTTTAAAAGGATAAAATGATAATAACAGCTGCAATCCCAAATTTTCACAGTTGGTTTTGGGGTTTTTTGTTTAATTATTTTATTTTTTTATATAAGATAATATAAAATTATTATTTTACCCTAATAGAATTGGTCAAATTTTGGTCAGGTCATTGATTTTTTATTAACTAACATTCAAATGGACGAAATTCGTCAATTTGTCCTTCTACTATAACAAAATGAAAGACTTGGAACTGTGGTTGCCACAAATAAAAAGCTTTGATGAAGTCTGGAAAAAAGAAAAGATTTGAGACCGTTGCTACCATTATCCATTTTATTAATGATAAAAGTGTAATTTGCATCAAAATGGGAACTGGGATTAGGTTAGGTTACCTAATATTGAACACATAAGTTTAATAATTGCAGCACTTTGTTGTATTAGACTACAGTTCTGACGAGCAAAGGATTGAAAACTGATGCATGGCAGGTAGCCAGTTATTGCTACCACAAGAAAAGTAAATAAATTATTTTGGTAGATGTGCATTAGTATTTTAAAAGAAGATAAATGTTTAAAAAAACAGTACTTGTTGTTTTTGTATAGCCTACTTGAAATTATTCAATACTACAAATTATTTTGGTACATGTACCTAGTATTTGTAAAGTCGAAAGAAAAAAGACAACTTAGGTTATTAACAATTTTAAATACAAATAAAATTGAGACACAACTTTTAAAGAGTTTGGCTAAGCTTGACAATTTATTTTGTTGAACTAGATTTTTTTGAAAATTTTGATATAAACGTATTTATTTAGAATCTACATTATTAGACACACAATTAACAAAGTAAAATAACTTGTTCATTTTATGCGAAGAAGGCAAAATGTTCCGATCCAATCCCTCGTTGTCCCTGCCCCTAATGCGATGGGGATATCCCTATTAGTTGAAGAGTTGGGCATGCCTTTCACGATACTTTTATTATGTTGTTAGATTTAAATTGTATTTAAAAATTAAATAAATAAGTAAATCGAAGATGAGGAAAGAAATGAAAATATTTTAATTTGTGCACCATCACCCAGAAATTCCAAAGGTAAAGGCCATTGGAATTTCAGCAGTGCTTCATGTACAGAAGCTATTTTGACAGAAAACACACCTATGTGGATCCCGCACATTATTTTTTGTTTTTTTTAATACATGGTGGGCCCCCCTCATTATTAGTATTCTGGTGAATTTCTGTACAAATGGATTTTTCCTTGGAATTTACCTGTCACCCAAAAATTCGGACGAGGAGGACAATCCATACCTGATCTCATCTCATTGCAGTTTTTATTTTCATGTTTGTTCATCTCCATGACCAACATAAATTCGAAACGGTCAATCCATTATGTTAAACAAATTTATGCATATGTCATTAATGTAAATAAAGTAGACAAGAACATAATATTTCACTTCTCGACTTGAATATATACCAAGCAGAACGAAGTACGAACCTCTATTTTTAAATTATGAAATCAATTCCATGAATATTTAAACAAAAATAGCAAAATTAAAAGAAAACTTAAAAACTTTCACGTTTTAGTTTTTAGCCCATTGTCGAAATGCAAGCAAATCACCTATCATGATATAACCTCAATCTACAATTGTACTTGATTATTCTCGATCACCAAGTGACATGAAGATCCACCACCATTGCCAGTTGTACTGAAGGAACTCCCTACATGTGTACAAAAAGCAGACTTATGAAAGATGGAGATCATCTATCAAATTTAAGAATCATGAATTCTAAAATATAAAATGAAGAAGATTATTTTCAATCAAAATTAATATACTATTGGAACAGTTATTTTAAAGCTTCAATTCTATTAAGTACTTAACATAAATACTTGGTGTCACGTACCAAACTCCTCTCTTAATGTGGTACGGCAAGGTCACCAACAGCCAGGTGAATGTCCTATGTTATCTACGAGTGCACTAATAGTGTAATGTGACTTATCATAACCATAACCTTGTGATTATGCCACTTGTTTTGGGCTTGACGACTAGGAGAGATGTCTACCCTGGGGTGCTCGACCTCAGGGGTCGTACGAACGATCCGTGAAAGTAAATAACAGAGTTGGCATGCTCAAATGTGTTTTGTTGGTTTTTGAAGATCACATATTGTATGAACGATCCGTGAAAGTTGATAGCAGAGTGGGTGCTCAAATGTGTGTTGTTGGTTTTTGAAGATCACCAAGGTGCATTCTCGTAGAAATCAAAACCTAAAAGAGCACCTTGGGCAGGCACCCAAAGCCAAAGGCGGGAGAAGCATTACTTTTATATCTATTTGTTTCTAAGGTGGTTGTCAGCTCCATTTTGATCAAAGAGGAGGGTAGTCAATAGTTACCCGTAAATTATGTGAATAAATCACTCCAATATTCAAAGATGCACTATCTGGATATGAAAAAATTGGTCATTTCACTAATCACTACTTCCTGAAATCTAAGGTCATATTTCTAGTCCCATATCATCTATATGCTAACCAACTTTCCACTTAGAGAAGTACTCTTGCAGTTAGTATGTTTTTTGTCATTAAATGCATTGAAGTTCACCTACTCATTGTTTCACTTTTGTCACCATCGTTAGACTTCAATTTTTTATTCAATTGAGGCACTCCATCTTATCAGATTAATGAATATGATGATATGATATGGAAATTTGGTTTGTCTATATATTCTAAGAAAAATGCTATTCATCCCCAGTGTATGTGGATGTAAATGATTAGTTAAATGATAGGTGAAAGTAAATGACTTATTTAATTTCACCTATCATTTAATACCACATTAAAGCCATATAGACTGAGGATACATCCCTAGTGGGGATGAATAACATTTCTCATATTCTAACCACTTACATATATTCTATATTTTTTCAGTATAATTACAATACACTTACAAATTATGTCAAAACCTTCCTCATTTTCTTTCATTTTTTTCCTTAAACAACACACTATTTAATACCCAACTTCACCAACGATACGTGCATCGCACGTGTGTCAAACTAGTATCTTGAAAAAGAATATTTGATATTAACGGATTATCGATTGTCACAAACACGTTAATCACACTAATTAACATAAGTCAATAATTAAAACTAGACGTCAATAGGTGAGTTGAAAATCTAATACATTCATCTCATTATTTGATAAAACACCAATTGTTCATAGCTTTCATAGTTTAAAATTAGAATAATAACCAACAACAATATCTTTTGATTTACTGCTTATCGAATTTGGTAATAAATAATACACTAAAATTGAACTTATTCATCGTGGGACAATATTTGTATTCTCTACATTATTACTTATCAACGATCCCGTACGCTAGCGAAAATTTTCCTCAATAGGCTACTTAGCTACACCACATCAAGCCCCACTACCACCAAGAACATTGGAAAGTAATTCAGTGGATTTTCAGATATCCGTGTGGCTCCACTAATATTTATTTCCATTTTGGGAGAACTACAGATGGAGTTATTGGGTATGTCTATTCTAATTTTGCTGGAGACCTTAATAAGAGAAAATCTCTTATAGGGTATATTTTTACTATTGACGGTTGTGTTATTAGTTGAAAAACTACTTTAAAGACTACAGTTGTATTGTCCACTACTAAAGCTGAGTACATGCTTATTATATAGGCTTGTACTGAAGCTATTTTGTTAAATGGACTATTTAGTGAACTTAGTGAAGACTTGCAAATTCTTTTGTAATAGTTAGAGTGCTATTTTCCTTACAAAAGATGAGATGTTTCGTGAAAGGACAAAGCATTGAATGGTATCATTTTGTACGTGATGTTATTGCTCGTGGTAATATTGTTGTGAGCAAAGTTGGTACCTAAGATAATTATGCAAAAATGATGACCAAGTCACTGTTTGTAGTCAAGTTTGAGCATTGTTTGGAGTTGGCTAGTATTTGTTGCTCAGATTGCCCTTAGAAGAGATGGAGAGCTTTTGTCGAAGAGTGAAATTTTATTCCTTACATTGAAATTTGTGTCAAAGTGGTGATTTGTTAGAGTATAGTGACTCAAATTCTGTTTGGCATGGCTTGAAAAGCACATGGTGCGATATATGTGGTAAAACCAAAATTATGAGAATTTTGATGAGGTATGGATCTATTTTACTATATATATATATATATATATATATATATATATATATATATATATATATATATATATATATATATATATATATATATATGTAATGTATTTAGGGTTTCATTGTATTTTTCAAAGTCGTCACCACAGTGAATTTCTCTTCATTTGTCCATGAATTTTCCTCTCTTGGATTTTCATGTAAATTTGGGTGTTGTTGTTTTTATTTTTCTTATTGCCTATTCTCGCTTTTTATAGTAATCATGAATTTGATATTGTCACTCTAAAAATAGAAGTCCTGACTCCCATTTTTCTTCTTTGTCTGTGCTACTCCCACACTTAATATACTTTGTTGTCCGTCTTGTATACTTGATCTTCGGGGGAGCACACAATAGCAGCCTCTTTTGAGAGGTGTGTTCCATGCACACATGAAACTTGCATGTGGAGGAAAGTGGAGGCGAAATCTATTGGCAAATATCACATACAAATTCGAAGTTCAACATAATTGTTGATCCCGAAAAATGTAGCCAACAGATGCCGGGCCCACTCATGCACGTGCAAGCCTTGTCCAGCACGCATGTGTCGAAGAACGGTCAGAAAGACTCCAGAAGGTAGGCGTGGGAGGAGCTCGCCGCACGAGACGTCAGAGTTCGGGCCTCCGGCAAGAGAGATGGAACGATTGTATAAGAACATAATCGATGAATAACGAGATTTGTAATTGTATATTTGTAGTTGAAATGTACGTTGAAGAACAAGAGGAAAAATATTGCTCCAAATGTTTCTGTATTCTTTTTATTTGGTGTGAGAAGTTTCATTACCCTTTTTGTGTTACATGTTCGGGTATTTATAGTGTTACAAGTCGGATAATGACCTTTGGATTAATTTACACGTTGCCTCATCTCCTCGGCCAAGACATCAAGTCCTAGCCATCAAGTTGACCCTCTAGCCCTACAAAGCATTAAATGTTCTACATTGACAAGACAAGACATAGAGTTTACTTTATACAAAAGTCAATCATTCACATGGATCTTTCATCATTACAATATCTTTCCAAGTGGTCTTCTTTCATGCGAGGCTTGGGCCTGGAATGGCAGTGAAGGCATAGGAGCTGTCTTCAGGGCCTCGGAACGGTAGCCGGGCCTCGGAATTCACGTCAGAGGCTAGGAGAATACATCCTGACCTGAATAAGCTGGTCTCGCCACTGAAGTATGATGCCACGTGTCGCCTCTATATTATGACTCGTAACAATAATCATTCAAGAGTCAAACTCAAAATTCACCTTCAATGTAAAAATATCCATTTAGGGTAGGAATCATGATGATGTTTCAAGGTCAAACACATTCTTGGTAAGATTGTGATCATAAAATGTTCTATATCAAGTGAAATGCATCTTCTTTAAAGGAGCATATCGCATTATTAGCTCATAAATTGAATTTTCAATTCTTTTTATCGCTACGGGAAAAACCCAACAAACTAACAAGAACATAATTAAATAAAATCGATTCCTTATTTTCCTTTATAATGATGATTTGACAACAACGTAGTATCTAAAATGATATATTTACTAATCATCTTAACTAATTTTGATTTTAAAAAAACTAAAATTATTATAGATATATAATTAGGTGGAGGAATATTTATTAGTAGAGTTGCACACACCACTAGTTATAAGATGGAAGGCAACTTGCGTGAGGGCTCCAAATAATATGATATATGTTTGGCTACACTTAATAGGTGTTCAAAAGTAATTTTCTTATAGTACCATGTTATATATTGTTAAAAAAATTATTTTTAAGTGCTTTTTTAAGCTAACGAGTCTCATTAAAATATCAAATGAGTTCTGACTATTTAAAAGACAATTAATTTTTACTAACCACATGATAAGTTCCTGTACAAATTAGACTTAAGGAAGATTGGGTAAAATAGAAAAAGAATGAGTCCATGAATTATTAAAACAAGGGAAAATTGCACTATTATCACTACTCTATTACTCGAGTTACAAGTTGATTCTAACCCTACACAATTAGGCAACTAATTTTCAACCTTTTAAAGTAGGTGCACGGTTCTTTAGGACTCCATCCCAACTCCAATTCTTATTAAGCCCCTTTTGTTTGGTTAAAAAATAATTTTTTTAATAAATTTTAATAAAAGTTGATGAAACATGTAATTAATAATTTGATAAAAGTTGCGAGTTTTATAAAATATATAGTTGAAAACGAGTTAAAAAAATGAAATATAAAAAATTGGCGCCAAATGGGGGCTAAGACTCTTCACCCATAAATAAGAACATTTTTAGAATGCGATCCACACTTATTTATCTTTTTAGTATATAATCAGTTCATACATCTTCTTTGCTAACTTGAATATCGAGGAAATATTGTGACATGTCTTTGTTACAAGTCATATAATCCAATTTTTCTCGTCTCCAACTTGATTATTCCGAGTATTTTTAGTCATGTCAATCTCTTTAGAGACTTCTCGATCGAATGAAAGTTCTTTAATTAAATTTTGACTATGATTAACTTGTTGAAATGATTGTCTTCGGTACTTATCATGTCAAATTAATTAGTCTTTGAAGTGTCCTCTTGTTCAAAAGTCCGACAAATTTGCAATCTTCCCAAGTTGAATTAAAGTCAAGGTCTGGCCCTAATAAATTTTTGTCTACAATAATTACAGTACACTTTATTCTAAGTATAATAATTTGTTCTAGAGAAAATTATAACATGGGCCATTATTAAAGCTTTCCTTTGGATATTATTAGATAATTTATTTCTCCCCCAACCAACTCCACTAGTGACCAAAGAGATCTCTAAAATAATTTAATATCATACTAAATTCGTGTTTAGTGATAAACTAATGTTTGTGTTTGGATGAAGAGAATGAGTAGTAGGTGTCAAAGGCATCCCACCCCTCGACATGAATTAGGTTTGATTCCCTATAGCTATTAGAAAAAAAAATAAATAAAAAAGAAAAATCCCATAATTGTAGGTTAATAGTTATTGTCCGAAAATTCCATCAATCACTTCTAAGGTCATATTCAACATGCAATATTAAATATAGGAATGGTAATTTTTTTCGGGTGCACCACCTCAAATGGGGTAGGAATTCCACAGCTAGTCAAGGAATCGGCGCGTTGTCGAGGTAAAAGTCCTTACGCTTCGAATCATCATGACTCTTGTTTTATTATTTTTTATGTTTTAAAACTGAAATCGTATTATAAAATATATAATATAAGAATAATAAAATAGTAAATAGGCAAGCGGTAATTAAAATCCATGGTCGACAGCGGGGCGGTATATGCCCATTCTACTATGTTGTCATCCTTAATAAACATGACTCGACAATACAGAAAATGAAATTTTTTTTTCCCCTACTTTAATATTGTTCAATATTCCGCAATCCAATTTACAGAAAAAAGGAGTTATGTTTAGAAAGAATAAATACATTGAATAGTGGTGGTTAGCAAAGATAGTTATTGTATACATAAAGTAAAGCACCAAAAGAGGGGAACAAATTTCATCTTCATTGAATGTCATTGATTCATTTGGCTCTATCATGATTAATTCTTCTATATTTGTTGTTTCCTTGGGTTGCCATTTGGAGATTATTTTAGCCAACTGAACTATTTGATTTTTCAAACTATTGACAGATTCTTGAAATGGTTCTCAATCATTTGCATGAATTGAGATTGGGTGTCTTTGAGTCTTTTTAATGCTTCTTTACATGTGTTGTTTTGATTATCTAAACTTATTTGGGGTTTTCATCATTTCTAAACGATGTAGTCTCCCATAAGCATGCTATTCTTATCAACTACCTTTATTCTTTGTACTTGGTAGTATGGAAATTCCCATAATACTCCCAATGGTAGGTTGTTCTCATCATTATACTCCTTTGATTCAAAGTGACTAAGGACTATGTTCTCCCCGTCATCATGTTATTTTCATGACAATTCCCACAATCAAAATCAAGATTAGTTTATGGATGAGTTGTGTATTAACAATATAAATTTATACTAAATTAACTAATCCAACTAATTAATGTAGAAAAATTATCAGACTAAAATAATTGACAAATACTAGAATGACGAATTCCCGTAGTTATATCCATTTTAATATCAATTCAAGATTTATACCGCATCTAATCGAAGATGAAGATGAAGATAAATGTTTGAAATTCATTTAATAATCTCTCTCGAGTAGAATTATATACATTCTCACATGTGATCTTCTTATATCTCTAAAAAGATATGCAAACATGCATTTAATTATTAGAACGTCAAAATGATCATACAAAATACAGCGGTCTATCTCTATAATCTATCGGACATTACAATAATTATTACCTGTCAAATTTATAATCCTTCTATCAAATGTCAGAAGAAAATACATGATAATTCAATCAATAGCTAATTAATTGAAAAACATTAAGTTCCTAACAATCATTTAAAACCAAACATATGTTCAGTGTAAAAATTTAGAATGAATTATCAAAACTTCAAAAGCAGAGTTCAGCATTATCATATCATCCATATAATTAGCGAATCATCAAACTAATAGCTAATTAAGACGATATACGAAGGAGTTTCAAAAGGCTTGCACCAAGTAAGTGTTGACCTATGGTCGATTTAATCTTTAATCTTTTGATCATAACAAACAAAATTAATATTGTTTCTAAAATTTGATTTTGAGCGATGGTAGTTCAATTTTAAAATAAATCAAGTATTTTCAAAATCAACACATTATAAATCGGACTCTTGAAAGAAGTCAAGATCGAAGTCACACATTCAAGAACTTAAGAGCCAAACTTTGGAGCAAGATCAAAAATTTGATTTCTTAGATAAATGTGAAGGTACTAACATTTTGATATTTGACAATGAATGCATAAACTCAAGTCCATCTATACATTAAAAACAATTTTATGCATTAAAAGTCATTTGAATACAATGATTTTATCAAATGAAAAACTAATTTTTAAAAATGATATTTTGACTTGAAAATCACTTTTTATTTTGAAACATTAGTTGAAAATGCTCTTCAAAAATTCATGCCTTTTAAAACCTTCAAATAGGAAAAAAGGGGATCAAAACATAAAAAATGTCAAAATGTCCGGCGATCAACCTACCAGAAGAGGTAGTCGAACGAAAATTCCAATGATCCAAAATTTGACCGTGTTGACCTCTGGTTTTTTTGTACAAACGACTATATTGATCATCCGAACAAGAGGCGGTCGACCGGACGTGATCATCCGAACTTCCAGATTTTTTGACGGTTTGAACTCTATAAATACATCTACTTCTTGCATTCAACAAAACATTCTTCAAGAGTATCAAATGATATATTTTTTGAAAGATTTCTTTAAACTTACATTTGCATTCATTGCATTTATTTTTTGGTAATAAAAACTTTGATTGTTGAATCAAACTTCTTGAATAATTTCTCTCATCAATGTTTTTCATTTCTCTTTGAACTTAACTTATTTATACTAATTTTAAAAGATAAATATATATATATATATATATATATATATATATATATATATATATATATATATATATTTATATATATATATATATATATTTTTTTTTTTTTTTTTTTTTTTTTTTTTTTTTTTTTTTTTTTTTTGGAAGAAAATCTTTGCACTTACATTGCATAAACTTTTCTACTTCTTCATATTGAAAACTTTAATTCATTAAATCAAACTTTAAAATCATTATATTCATCAAAATTTCTCATTTCTCTCTTAGTACTTAATTTATTATAATTATTCATTAAGGAAAGATATATCTTGAGAAAATTTTTAAACCTACATTGCATTTACTTCTTCTTCATCTTTTCATTGGAACACTTTGATTGATTGAATCTAATTTTTAATTATTATATTCATCAAAGTTTTTCATCTAATACTCGAGCTATCATTTATCATTATTAATTAAAGTGTTAGTCTCTCTTAGAACTTAACTTATTTGTATTATTTATCAAGAGAGGTATTCCATAGTGAAATCACTTTGATAAAGTGCGGGTCGTATTTAAGTCCCTTAAAGATCAACATTGTATAAGGATCGTTGTTCCTTGTTATAAGTTACCATTTGGGCCATACTGAGGTCTCGTGAAAACTCAATAGTAGGTAGTGTTGAGGTCACATAAAACTCAACATTGTATAAAGATCGGTGCTCCTTATTTGTAAATCACCGGAAGCGTTGTAAATTGTTGGATTGCACCATATGTCAATCAACATAGTGAAAATGCCTCCTCGTGCCGGAGAGCTTGTTAATGGAGGACGCAAATCATTGTTTTGGATCGAACCTCCACAATTATATTGTTTGCTTCATCTCTCCCTTTTACTTATTGTTTTTATATTTGTGCTTATTATTTAGTCTTTACTTACTTGATTTTGGATTAATTTTTCGAAAAAATTTTAAAAACAAATTCACTCCCCTCTTGGGCTATTATTGGTATCAGAGCAAGGTGCTCATTTTGAAATTAAGATTATACAATCTAGAGCAATGACTAACCACAGTTTTCCAAATCTTAAGGGGCATTCTACAAATCGTCCTCATTCCTTTGATGGTACTCATTATAACTATTGGAAAACTAGAATAACGATATATTCAATCAATAGATTATAATATTTAAGAAGTTATTTAATTTGGTCCCTATGTACCTAAAAAGGTTATTAAAGAGGATGGTAAATCAGATCAAATTATTTCTAAACCTAAAGATGAATATAATGAAGTAGATAAACAAAAATTATCTTTAAATACTAGAGCAAAAAATATACTTTATTGTGGTTTAGATAAAAATGAATTTAATCATATTAGTACATGTGATTCCACTTATGATATCTGGCATGCATTAGAAATTATTCATGTTGGAACTACCAAATAGAAAGAAACTAAGATAAATTTCTTAATTAAAGATTTTGAAAATTTCTTTATGAAAGAGAATGAACCGATTGTTGACATGATCACTCCTTTTACCAATATTGTTAATGGCCTCAAAGACTTTGATCGAAAATTCACTAATGGTGAACTTGTGAGTAACGTGCTTAGATCACTCTCGGAATAATGGAGTCCAATGAGTATGTTTTATAGAAAATACCAAAGATATCAACACATATCCATTGGAAGAGCTCTATACAACATTGATGATATATGAGCTAAATCACACCAAGACAAAGAAGAAAAATTGAAAAGTAAAGAAGAGGAAATGTGCCAATTTGCATTAAAATTCATAGTTGATAAAGGCACTTCAAATGAAAATATGAATGATGAACTTGATGATCTAATTTTTTTTTTGTTAAGAAATTGAATGGTTTTCACAAAAATCATTGATTCCAAAAGAAAGAAGAAAATGGAGGAGAAAAGACTATTCGTTAAAAAGAAAGCATTCCAAACAATATAGGATGAAAGTGACGATGATGACCATGAAGAAGATGGAAATCAAGAGGAAATTTCCAACATGTGTTTCACCGCTATTGATGATGAGGTAAATTCAAATGAAAATTGATCATCTGATGAATTATCTACGTCTTATTATGAAATTCTTGAATAATTTGAAAAACTTTCTTTAAATCGTTCGATCCGTAAAAAGAAGAATTCTTTATTGGAAAATGAGGTAAAGAAAATTTTGAAAATTCAAAATGATTATGAAAAAGGAAAAGTCGATTACGATTCTTTAATTAAGGAGAATTCTTCTTTACAAGAATTTTTTTTGGATTTGACTCAAATTGTTTAGAAATTTACTCAAGACAAGAGAAATTTTGATTTAATGTTTGGTGAACAAAAATGTGTTTTTGATAAATGAGAAATTTGATACAAACCATTTTTAAAATAAAAGTCTCTTGAACATTTTTTTTTTTGTTAAAGCTTCTACTTCCCCCGTTTCAAATATCACATGTAATTTTTGTAATAAAATTGGACATGTAACTTTTTATAATTCTATCAGAAAGATATTACATTTTGAAGACAACTACCAGTGGATTCAAAAGTCCACTAACAAGAACTACCAAGGACCAAAGGTTGTATGGGTATCAAGACCAAAAATTGAATTATTTTTTGTAGATACCAAAGAAAATAAAGAGCAAAAGACTTTAGATTGTGGATGCTCAAAGCACATGACCGAAAATCAATTTTTATTGTCAAGATTCAAAATAAAGGATGGTGGTCATGATACTTTTGGAGATAACGCTAAAGGAAAAATCATTAACATTAAAATTATTGGTAATTATTCATCTCCTTTTATTGATAATGTTCCCTTAGTAGTTAACTTTAAACGTAATTTACTTAGTTTTAGTTAATTATGTGATGAATCAAAAACTTGTTACGCTCTTTTTTTTTTAACGTGAATTATATCGGAAGTGTACGGTGTCATACGGCGTCAAGTTTTGTAATATAGTATTGGAGTAAGAGTGTCGAATCTATAGGGATTGTAATTCAAATTTCTACTAAGTACTGTAATTATATAGCCTCTATTTTATCTAGATGAATGAATTATATAATCAATATTTTTAACCAATCTAACGATGATTTTAGTAACGAGATCAAAAAATGCAATGTAAACGAATGACTCAATATAAGAAAGGCCTATGGAATGATTTCACCTAACTTTTAATTATGATTTAATTAGTCTAACTATTCTAGTCCATTTTCTCATGTTTAAAAGCAAGAATCCTAATGTATTTCTCTCCCCTCTCGAGTGTCGGCTAGATCCTATACTTTCTCTCGAAACTCATAAAATCTATATCGTGTCAATCATATGATCCTGCCTAAATTTCCCTTTCTCAAGTATCGAAATTGACTAGCATCTATTCATTCAATTAGTGGTCAATTAATTGAAAGCATTAATTTCGTGACACAATGAAAAATATATGAAAAATTAAATAGAAATAATTATGACAAAATCAAATCATAATATCAAATTTAGCTACATCAAACCCTCGATAAATTGTTTAGTTCTTGATGTAATTCATAAAATCTATACAATTTATATGAGAGAATATAAGGAAAAATGGAAAGATAAACTCTTTTGAAGCTTTAGTTGGATTCCCCTTGATGTTCTTCACGCCTCCTCCATTGATTTCTTGAGTCTTTTGATGTTTTGCCCATTCCAATCCTTCAATTGTGTGTTGAATTCCTTCTTGCCTTTTTTTTTTTTTTTACTTCTCCAGAATTAGGTTTTAAAGGTTGTATTTATAGTATTTTAAAGTCTTATAAGGGTTGGAGTCATGTTGGGCCAAGAAAAGAGTCTAAAAAATATTAAAAATCCGTTTTCTCCCCCAGCGGTGCCTCGGCGTCCATGATTTTGTTGAATTGTAGCAAACCCGGCAGCGGCGCCCACTTCGAAGGAAAAACTGCACTGCATGTTCTTCAGTATTTTTATCATAACTTTTCTCCTGATATCCGATTGAGGTGATTCAAGATGATTTGGAAATCTGACTCAAAGGGCTACAACTTTGATTCAGATATAATTTTTTAATTCAAACGTTTGCTATGTCAAAAATGAGACTCAATTTGAGACTACAAATTTAGAGCATAACTTTTTTCGGTTGGAAAATGATGTATGATCATACGTTGACTATAATCCCAATTGACTCCAAGCACTCTTGAATTTTCATTTTTAAATCTGACATAACGTTTGAGTATTTGCACTTTAGTCCCCGAACTTTGGATCTCTTACAATTTAGCCATCTTCTCAAATTTTGCCAACTTTTGCTTATTTCCTTCAATTGAATCAACCTATATCACAACATCAAAACACACATTAAAATTCCCAAAAACTCTATCAATAATAACAAAAAAACGAATTAAGTGGCATAAATATTATAAGTGTTGAACACTCATCAAATGTTATCATATCAAATTTGATTCTTTCAAATGCCTTATTAAGGATACTACATTAAAAGAATGTGATGTTTCTAGGAAGCCAAAGTAAGGATATTTATGTCATAAACACTAAGTTTGAACGCGGTGAAAAATATTTATCAAATTGAAAATATAATACTTGGTTACGACATAGAAAATTAGGTCATGTTAGCATAAATCTACTTTCAAAATTTATAGATATTGTTTTGTTAAAGGTTTGTCAAATTTGAAATTTGAGAAAGACAAAATTTGTGATGCACGAAAAATAAGTAAATAGTTCTTTCAAATTAAAGCAATTTTTTTCAACTACAAAATCTTTTTGACTTCTCTACATAAATATTTTTGGATCATCTAATATCACAAGTTTAAATGATAAACATTATGCTTTCGTTATTATTGATGAATTTTCTAAATTATTTGAGTCTCATTTTTTGAACCTAAAAGATGAAGTATTGAATGCATTTGAACATTCTTGTAAAAAGGTCCAAATAAAAGGGATACACTACTACTACCATTAGGAGTGATCTTGGTGAAAAATTTGATAATATTGTTTTTAATGATTTGTGCAAAACTTATGGTTGTGAACATAATTTTTTGGTTCCTAGAACTCTACAACAAAATGGTATAGTAAAAAGAAGGATCGCACATTGCAAAAAATGGCTCGAGCTATACTAAATATAAATAGTTTACCAAAATACTTTTGGACCGAAACCGTTAACACTACTTGCTATATTATTTATAGAGTTTCAATTAGTCGAAAGAAAACACAAAACCTCTATGAGTTTTGGAAAAATAGAATTTCAAATATCGGTCATTTCAAGTTTTCGGTTGCAAATACTTTATTATGAATACAAAAGAAAATTTTGAAAATTTTAATTTAAAATACGATATTGAAATCTTTCTAGGTTTTTCATCGATGGGCAAAGCTTATAGAGTCTTTAACAAAAGAACTCTAATCGTTGAAGAATCCATGCATGTCACTTTTGATGAAACTAACTTTCTTAATTGTGAGAAAGGTATTACTTATGTTTGGTGTGTGATGATGTGCTAAATTTCAACTCAATACCTAAGAATCACACATTAGTGCAATAAAACGAATTTTAGATATCTTAGTGGCACTAAGATATTATATCTGGTACCCAAAATGAGGATTTTGTATTTGCATTTGGTGAATACGAAGAATCAACTGATCAATTTTCTTACTGAACCTCTAATACTTGATAGATTTTTTATATATTTACAGAGGTTTGAGAATTATCAATGAATTTGAAGTATGTGACTAAATTAAATTCAAACTAAATATCCTCGTATGATTCTATGTACATAATTGGTAGGAATTTATAGAAATTTTACCCACATGAGTATGCTTTTGTCATTTCATCACTCATGTTTTGATTATTATTTTACTATAAATGTGATAATTATCCTCTTATTTAAATTTGTATATATTTGGCATATTGTACTTAATTGAGGGGGAATATGTTACTATCTTATATGGTTGATTTAATATTTTGATCTTATATGACATACTCTTCCTTTTATATGAGCTATCATTTTGCTTATACTAAACGGAGAAATTAAGTAAGATAGACTTGAAAAGCATTAAAAGGGGGAATTCTTTTATTGTTTACTATGATTGTCTTTTGATCTTAAATGCTATACCTTTTTACTTATGTCAAAATGGGGAAAATATGAAGTGAGATGATTATGCATGCTTTGATTTAAAAATATAATATGTTTGGAATATATGATCAAAGTGAAAGTTTAGCATTCAAGTCAAATCATTCAAAATGAGAGCTTAAAAGATCAAAATCAAAACTATCAAATCGAGTTCAGGAAGAAGGTCAAGATCAAAGTCAAACGTCAAGAAATATCAAGATCAAGAGTTTAAGAGCCATACAGAAAGACACTTCGAAGTAAGATCAAAGACTAGGCTTTCGAGATCATATGTAAAGGTATAACACTTTGATCTTTAGTAATGAATGACAATAGCTCAAAAATCATTTTGTGCACGAAGAGTTAATTTCATATTACTTGCACAAAATATTTTTAATCAAAAGTAAGATTGATCTTTCAAAGTGATACTTGAACTTATATCATATTTTATTAAAACAAAAAGGCAAAGTCAACCGAACGTCATGTTGGCCAGGCTGACACCTGGTTCGCCAACGGTCATTTTTTTAACCGTTTTGATTTCTGAAGAAGATTTTTCTTCCTCTTATTCTTCATATTGAAACTTTGATTGATTGAACTAAATTTGTAAAATCATCATATTCATCAAAGTTTCTCATTTCTCTCTTAGTATTTAATTTATTACAATTATCCATTAAAAGAGAGATATTTCTTGAGAAGATTTTTGAACCTATATTGTATATATTTCTTCATCTTCTCATTGAAACACTTTGAGTGGTTGAATCTAATTTTGATTATCATATTCATCAAAATTTTCATCTAACACCCGAACTATCATTTATTACTATTTATTGAAGTGTTAGCCTATCTTAGTACTAAACTTGTTTGTATTATTTGTTAAGAGAAGTATTCCATTGTAAAATCACTTTGACAAAGTTTGGGTCGTGTTGAATCCCTTAAAAATCAACATTATATAGGATCGGTGCTCGTTGTTGTAAGTCACCGTGTGAGTCATATTGAGGTCCCGTAAAACTCAACATTGTATAAGGATCGATGCTCCTTATTTGTAAGTTACCGAAAGCATTGTAAAGGGTTGGATTGTACCATAAGTCAATCAATATAGTGAAAAGGCCTTGCTCGTGTCTTAGAATTTAGTAACAGAGGACGTAAATCATTGTTTTAGATTGAACCTCCACAATTATATTGTTTGCATACTCTCTCACTTTTACTTATTGTAATTATATTTGTGCTTATTATTTGAATTAATCTATTTATTCTTTACTTGCTTGAATTTAGATTAATTCTTCGAAAAAGTTTTAAAAATCAATTCACCCCCCTCTTGGTTAGTTATTCTTGGGCTATCAGTTGGTTTAATCAAATCTAACACGTTAACAAGCTTCTTAGATCCATTAGAAAAGTATTGAAGTTGGGCACTAGATTTCTAAAAATTACTCATAAGAGTTTTAACCTTAATATCTAAGGACTCTTTCTCAATCCTTAACTCATTCATTCGTTTAGTTGACTCCTCAAGTTTTACTTCTAAGCTCTCATGTTTTAACTCAAAATTATGCAATCTCTTAAAGGTAGAGTTATTCACCTTTTTCAACTTAAGGCTTTCTACATACAACTAGTCAAAAGCCTCGTGCATATCCCAATCATCTTGTGATTCTTTCTTTGAAGAGTCAGATCGCCCTTTGTCTTGAAGTGTCTCACTTCCATCTTCAAGTTCACTCTTAACCACATAAGTTAATGCTATATAATTCCCCCTCATTAGTATTGGATTTCTCGCTTTGATTATCAGATCAAAACTCATCATTAGTGAAAGTAGAATTCATAGTTTTACGTAGGATTTTCTTATAACTTAGGCACTCGAATTTGGCATGTCCAAAACCCTGGCATTTACGATACCTCATAGATTGAGACCTTTTCTAGGCAACCCAAGCATCTCTCTTCCTTTTTTTATCATTCATATTTTAGCTAGAGTCACCTTTAAACTTATCAAAAAGTCTCATATTATTCCTAAAGAATTTCTTAAATTGCCTATCAAGTAATGCAAACTCTTCATTCGTTAGGGTGTCATCATCAGTTTGATTAATAGTCTTCTCCTTAATAGTTTTTAGGGCTAAATACTTGTTTTTCTTAGATTAGGGTAGATTAAGTTAATATGTTTTAATAGATCCTACAAGTTTTTCTACTTTAATACAATCCAGGTCTTTGATTTCCTTAATAGCGGTAATCTTAGGTCTAAATCTCTCAGGTAGGGATCTCATCACTTTTCTTACAATCTTGGCCTCGAGGATTTACTCACCTAGGTTAAAACTATGGTTCACTATATCATTCAATTTAGCGTAGAACTTATCGAAGGACTCATCATCGTTCATCATAATCTCTTCAAACCTAGAGGCCAACATTTGTAATTTAAAGTTTTTCATAATTCTCTTCAAACCTAGAGGTCAACATATGTAATATAGAGTTTCTCAAGATCATAGTTCCCCCATGTGTGGTTTCTCATGTCTCGTGCTTCTTTAACAGTCTCACACATGGACACTCATTTAAACTCTTTGGGGAAAATAGCCATAAAGATGGTATGAACACCTCTACTTTTTTAGTTACGCTCAACTAGATCATCTTTAGACCAAATATAAATATGTGTAGGTGTAACAACACCAGTGACAAATGTAGATGGAGCGGTCAAACCCTTTTCTACACTAATCCAAGCCCGTTCATCTATAGACTTTAAGAAGCTCTCATTCTAACCTTCTACTAAACATAATTGCTTCCATCAAAATATGGAGAAACAGAAAAATGATGACTCATCTAGATAAAATTGGGTCACATAATGAGATTAAGCTTAGATACCAACTGAAAAAAGTAGATATATAGTCTGAACTGAACGTTTAGACCCAACAACAGCTAGATGTGTATAGTGCAGAATTAAAGTAATCAATAAAAAGCAACAAATCACTTATTTATTATTTCTAGATGATTAAATTTAATGTCAAACTAAACTTTAGTTGTCAATCAAGCATATATAAATGAAAGCATAAATGTAAAGCACATCAAATTTCGTAACGAAATAAAACCAATTGAAGAACTCTTTATGTGGATCAAAAACCTTCAGGCAACCTTGACAAAAAGATCCACTAAAAAATTACTTATAGTTCGTCCAACACGACTAAACTTTAGTAGACTCTAACCACCTAACTTGTAAATCACCAAAGAACCTCTTCAATTGTACAACATGTACTTTTTAGAACCCTGGACTTGTTTTCTCTCCACATGGATTATCAAGAACGAACTCATTCTAGCTCCAGTTGTCTCTTCCCAACTTCAAAACTCTGAAGGCTTACCGGTGAAGGTAATTGTTTTTGGGATTTGATCTTTTGTGTTTTAATCTTTGGATTGAATTAAGAGATTTATCGAATATGTAATTGATCTTCAATAATATGTTCTCTTGGATGAAAATAGATTCAACACCCTTTAGAAACTAAATCCGGCTTGGGTATATATAATTGGAATTGTCTGTAGTTGAATAGAACTTCAAAATATGTTGAAAATTTCTAACACGATTCTGTCACAAGGCATTACAGCTCGAGCACCTCTATCACAGCTAGTGAACGGTCGGTTGACCACTCGCTCTTGTGTTGTGGCCAACAAGTGGTGCATGTATTGAGATTTCCGCTTGAGCGCTCCATGTGCGGTTGGTGAGCGATTTTGAGATCATTTATTATTCTTGGTCCATCTTTGACTCCTTCATGACCCATACAACCAACCCCCAACTCTTTGACTTTAATTACAACTCAATAAAGTATGATTTCGAACACGGTAACAGCTAATACAATTTGGACCTTATAGTACTTATGCAAAAAAGAAAGAATAATGTTATTTATCATTATGATAATAAAATATCGATGATGCGACAGTCTATGTGGAATAATAATATTGGGCGGTTTAATTTTTATGAGAGGGGGGAGGAAAGAGAGAGAAATGTGAGGGATTATATGTTGCCACATTACCGACGTTCCATCATCATGATGATAAATAGCATTATCCAAAAAGAAATGAGAAAATGAAATCATGAAATGTAATGTGAGACTCTTAACATAAATAGATAAAAAATATCTTTTTAATGAAAATAGGTACCACAAGGACCCTATATGCCCATGTATTTATATAGAAAGCAATATCGAATTTTGTCATCATTGTTGTATAAGTTGATCATTTAAATATTGCAACTTGAAGAACTTCTAGAGGCAATTAATTATGTAAAAAGGAATTTTTGATGAAAGATCTTGGAAAAATAATTTTTTTTCTCGACTTGTAGATCTAGCATTTAGCCAATTGAACTTTTATTTTTAGTCAACTTGTGTAAGAAAAATATTTAAAAGATTGCATATGAAAAAATGACACATCCATTTAATACTTGATGGTTATTTTTTCACTTGAAGTGAAAATAAGATAATTTTTGTCCTCGAGATGATAATAAATATATCATGAAATACAATATCTTATTGCAATAGATGTCTATTGTATCTTGCTATTAGTTCATAATTCGGAATTAGTCAGTTATGGTGATGCAAGTTATTATTTAATCTACGTAAAACTCATTAACCAGTTATCTACTCACATAGGATTACCATGACAATTTTTGTGGCATACATGATTACAAAAGCATCATCTACTGCAACACTTGAGAAGTTGATAAACAAGATCTCAAGTGATATAATCATGAAGGGAGTGAATAAGGGTTGTACTCTTTTTTTTTTTTTTTTAATCCCGATTTTTGTCTGATTGGAGTTTTCGACAAGGTTTTAATGAGATAACTTTCATAGCGTATTCAAAAGAATAATACATTTTTTCCTTCATTAGGATTTTCTCCACAAGATTTTTCTTACTATGGTTTTAAAGAGACACATTATTTGTTAATAAATGTTCATAACTTACAATATATTTACCCTCAATATAGCTCTATGATGTGTATCTCGTAAGTTACAAATTATATACTACACTCTTGAAGGGAGAAAAAAACAAGGTCTTTTTTAAGTATAATGGTACCAGACCATCATGCTGACTGCAATCAACTACGATTAGACGAATGTCTTGTATAAAGATCGTGATATTGAAGATATATCAATGCACAGGAAATTGATATCTCGATACAAGGATTCTCATTTATTGAAATCATAAGTTTATTTGTACTTTTTTCTTCGTTCAAGTTTTATCAATTGAATTTCGCGACAAGGTTTTAACAAGGCAATGTTACTATTCTAAATTTTTAGATTTAATTATACTCTAGTTCCGTTCTTTTGGTATTTTTGTTACATTGAATTTTTACCTAAACAAGGTTTTTAAGTTGGTAGTTATTGCGTAAATTGTCATTCAATGGAAAGTGTTGTAAAGTAATTGATAATGATGAATGCCTATTTAGTCTTATCAAAATATCTAGATGATAGTCCTACTTATTTTAGAAGCCTTATCTTCATCAGTTTATAACTCTTATTGAAACTCTATATATCTGAGTCTATAATTATATTGAAATATGCATATGATTCTTATTGAAACCTATTGACATACAAAAAATTAAGGCCCAATTAAATTAGGCCCAATTATTAAGTCAGGTCCAATTATGTGGTCCAAGAAATGGAGTCCAGTTAGGGATATTGAGGAATTGGCCCAAATAATACAATTGTAAAATATAATAACAGTCCACGAGCAAAAAACTATCATCGCCCAAGCACGCAGAACGCCCAGGGTCTGAACGAATGAAGAACTCCAATGTCGCTTAGAATGACGATCTCACTCTCGCCCAAGCCTTCGAGTCGCCCAAGGCCTGGATGAATATAGCGTTTGTTTATTTATGGAAGCGGTTATTGAGCAACTTTATCACACCCCCATGATCCAAGAATTTTGGTTATAAGCGGTTAAATAACAAAGAGCACTAATCAGTTGCTAATGGCAATTCCTTGACTCATCATAAAGAAAGTGGATAGTTATAGAGCGCTAAATAGTTTTCAAGCAGTTTTACAAGAGGAAATCGGTAAAGGAGTATAAAAAGGAAAAGAAGACATAGAAGAAATGACCCCTAATCAAACACTCTCAATAGAGAATATATAATTTCAATTCATTCACTTTCTATTTGCAAACTTTCAATTTACTTCGTGTACTTGTGCCCCTTGGAGGTGTTTTGCTTCTTTCCAATTGTAATTTTCATAAATAACGCACTCATTTTTTGGCCTTTATCTCAAGAGGTTTGTTCTTTACATAATCGTCTGAACTTTTCTTTTAATTGTTAACGACAATCTAGGCGAAATAATTTCACACGCCCAATGAGACATTGGTGTTTGAAGATATGAAAAGTGAAGCATTATGCCTGACAAGAATTCTGATAAAGAATCAGTAAGCCAAGGAGTAGTCCAATCTGTGATCGAGCGATATGAGGAGCAGCAAAGCTCTCCACGAGCATAGGGACAGAATCAAAGCAGTCAAATTCGTTACGAACCAATGACAGAGTTGAGTCCTTGACCTATGCGCGTATTGCTTGGGGAACCCATACGTGCTTACGAGGAATTTGGACGAGAAATAATGAAGATCACAAAGCCTGAACACACTCAAGAACAAGACCCTTTGAGTAGGGTAAATATTGGCGACGAATGAGAAGATCGCCCAACATTTGTCAGCCAAACGCTTAGTCAGGAGATTAATAATAAATTAATCGCTTTCTTAAAAGAGTATAAAGATTGTTTTGCTTGAAAATATGAACATATGTCTAGTTTAGATAAAAAATTGGTAGAATATAGATTACCAACTAAGTCAAATTTTAAGCCACATAAACAACCTTTTAGGCGTTTTGCCCCTAATGTTCCTAAAATTAAGAAAGAAATAGAGCGATTGTTAAAAGAAGGTTTTATTAGGACTGCCGATATGTCAGTGGTTGTCTAATATCGTGTCAGTGTTAAAAAAAAGGGTAAGTTAAGGGTGTGTATAGATTTTAGAAACTTAAACTTAGCGACGTCCAAAGACGAATATCCAATGCCTACAGTAGACTTTTTGGTAGAGTCAACTGTCGGACATGTGATGTATTCTTTTATGGATAGATATTCAGGATACATTCAAATTTACATAGCTGAAAAAGACATACACAAAATTGCCATTAGATGCCCTAGAGTTCTAGGATGTTTTGACCAGTAGTTATATCTTTCGGCCTGAAAAATGCAGGGGCAACTTATCAAAATGCGATGAACTTGATTTTTCATGATATGATATGCAAGTTTGTTGAAGTGTACGTAGACGATATAGTGGTCAAATCTATTAAAGAGGAAGACCATTTTGAACAACTAAGATGCTCATTTGAGCGAATGAGGCAATACAAACTAAAATTGAATCCTTTGAAGTGTGCATTTGGTGTTAATGCAGGAAACTTCCTTAGTTTTTTAGTGTACAAAAGGGGGATTGAACTCGATAAGAATAAAGCGAAGGTTATTTTTAAAGCCAAATCACCTAGCAACAAAAAAGAATTGCAAAGGTTTCTAGGTCAAATAAACTTTTTAAGACGCTTTATCTCTAATTGTGCAGGGCGAACGAAAATTTTTTCACCTCTTTTAAAGTTGAAAAATCAGGACAAATTCGTCTGAAAAGAAGAGCATCAAAAGGCTTTTGAAAGCCTAAAGACATATCTATCGAGTCCACGAGTATTGGTATCACCAATCCGGGACGGCCAGTAAAAGTTTATGTATCGACTGAACAAGAATCTATAGCTGGAATAGTCTCGCAAGAAGACCAATTGGGTGAAGAAATAGCAATTTACTATTTGAAAAGACAATTAACAAAATGTGAATGTATTTACTCTGCTATTGAAAATTTATGTCTTGATTTATATTTCACATGTACAACACTAAGGGCTTATTTACGGCCTGTAACCTTTTATTTAGTTTCTAAAGTAAATCTGGTTAAATATATGTTTTCTCGTCCTATTTTACACCAAATGGTAGGGCTTTGAACTTTAACACTGTCAGAATTCGAAATACAATACATACCCCAAAAGACAGTAAAAAATCAAGTTTTTGCTAGTCATCCATGCCTTGACATGCCTAATGAGAATGAGTTGGAAATTGATTCATTCGAATTCAAACTCTGGATTTTATACTTTGATGGAGCAGGGGCTGTTAAGACTAGAGCTTTCGAGGGGGAAGTTGAACTTTTCTGAAAATTCAGGTAAAACGTTAGCATATGAAGAATAATTTAGTCCATAAATAAACAGGCTCAAATACCTTTCTCCTAGTGACGAGAAGAGTATCGTCATCATCATATCTGGAAAAACCGGTGAAGATGGGGTTGGCCATTTACGGCTAGAAGTACCTTTGGCTGTACTAGCTCGAGCAGAAATGGAAGTAGATAGAAGGGCAAAATGTTTAGTATGATCATGTGAAGAATGATTCCTAATGGACACAAAGGTGGCCAGAATGGGAGAAATAGACGAAGTAGCCAATCCAGTAAGTGGAAAGCATGATTAGCATCAATTGTAAACAATCTATGTTTTACTGATGGCCAGAGTTGATCAAGGAGAGGATGAGTGACAGCAGTGGGATTAAAAGGAGCAAAAGAAAAACCTTTAGTCAAAAGAGTATTATGGGCATCAATAGCTTGTGCCTCGATTTTGTTTATAGTATGGAAATATTCTACTAAGTTTCTAGAATAGCAGGGAGGAACTGGTCACGTTTGGCCAAAGCCAAGCGACAAGCAAAAAATTGGAGAGCATATACCTCAACCCCTACCTTGGCATTTGTCCCAGTTACAATATCGTGAAACAACTCTCTCCCAATTAAGAATTGAGCCCAAATGGGCAAAAGAGTACTCACTTCAGCTAGAGTAGAAGGAGGTCGCACATAAATAGAAACTTGATGAGGAGAAAAAGGAAAAAAGGAAGGCGTTGAATTAAAATTATAAAAGAATGTGAAAACGTCCCACAGGGCTTAATTGATAGATGAATAGCCCATAACAATTGATCGATCGAGGATGGGATGGAAGAGTACCAAGTTGTGGAAAATATGCTTTCAATCACAATTGAGCGAGCCAAAAGGGCCCACTACCAGTGGGAGATGCACCATTCTTTAATTGAATTTGAAGGGAAGCCATGTCTTTATAAAATGCAGCTAAAAAGAACAAACATAGATTCAAGGACCTGCCACGCCCCAACTCATGCGCTATGGACAAATAACTCATGGAAGGTTTCTATATTTACAAAGCTAAACCTGAAAGAAGGCTACACGCTCAACATGAGAGGGTTCAGAACTTGAAGCAGTATAAAGGCCTTACATACTTGAATAGGATTCAGTGAGTTTCTTGTCAAACTTTGGGACAGCATCGACAATCAAAATGCCAGGAAAAATGGTGTCGCCCAAGGGAGGAAGGTTTACTAGTGCTCCAACATCCCTCGGTGTAATAGAAATTGGGCCAAGGAGGAAGACAAAAGTATTGTACTCTTAACATCAAAAACTCAAAGCAATAGGAAAAAAAACTGAGTCATAAATTGGGGGTTGGAGAGTAATTTCTAATAAATCTGAAATTTTGGCAGTATCAAAAATAGCTTTGGTGGGACCATGATTCACCATACTTGCATGTCATCTACGAAAACTAACATCAGTTTTGGGCCAAGTGCGAATACCTTTCTCGCGAATTGGCTTCAATGGCATAGAGTTCAGAAAAGGGGGGTTTTCAATGGAACAATTGACCTACCGCCACCTGCCCAATCGATTTAGCATCATTAAACGATGAGCCCAGGTAGAATTCATTGTTGTCAGGGCGGGCTTGTAAAAGAGAGTTTGAATTTACAAAGGGCCTAGTGAGGAGGTTTTGGAAATCCTCGAAACTAATAGAGTTATCAAAAGGAGTTTGTAAAGTCGCCATTTGATGCAAAGTATGGTCTTTGTGAGATTTGCTTAAGAAACGTAGTAGGAAAGCAAGATGATGAACATTGATCTTTATAGAGGAGCACGATGTAAAGACGTGTCTTTTGGGTTATATGGGTGTAACGTTACACTTTTTAGGTTGAAGAAGGGTTACCGCTAAACGGAAATAATGATTTAAATTTTTGGGAAGTTCAAGTATTGCCAAAAAATATAAAGGAAGAATATGACAAAAATTAATAATTGATATTAATTATGTCATATTAGGGGGTAATTGTTGACATACAAAAAATAAGGTCCAATTAAATGAGGCCCAATGATTAAATGAGGCCTAATTATTAAGTCAGGCCCAATTATGTGGTCCAAAAAATGGAGTCCAGTTAGGGATATTGAGGAATAAGCACAAATAAGACCATTGTAAAGTATAATAACAGCCCACGAGCAGAAGACTATCATCGCTCAAGCCTGCAGAATGCCCAGAACTTGAGCGAATGAAGTACCCCATTGTCGCTCAGAACGACGGTCTCACTCTCGCCCAAGCCTTCGAGACGCCCAAGGTCCGGATGAGTATAGCGTTTTGTTCAGTCATTGAAGCGGTTATTGAGCAACCTTATCACATCCCACGATTCAAAAATCTCGGTTATAAGAGGTTAAATAACAAAGAGCACTAACAACAGTTGCTAACGGCAGTTCCTTGACAAGTCATTTATCATGAAAAAAGTGGGTAGTTATAGAGCGCTAAACAGTTTCCAAACAATTTTACAAGAGGAAATCGGCAAAGGAGTATAAAAAAGAAAAGAAGATATAGAAGAAATGACTCCAAATCAAACACTCTCAACAGAGAATATGTAATTTTATTTCATTCACTTTTTATTTGCAAATTTTCAATTTATTTCGTGTGTTTGTGCCCCTTGGAGGTATTTTGCTTCTTTTAATTGTAATCTTCATAAATAAAACATCTTTTTTGGAGACTTTATATCAAGAGGTTTGTTCCTTACACAATCGTTTGAACCTTTCTTTTAATTGTTAGCGACAATCTGCGTGAAACAAAACCTTTTGTCTATAGGTCTATCGATATAATGAAATACATGAGTTTTGAATCTCTCGATTTCTTTTTCTGTTGTTCTTGTTTTCTATTAATTTCATAACAAAAACATTAGTTTTGAGAGAAATCACAATTTTAGACCATATTCTGTTTTTAAATAAGATGTTGTGATACACATATGGAAGTTAAGGCACCGTTTGGTAACCATTATTCTAGAAAAAAATGCATTCTTTGTGTCAAATCACACTTTTTTTGTGGTTGAAAATGAAGGAAAAGTTATTGATGTGATGGAAAATATTATTTTATTGATAAATGTGTGGTTGAAAATTAGTAGAAGAATGAGAATGAAAAAAAGAATGGATACCAAACAGAGGCTAAGTGGGACGAGTCAATGAGCGACTAGCCAAACCTACGAGATCACATTGGAGCGTCTCTCACAAGAATTATCGTGTTCGGCTTGCGCTTGTGACTTGCCTCAAAGGATGTGATTTCAGGCAATCGTTCAACTTTTATAATTTTTTCCTTGTACGTCAGATTTTGCATATAGAAAGGTAGTGCCACTGCCTTCAATTTTTACTCAACTGATGGTCTCATCACACATTCTTTGAATATCTCATTTTGATACAACATTTTCTCTCACTCTCCCAAGTGTTGATTTTTATTTTTTTCTGATTTCATAATTTGTTTAGTATTGATATTATTATCACTTCAGGAAAAAAAAATCACTATCTAATCTCTACTTTACATTTTCAGTTGCATGATTATGCCACGTAATTTATGTAATGGCATCATCTTCTTCAAACTAAAATTATTCTTGATAAACTACGGAGGTAGTATCCTTTCATCCTGATTCTACGTATTCTACGTCGTTCAATAAAATGAAAGAAAATAATTGTTGTTAAACACATTGCATCTAATGAACTTAATTGTCACGTTGCATGACTTATTGCATATTCTTTACAAAACTTTAATTTTATTAATAAAATACTTAGTATATCTGTACTCAGGTAGCAATAATATTTTACAAAATCTGTAGTAGTTAATTTGTTCATTCCGGTAAAGTATTTGAATATAATTGTTATGTTAAGTGTTTATAGTCATTAACATATTATGATACTCATATATTGGAAGGTCCATTAGGTAAATTAGGGAGTACAAAATCGAAAATATGGAAGCGTAAACACAGGTTTTTAATAAAAATAATAGATTTATCATATTTTTAAAGAGAACATAAGTTGTTTCTAACAAATTGGTAAAAAAATAATAATATTTACTAAATAAAGATATAAAAAAATAAAATAATAAAATAATAAAAAGAAAAAATAAATGGACCGATAAATGGGACATGAGACCGGTCCCGCCTCGCCCCCACTTTAAACGGGTATGGGGATATGGCAAGGTAACAAAAATATCTGATGGGACGGGTTGGGAATGACTGACCCATCTCATACCCACCCCGTTGCTATCCCTATACATATCATGTAGTTGGTTCTACAACTTTACAACTCTTTTAACTAACTAGAATTTTTTATGCTCACCATTTCTTTACACTTTGGGGATTAAAAATGCAATAAATTCTTACAACTTCATTACCCTTCGGAGATAAAAATGAAATTTTCAGTTTTTTATACAAAAAAAGGAGACAAGCAAGATGGTTTTAGGAAACGAGTCTACTCATGCTCGGCTCATCACATTTGCTACTGGATTAAGTAATGGAATATTATTACGTAATTTCAGGATGTGGAAATTACATACACACAGAGTTTTTAAGTTTTCATTTCAAAACTCAGGTTGAAAGAAATTTTATTCAAAAATGAGATAATATTATCTTTTAAATATTAATAATATTATTATAAAATTATTTTTATCTACGAACCAACCCCCAAATCCCACCCCACCTCGTCTATTTCCCATCCCAATTTTACACCTAACCCTAATTCATTTCTCTCCATCTTTGCTCTCCACCTTCTCTCTTTATCCATCTCTTTCTACTCATTGCAGCCAGTAGAATCGAGCTGCTAATATGCTCCTCTTACAACGGTACCGTGCAAGCACCGAGCGCGACGCAGCAACACCGCTGTGCACAGTGGTGCCTCACTGCTGGCAGTGTCGCAGTGGTAGTGATGCAGTAGTGGCGGCGGTTGCAACGGATTCAGGGATTTTTTTGGTGGTTGTGGTGTAATGGATATGGTGGTTGTAATTTTTGGTACATGAGGTAGTTGTGCTATTTTTGCTGGCTGTGATGTTGATGGTTTGATGGAGGTGGCGGTGTGTTAGGTTTATGACTCAAATTAGGATTAGGATTCTTGTTTGGAAAGAGGTGGAATTAAAAAGGAATTAAAATCCTAATTAAAGAAGGAAACCCAGTTCCTTTGGTGCAAGGCATGCGATCGCATGGCTTTAAGCCATGCGGCCGCACACATGCATGCAGGAACTTTTGTCCCTGCATTTTCAGCTTCCATGCGGTCGCATGGAACTCTACCATGCGGCCGCATGGGCTTATCTTTGGGCGCCGCGCGGGTTTTTTCCTTTTTCACGTTTCTTTGATTCTTTCCTTATCTTGACATATTATCTAGGGTTTCTTGAGGTCGAGAATGCACCCTATATATGGGTCTCTCTTATTCAATTAGGTCAAGCAAATTAGAAGCAAGATTATTAAGTTCTTGTATTTTTCTCTCCATTATTGTCATTGAATAAAACATCATTCCTCTGCAATTTCTCTTGTTCTTTTTATTTCTCTTTACTTTAAATCTTGTGGATGTTCTTGTGATCTTTGTTACTTCATATTAAGCCATTAATCTCTTGTGGTAATTTCACCGATCCCAACAAGTGGTATCAGAGCTACGGGTTTGTGATTTGTTTGAGATTTCTTGTTCTTATGGCCATGAAGTATGATCTTCCGCAATTGGATCACAATACAAGGTTTTCATTGTGGCAAGTAAAGACGAGAGCAATATTGGCACAGATGGATTTAGAAGATGCTTTGTTGGGCTTTGATAAAATGCCAACAACTTGGACAACGGAGGAAAAGCAACGGAAGGATCAGAAGGCTGTTACATTGATACATCTTCATCTTTCTAACACTATTCTTCAGGACGTGCTAAAGGAGAAATCAGCTGATGCTCTTTGGTTGAAATTGGAGCAACTGTGTATGACGAAAACATTAATAAGTAAGTTGCACCTGAAGCAGAAGTTTTATTCTCATCGCATGGCAGAAGGGAGTTCTTTGGAGGACCATCTGACTGTGCTCAAGGAAGTCGTCGCTGATCTGGAAACGTTAGAGGTAAAGTATGATGAAGAGGATTTGGCCTTGGTATTGTTGTGCTCACTTCCCGCTTCATATATGTCGTTCCATGACATGATCTTGTACAGTCATGACACGCTAACCATTAATGATGTATACGACGCTTTATTTTCAAAGGAGAAGATGAAGCATATCATTGGAGATAAGGATGAGATGGCTGTGGTTACTCATGGTGGTCGACAAAGGGGCAGGTTGAGGGTGAACTTCAGCAATCAAGTTTGCTTCTACTGCAAGAGGAAAGGACACATTAAGAAAGATTGTGACAAGCTGCATGGTAAAGGTAACTTATCTGCAACTAAGCAATTTGATCATTCGAATGAGACAAATATTGCCGATATATCGGATGGCGAAGAGGTGGTTATGTTAGCTGTATCTGGCATGGAATCTAAATCGAATGAGGAGTGGATTCTGGATTCTGTATGTTCGTTTCATATGAGTCCCAATAGGGCTTGGTTTGAGTCGTATGAGACGGTTAAGCAAGGTGGAGTTGTCATGGGAAACAATCAGTCTTGCTGGGTTGCTGGAATTGGTCGGGTCAGATTGAGGCTATTGGATGGGACAGTTCGAATTCTTGGCCAGGTTCGACATGTTCCAGACTTAAAGAAAAACCTAATCTCGCTGAGCACTTTGGATTCAAATGGGTGTACTTTTGCTGGTGGAGGTGGAGTCTTGAAAGTTCGAAGGGATCGTCGTGTTGTGTTGGAGGTAGGGATGGCAAAAAAAACCGCCCCGCCCCGCCCTGACGGTGCCCCGCCCCGAATGGGGCGAAAAAAACCGCCCCGACGGGGTTGGCGGGGCGGGGCAGGGCGGGGCGGGGCGCCCCGTCGCGGGGCGGGGCGGGGTGGGGATGCCCCGCCCCGAACCCGGCCCGTGAAAGATTTAAAAAAAATAAAAAAATATATATGTGGATTTTTTAAGGAAAAAAAATAAAAAAATAAAAAAAAATTAAACGGGGCGGTTTAACGGGGCAAGCCCCCGCCCCGCCCCGCCCCGCCCCGCCCCGCCCCGTTTAAGGCGGGGCGGGGCACGGGGCGGGGTGGGGTGATGGCGTGGCGGGGCGGGGCGGGGCGGGGCGGGGGTGCCCCGCCCCGAACCCGCCCCGTTGCCATCCCTAGTTGGAGGGCCGGAAAAGGTCTCAGCTGTATATCTTGCAGGGACGTGCAGAACCAGTTAAGAGGCATCTAGACAGGTTTAGTACCATTGAGGAAATTCAATTTGGTACAATACCTTTTGTGTTGGACTCTGAGTTATTTGCTAGTGGAAAACTCATGGAGCATAGGTACCGGATTTCAGATGGAGTTGATCATGCTTTTGGGATGCTTGAAGATGGCAATTCTAGCAAGGGATCTTCAGTTAAGGCATTGGGTATGGATTCTGCTGCAGGGTGTGCTTGGACCCTGTTTGGTGATTGTTAAATTCTTTGTTTGAATTTTGGGAACCCAGGGTACGGTTCGGGTGTCGCTTGTGGACACTGGGCACAGGCGATGGTTTTATTCAATTGGAGAGTTTGGTTATTGAATGAGGAGATAGACTTATTCTGATGCAGTCGGATTTATTTTTCCTGGTGGAGAAATTTTGGAGTTTCGTTCGATGCACCGGAATTTGTGTCAAGGTGGAGATTGTTGGATTTATGACTTAAATTAGGATTATGATTCTTGTTTGGAAAGAGGTCGAATTAAAAGGGAATTAAAATCCTAATTAAAGAAGGAAACCCAGTTCCTTTGGCGCAAGGCATGCGACCGCATGGCTTAAAGCCATGCGGCCGCACACATGCATGCAGGGACTGTTGTCCCTGCACTTTTAGCTTCCATGCGGTCGTATGGAACTCTACCATGCGGCCGCATGGGCTTATCTTTGGGCGTCGCGTGGGTTTTTTCTTTTTTCACGTTTCTTTAATTCTTTCCTTATCTTGACATATTATCTAGGATTTCTTGAGGTCGAGAATGCACCCTATATATATGGGTTTCTCTTATTCAATTAGGTCAAGCAAATTAGAAGCAAGATTATTAAGTTCTTGTATTTTTCTCTCCATTATTGTCATTGAATAAAACATCATTCCTTTGCAATTTCTCTTGTTCTTTTTATTTCTCGTTACTTTAAATCTTGTGGATGTTCTTGTGATCTTTGTTACTTCATATTAAGCCATTAATCTCTTGTGGTGATTTCATCGATCCCAACACGGTGCGGGTGACGGTGGTAGTGGTGTGGGTGTTGGTGGTGGCATTGACACTGGTTGTGGTTTTGTAATTGAAAATGGTGGTTTGTCGGTAGTATGGTGGTGGTTTTGAAGTTGAGCGTTGTTGCCGGTGGCGTCATCGCATTGGTGGCGGTTCATGTGGTGGTGGCGTCGATGGAGGCAGGTGGACTTTGGCAATGGTGTGGTTGTGGATCTGGCATTGTCAACCGTGGTGAGGTGGTGATTGCAAATAGTTGTGATACAAGCGACGGCGGCGACGTGGTCGTGTTAGGACCAATAGTGCATGTGACCAATAAATTGATTGACTCTAACAAATAAATTGAGTAATTTTTGACCAATATATCATATTTGACATAAAAAATGTGATTATGATTGAAAAATAATTTGTGACCAACTAATTTGACAATTTGTGACTCTTAAATAAGTTGTGACTTATAAAATTTATAATTTGCGGTCAATAAATGAATAGTAACTTATAAACATTTTGATTTTGTGACCAACGAATAAATTGTGATCTATAAAAAATTTGGATTTGTGATCGAGGAATAAATTGTGACTTATAAAATTTCTGATCTGTATCCGTAAAATAATTTGTGACCTATAAAATTTCATATTTGTGACCGTAAAATAATTTGTGACTTATAAAAATTTTTATTTGTGACCGATGAACAAATTTGACATACTTTTTTTTGAATTGTGACCGTAAAATAATTTGTGACATGTAAAATTTGTGATTTGTAACAAATTAATTATATGTGATCAATTATATAGAATTTGTGACCAAATTATATTGTGAACAAATTATATGGAATTGTGACATTAATATATTTAATTAATAAAATATATGTTTAATTAATTAATTTAAAAAATAAAATTTAAAAATCTGAGATTTGAAATTTTAAAACTTAAAAAATCTGAAATTTGAAATTTTAATCCTTATATCTTAAATTTGAAATGAGTGAAATTTAATCTCTTCATTATGAAATTTTCTCTTTCAGGATCTCATGTGCTAGTTGGATCTGGACTGGACTAGTAGTCCTATTTGAATTGTGTTGTCTAAAGATAAAAATATACATAGAACTATCTTTATATCTAATTCGGAGTATCACATTTTCAATTGTGGTGTAAATTTGTATATTCAAAATCACTTTTGCATATTTATTTCCATCATGTTGGATCTAAATCCAAATTATACTCCAATGGAAAGATCTATATCTACTTTTTGCCTCTTGTAGATAATTTTCATCTTTTTTTTTTTTTTAACATTTTTCGATGATAAATGCAATTTGCATATCGTCGTTGAAGAGGTTTTGAACTATTTTTGAATATCTAAATCTCTATTTTATACCACCATTAGAGATACTCTTACTCATAGAATTAATCCATCTCATTGTAGTTATATAATCACAAGGAATTAATTCAAGATTATAAGATAAGCAAATTCACTATTTTGTAAATATTTGATTAAATACAGAATGCATATATTTCCTTGCAAATATATTAATATAAGTACACGTTCTTCGAGCATAAGAAATATATAATATATTACATCAAATGAAAATCATTTTTTGAACGATTCTAACCTTACTGTAGTTCAATTATTTCAATAATATATTACTTTATGTTTTTTAATATATATTTAATTTACTTAACCATTAGTTACCTCAATGCACATGTATATTTGACAGATTTATTTCAAACGTGTGCATTCATTAATAATGTATGAATTTTCTGTTATTAATTTTCAATTTATTAATATTCATTTTCAATTATGCATTTCAGTGTCATCAATTCTAATTGTAAGTTAATTAGATTTTCACGTTCAAGAATGTATTTCATTATTCGAGTCCATGTATACTAATTAACATTCAGTTTTATTTAATTGAAAATTAATTAAATAATTTAACATTCATTGTCATGGATATATTCCCTGATATTAATTCTAAATTAATTAACATTCACTTATGGTGCGTTTGATTGCAAGTGTGAAAAATGGGTGGAAAGAAAATATTTTACAGGGAAAAGATTTGCCTAGAAAATGTTTTGTAGGGAAAAGGGTTAGTTGCACAAATGGTCACTGAAATTTCAAAATTTCAGAAACGGTCACTGAAGTTTGAAATTTCTTTCAAAATGGTCACTGAATTTTTAGGTTTTTTGGCCAAGTTTGAGGCAATTATTCGGCAACTTTCGACCACCAAAACCGCCGATTTCGGATAGCGTTGGAAAGCCCACAATGTCTTCTTCAATTACCACAAGTTTGAGGCAATTTTTCGGCAACTTCCGACCACCAAAACCGTCGATTTCGGATACCGTTGGAAATCCCACAATGTCCTCTTCAATTACCACAAAAAATCTCCCCAAAACTCCAAGTGATTCGGCTGGAATAAAGCCACGAAATCGGCAACTGAAAATTGTGAAAATCTGCCCAGATTTTCAGATTTTTTGGACAAGTTTGAGGCAATTTTTCGGCAACATCCGACTACCAAAGCCGTCGATTTTGGATACCGTTGGAAAGCCCACAATGTCCTCTTTAATTACCACCAAAAATCTCCCCATAATTCCAAGGGATTCGGCCGGAATAAACCCAAGAAGTCAGCTACCAAAAAAGTTCGAAAATCTGCCCAGTTTGGGTAGCTGACTTCGTGGGTTTATTCCGGCCGAATCACTTGGAGTTTTGGGGATATTTTTGGTGTTAATTGAAGAGGACATTGTGGGCTTTTCAACGGTATCCGAAATCGACGATTTTGGTGGTCGGAAGTTGTCGAAAAATTGTCTGAAATTTGCCCAAAAAATCTGAAAATCTGGGCAGATTTTCACAATTTTCGGTTGCCGAATTCGTGGCTTTATTCCGGCCGAATCACTTGGAGTTTTGGGGAGATTTTTGGTGGTAATTGAAGAGGACATCGTGAACTTTCCAATGGTATCCGAAATCGGCAGTTTTGGTGGTCGGAAGTTGCCGAAAAATAGCCTCAAACTTGGCCAAAAAATCTGAAAATTCAGTGACCGTTTTGAAATAAATTTCTAACTTCAGTGATCGTTTCTGAAACTTTGAAACTTCAGTGACCGTTTTGAAATTTTCAGGTAACTTCAGTGACCATTTGTGAAATTAACCCATAGGGAAAATGATTTCAAGTGTGTTTAATTGGTATAATTTTCCACCCGAAAAATTTTTAAATTTTCTATTCGTTTGACTTTATTTTACATGGAAAATGTTTGTTAAAGTGATAATTTTTTTTACAATTGGTTATAAAATTTGTTTCCATAGCCAAAAAGTATAAAAAAAAAAAAGGGAAAAAAATTGTTTCCTAAAAAATCATTTTTTTAATCAAAATTTAGTGTTCGTTTGACTTAATTTTACATGGAAATTATCCATTAAAGTGAAAAAAATTTTACCATTGGTTATAACATTTGTTTCCATTGAAAAAAAATAAATAAAAAAAAAAATACACACCAAAACAGTGGGAAAAAATTTTCATCAAAAAGCCGAAAAATGCATACGTGTGGAGGAAAGAAGGAAAATATTTTCCGTGAGAAATTTCGCTAATCAAACAGTCAAAAAAGTGGAAAGTGAAAAATATTTTCCTAGTTCCCTGGAAAATTTGGTGTAACAAACAGGCCTTATATTCAAATATTACTTTTACACCACTTATAAAACATTTCATAATATCGTGTAACGCACGTTCAACGTTGACTAGTTATTCTAAAAATTATGATTCTGATCTTTTATTTCCATTACTGAATCAACAGAAAGGTTTGAAAATTTCACTAAACAATGAGTCCTGTCTGGTATTTTTTGAGATAATTTGTATTGTAGATCAATAGCAGTATACAAGTTACATGATCGAATCAACATAAGGGATTGAAAATTTCACTAACTAAATACTATATATATGTAAATAAAATGATTTATTTTTGAATGAATAATGAAAATAAACCCAAAACATGCAATAAAAATATACAGATATAATACAGTCGACCTTACACTATCAGATATAACAAAATATGCGAGTTCTCATTTACTCAAAATTTATTAGAAATATAAGTTAGTTGCTATTGATGATTGATGACCTCCACTAATCACAATTACAAGATTAAAATAAGTAGGTTTTAATTCATTTGACATTAACACAACATAGATGAAGATTTAATTTAAAGATTGAGAAACAAATAAAGCTCATTATAAATGCACGTTGTCTAAGCTTAAAAAATTTATAATCAGTAATAAATATGGAGAAAAATGTACTATATAGACATGATCGAACAAAATCATTGAAGCCCCTTATTGTTTTTTTTTTCCCCTGAAAAAACATTTTTTTACTAGATTTTCATAAATTTTTTTAAAATATGTGGTTAAAAATTTTATAAAAATTATGAATCACAAAATATGTGTGATTATATTTAATTATTAACTTTGACTTAGATTTTTATCAATTTTTTTTTTTTTTTTTACTCAGGTATCCAATTTTCGCTTGATTAATCATGAGTGTCGGTATTCCTCCATTGTTCGTCACCCGAGTAAATCGGATGAGATCATAGCTTATAAACACTGGGACCAGATATTTGGGAAGCGATTTTCTTCCCTATCGATGTGCAGATGGGACCCTAGAGGGGTGACAGAATGCACCATGATCTTGTCTCCACATGACATCTACCTTCCAACATAAAAATTGTCTTCTAGCTATTGCGTTGATTCAAATCTTGATACTCCGTAAGAACTTTCATACTTTACCACTAAGTCAAGCCTATTGAGGGCAACTTTTTTATTTGAACCAAAATTTGTCTTAATAAAAATATTGAATATAGGAGTTATTACAATTGTTTTTCAAGGGATGATATGATATATTTGCGCGAAAGCATGGGATTGAAAATGTACTCGTGTGGATTGGGTGCATACTAGTTTCTTCTGGCATAAGAAATTCTTCTAGTAACTACAAGCCTAATATTTTCAATAAATATGAAGTATGAACAGAATTTTAGCGTCTCCAAGTCACCCTACTCGTTTGAGTAGTCATACAAGGAAATCCAGTGAGTAGTCAAAGAGAGACTTCTTGCCCAAGTTTTAAAAGAGAACAAGTAAATGGCAACTATCTACAACACTTGGCTAGCACACATGCCATAGAGGTCATGAGCCTAGAATAGCTCGACACTGCTAAAGATGCTTACAGCGAGACCAATGCCACGCCAACAACCGGTAAACATAAAAGTCCCTGTAGCAACCAAGTGCGCACCCTATATTCCATGTCCAACTTAGCGTTTAAAATCGACTTGTAGAGAGAGTGTGTAGTGAACCGAAACCTAGAGGTTGGCTTCAAAAGAATAATTTCAGAATTGGAACCGAGAAATGAAAACCACCAAATCCGGATCGGTTCTTGGTTTTTGAATGAGAACCGCGTATACCCAACTCTAAAATCGAATGTCATTTTTTATAAATTTTTATTTATTAAAATTGATTCGATATAAATTAATGACCGTGCCCCTGCAAGTTTGCAAGGATCAGCTAGTGGTAGGCTCAGTAGTAGGTACATAGTCAATCAAATTCATTCATTTGAATAATTGATTAATATAGCAACCCCACTACATGTACAACACTTAGAGTGTTGTAATTTTTACAACCTCTCACATGGAGGTGGGTCCTACTAATTAATTAATTAGTGGGACCCACCTCCATGTGAGAGGTTGTAAAAATTACAACACTCTAAGGCCCTGTTCGGGAGGCCTTAAAATCCAATTAAAATTGAAAATATGGCCGTTATTGGGTCCCACCAGTCTAATAAAAGTCAACAATAACGGCTATATTTTCAATTTTAATCTGATTTTAATCCCTCCCATACAAGCTCTAAGTGTTGTACAAATAGATTTTTTCATATAGCTTTTGTTTATAGTCATCTGACACACTTTACTCGTTCGTCTCGCAAACTTTCTTGACATGCCGCATGCAGAGCCACAATTGGAATTGGATATCATTATCCTGTATTGAATATATTTATTTGGTGACATATTTGCACTCAATGAAGAAAGTGGTGAAATATGTATTTGGTGATATATTTTATTTATTTTATTTTTACTAAATATTGAAAAAATATTTTGTACTGTCAGATCACGATATATATATATATATGTCGTGGGTAAAATCCAACCTGAACTGAAACTGACATTATCCGTTTGGGTCTGGTCCCAATAACTATGTGAACCCAAGTGGTTTCATTTATGAAATATCCGAAGTATAATGGATGATTATAATTATTGAAATACCCAAACCAATCCACCCGAAGCCTAGGCGTACTTATAAGTCCATAAATATACAACAAGTTCACATCATAACCGAGGAAATGATGAAATGGTATGCAAATCCTCAGCTGGAAACTTGTTTGGACGATACATGCAAAATCAAACACCAAAATACAAACCGAGGAAAAAGAGGGTGGTTCCTGCCAAATGATTATCAAAAACAAGAATTCAAATATAAATGTAACATTTTCAAAATTGTCTTCACTGTAATTGACTCAGTACTGAGATGAAAAATACATCAAGCAATGAATCACGGTCTCTACAGCTTGACCAAGGAGAAAAAAATTACAAATCAAATATCAGACAGGGAAAAAGGAACTATGCACAATCAGTATATAATTTACACAAAACAAAGCACAAATACCTGCAAAACCACCTTCATCATCAATGCTTACACTTCTGAATACATTCAGATGAAAGCAGGCCAACAAACCTAAAAGAATATCAAATCTCGTCTGCTTTTCTGCTACAGTTGGTCTCGTGTTATTATTAACAGATTGTCAAGGTTTAGGATTCATCCTCTTTCGAGATTTCTAATTGGCAGGGCAATAGATTAAGAAAACTTCCATGAGCAGAATTTGATTCTTCATCTGTTACAATTAAAACAAGGATACAAGTTTACACTTATGAGAATAATCAACAGGGTTTATATATCCAGCAAATTATAATGAGAATAAATTCTTTAGCATCCACAAACACAAAATTTCGTAATGTCTAATTTACCTTAAAAGAAAATTTTGATTTTATCCTTCACTTCTAACCATCACTTCCCTCCATCCTCACCTCCTCCTAACCCCACCCTTCCGGTCTGTTGCAAAGGTGCCTCTTCACAACAACAGGGTGGAAGTGGAGGTGGAGTTGAGATATGTATGGAGTAAATCAGGGGTATTTTTGAAATAATAGGGATGCATATTCTAATATTATTAAATTTTGAATTGGAAAAAGAGGGTAGATAGAGAAACATGGGTGTTAATAGAAGCCTTCTTAAAATTGCAAAACGGAATAAAAAAACAAAATTTTGTATAGGAGATTACTCCACTGTACGATTAATCAATTAAAGGGGAAGGCCCCAAGAACAATAGATAAACTAAATAATTATGTTAGGAAAAGTGTCCTATTGAAAAATCAAGAAAGCAGACTACATGGATACAACAAAGTTAAGAAAATTTTTCATGTAGGACAAGGAGATGGCCACTTTTGTCCACTTGGAACGAGCATAGAATTGCTCAAGAGAGTCTCAGACAGAAGCATTTGCTGTTATATTTTCAATTTCACGAGACAGATTATAACTACTGTTGGTTGACAACTATAACTATACAAATATCTTTTTATCAGGAAAAAAAAAAAAATGGCACCAGCCACAATGATCTAAATAGCAGTAAACACAGAACAAATTTGTTACAGATTATATAGTTTCTTATTTGAAATATCTATATGCACAAAAACTAAAGCCCTCACATTTTTTCTCATTTCTAATTCACAAAGGAGTGCAACTTGGAGAAATTCGCAAGTACTCTCATTTTGTTACACTATGAGCTTAGAGCATTGTCAAATTTGTTTCCAATTGAATGAAGAAGTATCAACAAGATTGTTCTGAATTCTTCAAATGTACATGAAATTTCTCGAACAAATATACCCATTGGGCATTGGCTGTATTCATCATCCAATACCAGATCTCATTTTCTAACCGTACTAGAGTGTAGCAACAGTAGTTTACATATTATACTCCCCCACCCCCACAACGCAACAAGAAGAAACAAAAATGCTTTGGGCAAAAATAAACTACTAGCAAGTTTGGGGTCGCAGTATAGGACCACAACCAATGCACATCCACGTCGGAATATAGCATGCAGAAACAAATTCAAGCATGCAACTATCAGAAAGGGAAAAAGAATCCTACTGAAAAGGGACTTCACGGTAGGTCTTTTAGGTTTGGTGCTTTTCTTCTTCAGTTCAGCTACGAAGAAAAAGAGAGGTATTTAGAAACTAGTCAAGATCATAAATGTTGAATTAAAAGAAAAAAGAGATTAAATTTTCAACAAAAAGAAAAAAATAATAGATATACCATGCATTTAAAAGAAAAATAAATATAAATGAAGAAATAATATGATCTCTGCATGGCATGTGATTTGTAATCCTAGAAATGGACAAGATAAACCACAAGAAAGTGCAAGTTACCCATCCCAGGAACTTCATGGTCATTCACAATTTCAAAGTTCTTGTATGTGTAACCCATAAAGTTGACATCTTTAGATGAAAGCATCTGCAACCAGAAAACATTGCACAAATTTATTAGGTCTGCATACATCATAGGCATAATGTCACAAACTAAATTAACAATACATAATATGCTTCAGTATTGACAATAAAACCGAATAGAACTCTCCCTAAGGAAGCCTCAATTTACTAATATTTGTTCTTATGGTCTAGGACCAATCAAACAATTTATATATTTCCAATGAAAGGAGTGAAGAAAACTCAAATTCCATTAAATTGCAGCTGAAACACATAGAAGGAAGAATTCTTGTATCCATTCTACCCACTCTTACTTAGTATTATTATTTGAAAAGTTATAGCACAAAAAACCAATGTTTTTAAAAGGGTAATTAGCACATAACATCCCTACCTTCCATTTTTTGGCATTCTTACCCTTAATGCGTAATCAATTTTTTTCCAAAGGGAAGGGTATTCTCATTTTAAAACATTTTTCCTCTTTCCTCCCTTACACTGAATGTGAAATGCATATTTTCCCCCTTTCATCTCCAAACAGTTTTCCCCTTTATTCCCTTTCTTAGAACATTCTTTTCCTTCTCCTCTCTTCTCCTCACCGCCGGTGAAAGCACATAGTGAAGGATACACACTGAAGCGAAGATAAATTGTTATTTTTGGGTTGCGTATTTTTGTTTTCCATTTCCCATTTTTTCCTTTTAAGTGATTGAGGATTTGATAGGAAAATGATGAACAGTTTTTTTTTATAGGGTTCCAATTTTGGCTCCTTTGTAGCAGAATTATGCACTTCGGCAAATGACAGTGTGATGTATAATGATGCAGAAAATACAGAAGCTGCTGGGAGAAATGAATCATTTTCATGGTTTTCTTCCATCTGAAATGGATCTTGCAAAATTTGGTGCTGATGTTGAAAGTTAATTAGGTAAAAGGCTTGGAGATGAGTCATTTGCTATTGAAGGGTTGGGATTTTTGAGCTGTGAAAAAGAAAATCATGACTCAAAAGAATGTTCTTTCGGCAGTGGTGAAAAAGTTGAGGTTGAAGATGGTATAGATGTCGGGAAAGCCATACCTTAAAAGTTAGTTGTTGAAGTCGGAGAACTCAAGTCTATATAAACCACACATCAAAAGCCCATACTTTCGATGTGGAATTCAAGTTACATACCTTGCAATGGAAATCATAACAATTCATCACGCTCTGCAATCCTAGCATTGTACTAGTCCATGACTAGTCCCAGATGAATACTACTATATCGGCGTCACCATTCGCACCGCTCGATTGCAACCGAAAGACATGGCGCTTGCTCTGATACCATTAACATAGATCTTGAGGGAGCCATACCTCAAAAGTTATGTAGGGACGTTTTGCACAATAATAATGAAAGATGATGACGGTATGTGCTAATTACCCTTTTTAAAATCAGCACAAGCATTGACCCAGGAAAGGTAAAGGGTAAAAAAATAAATACATTAAATAAATATTTATATACTATAAACTTTCATAATGATATAGACTAAATTTTCATACCACCAGTATCAAAAAACAATTAAACCTTTTGGTATTTGTGCCTTCGTATTTCTCTCATCACAAACTGGGAACGAGTATTTATCTTGCCAACATTAAGATATCTTTAATCTACTTTCTAAGGAATCAAATCAATAAAAGTCTCACAAAGGTCCCAACACAGATTTTTTTCTCGACGGATTATTTCACCTCCCTTCTTTGTTTTTTACACATTTCTCCTCTTCACTTTATCACCTCTTTCTTGCCTTCTCAGTTTCTGTGCATTTCTCAGATTTTTAACATTTTTTCACCTCCTTTTCTTTTTTAAGTTTATGCACATTGTGGTGTGAAGATTTTTGCCTATAGGAAAAAAATTTCTTGGAATTTTGGTGTGACATAGCTCCTTCATTAAGCCAAAATAGTAGGAAAGTAGATAATCCTGTGGTGTGAAGATGTGTGAAGAAATAATTTTCTCGAGATTTTTGAAAATATTTTCTTAAATAAGGGAAGAAACATGAAAGCCAGAAAAACCTTCCGGTTCATGGGTCTTCTGTTGACATGTCCAGTTCACAGTTTTTCTACCAGCTTTTTTCATATACGGTTTACACCATGTAACCTGACCAATTTCCAGTCCAGTTCGTAATTTTTATGGTCGAACAGGTTGGTCAGGTCCAGTTTTACAACATAGCAAAAAAAATAACACACAAAAGCCAATCTGCAGGAACTAGTCGGTGATTGGGCACTAGAGCAGTAGACGGTCACTATATCATGATAATTACAAACAGCATCAGTTTCATAGCCCTTCACAGAAAACTTACATATTAATGTTATGTTAAATTATTCTGTATGCCAATAACACGATTAATATAGCTAGATATTCCCAAGAATATAACATAACTAGCTCTCCGCTTCAACAAGTCAGAAATCAAAGAAAAGGATTTTCCATGTCAAAGAAATTACGGTAGCTAAGAATTCTATCTAAATCCAGAATCATGTACAAACCTTTCTCCAGGGGCCAGATTTTGTAGTAATCGGAATTTGATTGTCTGACTGCAAAAACACAAGAAGAAAAATGAGAATAGGAATAAAATACCAAATCTGCAAATGTAAGACTATGAAACTGTAAAAAAAAAAAAAGAGACCTCTTCAAACTTTTCAAAATTTTGCGTATCCAACTCGTCATTAACTTCTGGAATAAACGCAGCTTTGATCTGATATAACGTGCCCCATTCAATGCCTTTGAACCATGGGTGAGCCTGAGAAAAATAACAATACGAAGGGTAATTTTTATCAGTCTACTAGACTTCATATAAAGAAGATTCTCAATGAAACATATCAGAAAACCTTAATTTCATTAGAGCCTCTTGTTCCAAGCCTTTGCTCAACATTACATAAGAGTTTACAGATGAGATCTTTTGCTTCTGGGGATAGCTGTGCCTCTTCGGGAAATTTTAAATGAGTTCTCCAGTTCACTATCTGCACCAAAATAAAGAAGCAAATTAAAACAGAAATTGGATAAAGAAGCAATACTTATGCTATTGACATCAATATCAAAATGCCTACAAAAAATGAAGCTAGAAAGTGCACTACAGCATATTTTTTTCTCCCAGACAACGCCAGAAGATCACTACGACATTACAAGGTTATCAAAATGTCAAGAATTTGGTTGCAATTTTACAAGTTTGGCTTCATTCTTCACAAGCACCCATATCGACCTGGAAAAGTAAAATTATTATCTGATTGAAACCATTCAAATTGGGTAGATGCTTTATCCAGCATTATATACTGCTATCGTTTGTTAAATCTTAATATCCTCAACTTACTGTACTACCTAGCCTAAAAATGGGAAGGACGTTGACAATCTATCAATTGGATCCAACAAAATGAGAATATGTTGAAGTTAATGATTTATCTTTCATCGTTATTTTAATAATTATGAAAGCTTATAAGACAAATTATTAGCCAAAAAGTGGACAATGACCACACATTATTCAATGACAATAGCTTAGGAATATCAAGCAAAAAATGGCAAAGCAAACTAGTACATATTCTAGGATACAAGCTCAAAATAGAGAGAGCAAAATAAAGGAAAATTTGGTTTCGCGGTCTCCCACATCATTCGAAGGAATTTTAAATAACCAGCAATGACTAGCTTGAATCATGATAAAAAGGAAGTGCATAATGGAAACAACTAATGTTAAAAACCTAATAATATAAGAACTTTTTAGAAGTGGTAAAGAGAATCAAATTATATACATAATAGTATGACATGAAACCCATTACATAATACTATTATTACCTTTCTGCAAGTAGACATAGGCTCATCTGAATAGAAAGGCGGATACCCCACAAGCATTTCGTACATGATAGCCCCTAGAGACCACCTGGGATAACACAGTCCACACTATCTCATTTAGATTGATAAACTATCTTCTTTTTAAGTTAAACATGAGAAAAACTTTACGTGGACAAACACAAACCAATCACATTCCATCCCATATCCTTTCTTCAGCAGAACTTCAGGAGCAATATAATCAGGTGTCCCAACAGTCGAATAGGCCTACAGAATTAGAACAGAAAAGAGATTTTTAATACAGATTTTTACAGTCCTTATACCCCAGCAGGAAATTTGAAACATGAAAATCCAAAAAACCATCTCCTAGAAGAAAACATTTGAGAAATCAAAGATCTCTACTTATCTCTGGAATCCTTGGATTTTTTTTTAACTCCATGGACATGGAGGGAGATGGAACTTGGATCCTTGATATTTTTGCAAGTTAACAACTTACCCAAGATAGACTAGTTGAATAACAGTTGCAATTACATATCACAATGTAGAGGAGGCACTATATTTGAGAAACTAGAGAGGAGAAAATAAACTTTCTAGTCCACCATGCAGGAGGAGCCTTGATTTGAATGATGGAGATTCAAGCCAGGCTCAGAACTAACTTTTCCACTAATTTTATGCGTAGAAAACCTTAGGGAAATCCACTGACATAATCCACAGCAATAAACACATATTAGGGGTAATAATGAAAAATGCTCTGAAGGAACCAATATACTCTTAACAATTGGACACTAAGACTGAACCCTATTCCCAGCATTCTAGAAGAATACATATCAAATATAATAAGTGAGATTTGCTCCTTTTCTACATATCAGGATTGTTCTGTTCATATTTTATTATTTTCATTTTTTTGTGCGGCGAAAGGAAAGGCGACACTCGGGACGGGAACGATAGTCATGTAAGTAGGACAGGATTGTTCTCCTATTCATATTTTTTTATAGATTTTTTCTTTGTGGGGAAAAAAGAAAGGCAGCTTTTCAGGAATGGGAATGACAGTCATGTAGGTGGGAAGCTTACAAGCATCCTCCTGTTCCTCTGCCAATGCTGCAGTTGCTCTTGTTGAGTACGCCTTGGTGCTGCAGGACGGCCATCACTTTGTAGAGCACCACTGTAGTTATTTCCTACTGAGAAATCCTTTTCTTGAATATTGGTGCAGTCCAACGGTTTACATAATCCAAAATCTGACAATTTCATGTGTCCATTTCTATCAAGAAGCAAGTTATCAGGCTTGATATCTCTGCAAAATTATAAAGAAACAAACAACGCCTGATATAAAACCAGAAATTAAGACACGATAAAAAAAAAAGCCGCCAACAAACCAACAGAATATTAGTATCTACCTATGAATGTAATTATGTTTGTGGATAGATTCAATGGCAAGCACTGTTTCTCCAACGTAAAACTTGGCATCCTCCTCAGTTAATATATCCTTACGCATAAGCAAAGTCATCATATCCCCACCAGGGAGATATTCCATTATAAGATAAAGATACTCCTCGTCTTGGAAAGAACAATAAAGTTTGACAATGCAATTGCTATCAACTTCTGCAAGTAGATTCCTTTCTGCCTTGACATGCTCAACCTGGACAAATACACAAAGGGAATAGTAGGAGCAGGCAAAAGTGCACAATAATTACAAACTTTAATATCACGTGTGCAAAATAAATCATACCTGGCCTCTGCGAAGCATCTCTGACTTCTTAAGCTTTTTCATTGCATATATGTGACCAGTTGACTTCTCCCGACATACTCTAACCTGCACCCCACGAAGGAATTCAAGTCAATGAATGCAAAGTGGGAACTTCTGCAAAGAGTATAATAATAGCATTAGCAGAATAATATTATATTCTTCCACTGGTTAAAGAGACAACAAGAAGCAGCAATTCCTGAAACAAATAAAAGCAGATGGACACATCTTTTCAACATATGCTCAAGTTCCGAACAGTGGAATTTCACCACAGGTATGGAATCAGTTCACCACTAATGATTAAAACCTCAAGGAACAAGAATGCTCAGCATTCTTTCTATTAAATCGTCTAACTAGTATTTTGAGAAGCTTCAAAAATATCATGAGAAAGAAGCCAACATATATTTTATTTCCAAATATCCGCATTTAACTTTTCAGCATGTGGAAAAGGCTAAACAGCATATTTGAATAAAAGCTTTCCTTAATGCACAATGTTCTTGGAAAAAAAAAAAGCACTGTTCTGATTAATGAAATGAAACCAACTGATCATTTTACGCAATGTATAAATTCAACATCACGTCACCCTGGCATAAGTTTTTAATTATCCGTTGTTTCTTGCTTGATTCTCTGCAAATGGGGAAGGCTCAAGGAAGTAGATCAGATCAGAGTGGGGAAAAACTGGTAGACAGATAGAAAGACATTTGGCCCACAAACATGTCAAGGGAGAGAGAGCTAGAGAGAGAGAGAGAGACCTCCCCAAATGCACCCTTTCCTATCATTGTTAATGGCTCAAAATCATCAGCACCCATTTTGTGCCTCTGAAGGCGCATATATTCTGTTTCTTTTTTTTCCAGGTACTTCAATATATTGTTTTGCTCTTCCTCGGAGACCTCGGCATCAGCCAATTTCTTTTCAAGCGAATAACGCCTGCATGAAAACACAAGTAACCAGCTCATCATTCTAATTACTCAAAGAACCATAGGTAATTCAGTAACCAGTTTTCATGAGAACAGGGGTTGGTTCAACTCTCTTTACTCCTCTTCCGCCCATTTGTTCTATGTATATTCCTGATATATATGGTAAGACCAAAGCCACATAATCAATGGTCCAACAAGCATTATATTATTTTTGGGATCCATGTGAGTGACCAGTATGTATATTACGAACATGTTTCATGAACTCTAAATAGCTAGACTTCCTAAGAGCATATAATTTTGACCCCTACATTTCATGAGCACTATTATTTATAACTCAATATCAACTATCAAAAATACTATTTTAATTGCACTTTGACATTGAGAAAAAAATTGAGAGCATTGGTAGCAGATGGTATGCTTGAAATCGTCAATTGACATCATAATGCTGAATTGAAAAGAATTTTAAAGGTCACTCACCTTATGGGTTGAATCCGTATTATTAGTTGCCTTCCTTTATGTCGTATTTAAGATAATCCTTGCACGTGTCATATTTAATATATTGTATTTGCATTAATGAACGATAGTTGATGTCAACCAAGCTCGCGGCTAAATATAACTTTATAGCTTTCGAGTCTGAGCCTCACAAGCATCTAGCCACAAACCACCAAAACTTGATGAAGAGACACATAACCACTACAAGTGGCAAAGAATTCCTTCACGGCAGGTATTAATCAAGGCATATATGCACATCCCACTACTCTCACTTTCTCCAACTCTTTCTCCCTCTCTTAATCAATACAATTTACCTCCAAAGACAAGTTCTGCATTTCCTCAATCTCCCCTATCTATTGTATTCACTTCTTAAAGTTTCACAAAAGAAGTTTTAGCTTCACGTTTGAGAAAAATATAATTTTTTTCATTAAACTCCCATAGATAAATATATACATTCCCCCAAAATGTCTACTGTTCAAATCATCTTCTACATATTACTTTCATCTAAATGATCATTTTTAAATTCCTTCCCAGCAACAAATAAGAAGAACCAGGTGTTTTTAAAAGTATAAGAAACACAATTTTTGACTTCAAGCTGGAAGCAGTATTCACAACTTGAAAAGCCAAAAGTTGCAAGTGGTTAATAAAAATTGCCAGTGTAGTGCCAACCTAGAGATAACATTAAGTTTAAACAACTATATCTAAGGGATACTAAAACAAAAGGCATTAAAATGTTGTCGCGGGTGAGTAGATAAATGTGAAGATATTATGATAGTAGTTGCCACAAGATGCTATATGAGCATGCATAACAAGTCTCCAAAGACACGAGCGTGAATATAGAAACATTGGGCAGTGCACTTGTGCTACAGTGTACAAATATGCTAAAAGAATACTGGCTTTATTTGGTATTTCTTCGAGCCAATGTTGGCAAACCAGTGACCTTGCAAATATAGTGGCAGTAATAACTGACCGATGCAATGCTTCAAGCTCAGTAACTACCTTATTGAAAGAGTAATATCCAATAATAACCATGAGCTATTATATAGGAAATGTTATCGAGAAGTGAGAACCGAGCATCAGCAGTGGCAAGAACAAGTACCATTTATTTAATCATCTTCAAAATATTAAATAGGAAATGTTATTGTGAAATGAGGACTGTGCACCAGCCGTGGCAAGCCCAACATTTTTATTTAATCCCGTTCATAACTATTCCATAGGAAACGTTATCATAAAACAGGGAATGTGAGACAGCAGTGACTATTAGTAGTATATATTATTAGAAGTGATTATTTACTTACAGCTAATTTGGTTAATTAGGTTGTTTCCTTGTACATAATAGCTAATTTCCATATATCCTTTGTGTATCCTTAATTGGTTGTAACACTATATAAAGAAGGTGAATATACACGTAACATTATTCAGCAAAATCGATTTTGGAATCGTATATTGGAATCGTATCAGAGCCCTAACCTTTTTCTCTAGTGTGGTTACGGCGTGTACTGTTCTTTTTATTTTTTTTGGAATCAATTAATTCTAGATTCACCATAGGAATGATCGTGGTGGTCGCCTCTTGAGTGTTCGGCGGTCGATTGACGGTTCACAGTTGCCATCACTTGGTTTTATCTCAGTCGGCGTTTTCAGGGTTGAGTTCCGGCAGTCTGCTTCTCAGTTTGTTGAAATCTCTACGTGTTCTTCGTTTCTACGCATTATCAGAATCCATGTGGTCTTCAATTTTTCCGACGGGCATGGTTTTTGGTCAGAGCAGATCTTCGTCCCTGTCGTTCCTCATCTTCCAGCGTGCGTGTGTGAGTGAGTTCTTCCTCAGTGATAGTATTCTTGGGCCATTGTGTTGGGTTTTGGGGTGTATTGAATTTTTAGTGGGCTTGGGATGTTGGTATTTTTAATTGATTTTTTGGTGGGCTAGGACCTGGGCTGCTGATTGACGTTTTTATTTACTTGGGTTGTAATTAATTTAGTGGTTGTATTATACTCGGATTCATCATGTCAAATTAGGGATGGCAAAAAAACCCGACAAACCCGATACCCGCGGGGACCCGCCCCGAACGGGGAAAGGAAAACCCGCTTAAACGGGTAACGGGGCGGGGATGGGGCGGGGAATTATTCCCCGAGGCGGGGACGGGGCGGGGCAGGGTAACCGGGTACCCCCGCCCCCCCCCCGTTTAAATTTTTTTTTTTTTTTTTTTTAAGAATTCAATACTTTAAGTGAATATTTTCGTTAGTTCTAATAGAAAATAGCAACTAAAATTATTTGTTTAAATATAATGAATATGGACAATAAAAATAAATTATCAAAAACTAAAAAAAAAAAAAAAAAAAATTAAACGGGGAATTAAACGGGGAATAAACCCGCCCCCACCCCGACCCCGCCCCGCCCCGCCTTAAACGGGGCGGGGACGGGGAATGAATTTCTTAACGGGGCGGGGGACGGGGAGGGCATCCCCGCCCCCGCCCCGCCCCGTTGCCATCCCTATGTCAAATGAAAAGATTGACTCTATTTGCATTCGCTTTACCGGGAAGAACTACTTTTCATGGGCATTTCATTTTCAGTTATTAGTTGAAGGCAATGGTGATCTATGGGGACATATTGACGGGAGTATTCCTCCTTTAGATCCGGAAAAGGAAAAGGAAAAGTACCTTGCTTGGAAATCAAAGGATTCTCGGATTATGGCTTGGATCATTGGATCTATTGAAACTCAAATTGTTCTCAATCTCAGACCTTCTAAGTCATCCCGTGCTATGTGGGAGTACTTGAAGAAAATTTACACTCAAAGCAACAATGCCCGGTGGCTTGAGTTAGAGCCTGACTTGGCAAATTTCGCACAGGACTCTTGGTCTATTGAAGAATATTATTCTGGTTTTTCTAACATTTGGGCTGAGTACACAGATATTATCTATGCTTCAGTCTCCCCAGATAGTTTGGAGGATGTTCAAGCTGTGTATGAAGTCATTAAGAGAGATCAATTTCTCATGAAACTGCGAAGTGATTTTGAACCCATTCGTTCCAACCTTATGAATCGAGAATCACTTCTAACTTTAGATGGCTGTTTGGGTGAGTCGCTACGAGAGGAGCAACGACTTACCACTCGTACCTCGTTGGAGCAACATCATAATCAAGTAGCAACAATTCATGTTGCATATGCTGCTCAAGGAAAATTTAAAACTCGAGACATGTCTAGTGTTTAGTGTTATAACTGTAAGGGTTTGGTCATATGGCTCTTCAATGTCCAAGAAAAATGTGTAATTATTAGAAGAAGTCTAGCCATGTCATCAAGGAGTGTCCTGTACGTCCTCCACGCAAAACTGGACGAGGTTAAGTTGCTGCAACCACATTAGCATCAAGTTCTGCTTTGCCAGTTGCTCCTATTCAAGTTCCAAACTCTCACAGTTCTACCCAACACACCATCACTCTTGACATGATCCAACAAATGGTTATTTCTGCTTTGTCTGCATTAGGTATCTCAGTTACAACATCAATTGCTCCTTGGTTACTAGGCTCAGGTGCTTCTAATCATATGACTCATAATACTCAATTACTTAGTAACCTTAGACCATATACTGGACCTCTCTCATATACACATTGCCGATGGCAATACTCTTCCTATTTCGGCCGTAGGGGATGTATCACAAGATTTACCTAATGTTTTACTCTCTCCTAATTTGTCAACTAATCTTATATCCGTTGGCCAACTAGTTGATAACAATTGCAACGTGTCTTTTTCTTCTTCTTGTCTTGTGCAGGATCAGGTATCCGAGAGGATGATCATGAGGGGGGCCCAAGGCGGGACGTCTCTTTCCCATTTCACCGAAACTTATTTCATATTTTCCTATTGTTTGTAATTCTGCTACTTTCGATATTTGTTATTGGCATAAGATATTGGGACACCCGAATTCTAATGTATTACACCATTTGTTAAAATATGGCTTACTTGGTAATAAAATTTCTACTTCGGTTTTATCTCACTTGATTGTGCCTCATGTAAACTTACTAAGAGCAAGGTTTTACCATTCCCTTCTTATGGTTCTCGTGCTTCGCATATTTTTTATATTGTTCAAAATGATGTATGAGGTTTATCACCTGTAATTTCTCATGCCCATTATAAATATTTTGTTACATTTATTAATGACTATAGCGCTTCACATGGGTTTACTTTCTTCGTGCAAAGAGTGAGGTTTTTTCTGTTTTTCAGTCTTTCACTGCTCTCATTGACAACCAATTTTCCTCTTCTATCAAGATCTTACGATCTGACTTAGGAGGGGAATATATGTCTAATACATTTCAATCTTTCTTACAAACCAAATGGATTATTTCTCAGCGATCTTATCCTTCTACACCTCAACAGAATGGGGTGGCAGAACGCAAGAATCGTCATCTCCTTGACATGGTTCAAGCTCTTTTGATTGAGTCTTGTGTTCCCTCTCGATTTTGGTGTGAAGCGTTGTTTAACGCTGTTCATCTCATAAATTGATTACCTTCTCCCACTATTGATAATGTTTCTCCGTTTTATAAGCTATTTGGTCATCATCCCACATATTCTCATCTTCGTCCTTTTGGTTGTATCTGCTTTGTTCATTTACCACAGCATGAAAAGACAAAACTAACACCTCAATATGTTAAGTGTGCCTTTATGGGATATGGTGGGACTCAAAAAGGATATGTTTGTTATGATCCGTGACACATCGGATTCGAGTTTCCCGAAATGTTGTTTTCTTTGAAAAACAATCCTTTTTTACTTCAAAAATTGCTGTCTCTCCCCCCGTGTTCTCCGTATTGCCTAATTTCCCTACAGAATTCTCTCGATACACGCCTGGTCTAGTTTAACTCCCAGGCATGCCCATCAGTTACTGTTCCCGAACTTCCTTCTTAGACATCTGTCTCCTTAAGCCTCCCTAAATATCCACACCAGATGATCTCCCGCATCCTGTCACTTTTCGTCGCACCTCTCGTGTTCCTCGACCTCCAGATAGGTATGGTTTCTCTTTCCATAGCTCTATGTCTACTACCCTTAATTCAATTTCCATCTCTACCTCTTATACACAGGTTATAGAACAAGAGTGTTGGCAACAGACAATAAACGCAGAACTTGAGACTTTTGAAGCCAATCAAACTTTGGATATTGTACCATGTCTGCCGACTGTCAAACCTATTGGGAATAAATGGATATATTCGGTCAAACTTCGTTCTAATGGTTCTCTTGAGCGCTATAAAGCTCGGCTAGTTGCTTTGGGTAACCGTTAGGAGTATGGAATTGACTATGATGAGACATTTGCTATCGTGGCCAAAATGACCACTGTCCGCCTCTTGTTATCTCTTGCTGCTTCTCAATCTTGGTCTCTTCGTGAAATGGATGTCAAGAACGCGTTTTTACATGGGAGCCTCAAGGAGTACATTTACATGAAACTTCCTTCTGGTACGCCTCTTCCCACTGTTGATTCTGTATGTAAGCTAAAACGCTCTTTGTATGGTCTTAAGTAGGCTCTTCGGGCTTGGTTTGACAAGTTTTGTCACTCTTTTTGATTTCTCATTTACTCAGAATCAGTATGACACATCTCTGTTCCTTCACAAGATGATGGCATCGTTTTGTTGTTAGTATATGTAGATGACATTATTATCTCCAGCTCAGACCACAATCTTATTCAGAAGCTTCAGCAACATCTACACTCAGATTTTCATATGAAAGATCTTGGTCAACTTACTTCCTTGGGTTAGAGGTTCATACTACATCGCACGGTATCTTCTTGAATCAACATAAGTATATTCAAGACGTGATTAAGTTGGCTAATCTATCTGAAGCCTCCTCGGTTTATACGCCTTTGGAGCTTAATGTTAAATATCGAAAAAATGAAGGAGATATGCTTCCAGATCCTACTCTTTATCGAAAGTTGGTAGGTAGGTCGTCGCCTATATCTCACCATCAACACATCTAGATACTTCCTTTGCCGTTCATACTGTTAGCAAGTTTATGGATACCCCTCGTCATCTTCATTTGGTAGCTGTTCGTCGCATTATTCGGTACCTTATTGGAACTACTCATCGTGGACTCTTCTTTCCTCGGGGGTCGTCTCTTACGCTCACGGCCTACAGTGATGCTGATTGGATAGGTTGTCCTGATTCTCGTCGATTTACTATTGGTTGGTGTATCTTTCTGGGTGATGCTCTCATTTCTTGGAAATGTAAGAAACGAGACTGTGTTTCTAAGTTCTCCACTGAGACTGAATACCGAGCTATGTCCGTTGCATGTTCTGAGGTTGTGTTATTACGTGGCCTTATTGCAGAACTGGGTATCACTCAATCACAGCCTACACCGCTAAATGGTGACAATACTAGTGCTATTTAGATTGCGGCCAATCCTGTGTACCATGAACGCACAAAACATATTGAAGTGGACTGTCACTATATTCGGGATGCCTATGATTCCAGAGTCATCACTCTTCCCCATATTTCCACTACTCATCAAGCCGCAAATATATTCACCAAATCCCTGACACGACGCTGTCATAATTGACTCAACACCGTCATAATTCTCTAGTAGCAAATTGACGCTTGTGGACTCCCCAGCATCAATTTGAGGAAGGGTATTAGTAGTACATATTATTAGAAGTTATTCTTTACTTACAGCTAATTTGGTTAATTAGGTAGTTTCCTTGTACATAACAGTTAATTTCCATATATGCTTTGTATACACACGTAAGATTATTCAGCAAAATCGATTTTGACAATGAGAAGACCAACTAACATTTATTTAGCCCCTGTTTGAGCCACATTAAATTTCTCATTCTCATTCTTCTACTCATTTTCAACTATACATTTTTCAATAAAATAATATTTTCCATCATATCAATAATTTTTCCTTCTTTTTCAATTACACATTCGTCATCAATCTACTATTTCAAAATACATTCTTCCAAAATAATGTGGCTCAAACACACCATTAATCTATTTCGATAAGCAGGCCAACTAGCATAGACACTCTCCATCAAGATCATAACTACTTAATCTACATTAAAAATAATTTAAAAACCTTAACAATATCATGTGTGTAATCTATATAAGTTGATTCAACATCAACCCGATCAAAAGACAAAAAAGCATATCTGAAAGGTGTCATTAGATGAAAGAAAAAATATATAAACTTTATGGATTGGCATGTTTTTAGATATCAACACCAAATAAATTACAAGTACAAATTAAATTTGAAGATAATTTCTCCATATTTTGAGTTCCTTCTCGCAACCAAAACAATGTTCCAATTTCCAAGATCATGCGTACAGTATCAACTATGAAATCTGTTTCTTGGAAATTGATGTGTTGCAAACCTATCGTTAATATTTCATGAACTACTTCAGTACAACATGGTCAAATGCAGGCTCATAAAAACATTAAGTACTAAAACATAGGTAATTAAATAGAAATAATAGCTGTCGTGTTGCAAACCTATCGTTAACATTTCATGAACTACTTCAGTATCACATAGTCAAATGCAAACTCATAAAACATTAAGTACTAAAGCATAGGTAATTCAATAAAAATGATAAGAGTCCCTTCCAACCAGCACAGAAATATTAAATCTTTGTAGAACTACAAAATGAAAACAAGAAGCACACAGAAATTCCAGAGTAGAAAATTAGATACTTCCAAGCACCAAATGTACCAGGATGATCTATGTCAAATGTTCTTGCATGCATCCATAGACTCGCTCATTTAGTGAATTTTTCAAACTCCAATGAAAATATATAATAGTATAGACACGGGCTTGAACATCGCCATAAACAATAAGCAAGTGTTACACTGATTGCAATGAATGCGACAATAGGGTCACTACCTCTCCCTCCGCTCTTGAAGGCTCCTCATCTGCTCCTTGTAATGTTTCTCTATATACTGCTTCGCAGCCTCAACCTTCTGCTTAGTTGCATTTGAAGGTGTTTCCTCATGCACCGGCATTTTTGACCCTTCCTTACCATTACTTTTAGGTTCCTTTTTCTTGCTCGGAGGCTTGGGTTTCTCTTTGAAATGGAATAACTTTTTGAACCAACACCTGGCAGTCTCCATTTACCTCGGCCTTTTTTCTTGCCAAAGCTCAAATAACAACTACCTGGTACAAATCTGCACTCTTATATATGACTTTCTTTAATCAGAAAGCACCAATATCATTTAGAGAATCAAAAAATATCAAGGCACTGAAAAGAGACCAATTTATAAGCTCTACATTAAAAACAAACAAACAATACATTGTCAATTAATGCAGGACAAAAGTCTTTTTAGTAGCCACCAAACTTTGTTAGGTAGCCAACTCGAGGACAATTCTATATCACAACTTACAAATTTTCATTTCTGACTGATTTTCATATCCAATTTTCAAATGCATATATTGATAAAGCGCAGTATATTTCTAATCTCAAATCAAACTTGTTCTCAAAATTATTTCTACCTCACCCCATAAACAAAAGAAGATAAAAGAGTACAATATATTAAAAGTTGACAAATATTATAGTACACCAAGAAACAGGAAGCAATTACGTGAAACAAAAATAATTCTGCAGTCTCGAAAGGTAAAAGATCTCAACTTTTCACTAAACTGCCAAGTAGCCAACAAAGTACTAATATTACACATTGACTCTCATAAACTAGCTCCCCGGAAAAAGAAGAATGCCGACCTCCGCCGGCCGCCCACCTCCACCGGCCACTCCCATCAGAAGTGAACCAAAATTGTATAATTTAAAAAAATAGAGAACCCTCATGAGAACCAGTAAATTTCAACACATCAAACCGATCCATAAGAACCTTTTTCCAGTAAAAACAAAACAATTTAAGAAACCCGAAAGTCTGTTAACCATTATTTCTCCGATCAAATCCGAAAAAAAAAAAAAATATGAAGAGATAGAGATGGTGTTTGTACCGATGAAATCCAATTTCGCATATGGAATTGAATTGAATAGCTAGTGCATTGCAGTATCGTACGGTGACAATAACAGCCCAATGAATTTTGAAAACCCTATAATTGAAGAAGAAGACTACTTTGATGTCCGCTTTATGCTGTGAAAGCATAATTCGACATTAGTACAGGAACGCAGAGAGATATCTCTTTCATTTGCTTTATTTAGCGATGAAAACCTTTTCTCCAAATTAAAAATTCAACGGTTGGTTTTATTGCTTTTACTGGTTTTATAATATACTAGGTGCAAGCAACGTGCAATGCACGTTTCCTTAGTTTATATTAGTAGTTTTGTTTAATAATTAATTTGTTATTAATAAAGATATAATTTTTTTTAGTTAATTAAGGGCGTCTCTGGGCGCGCTGCAAGGAGGAAGGAAAATTGATTATGTTACCTTTTTTTTCAAACCTACAACCCTACAATGAGAGAATTGGTTCAAAATTGGGCTCCCAACGACATGAATTGTGTTGCCAACGGCTTGATTTCTACTGAAAAGCAGAAACAGACACATCCTATAAATAATTAATAATGTAATGTCTATGTAATTGATAAATAATTAGATGTATGATTTTGATATTGCGATGTAGGTTGGTGAGATTGAAGAAAATAAGCAAAAGTAAACAAATTTGGAGAAATGGCTAAATTATAAGGGATCCAAAATTCGGGGGCTAAAATGTAAATACTTAAAAGTTGTGCCGAATCTCACGATAAAGATTTGAGAGTGCTCGGAGTCAATTGGATAAAGGAATGTGTCAATGGAATCAAATTTAGTCAAAAGATGATCACAAATCAGTTCCCAACCGAAAAATTATGCTTCGGTGTTTTAGTCTCATATTGAGACCTATTTTTGGCATAGGAAGTGATCAAATTGGAGAATAATGTCTGAATTAAAGTTGTAGCCAGATGAGTTAGCTTTCCAACGCATTTTGCATGGCCTCAATAGGACATCGGAATACAAAGTTATGATAAAAACACTGAAAGAAGGTCCAGCTGCCTGTTTAAAACAAGAAATTCCGTTACATAGTCCGTTATATTGAAACCTAATTTTGGCATATAAAGTGGTCGAATTGAAGAATGATGTCTGAACCAAAGTTGTAACCAAATGAGTTAGATTTTTAACTCATTTTGAATTGTCTCAATCGGATATCGGAATACAAAGTTATGATAAAAATACTGAAGGAAGGTGTAGCTGCCTGTTTAAAACAAGAAATTCTGTGACATAATCCGTTATATTGAGACATATTTTTGGCATAGAAAGTGATCGAATTGGAGAATGATGCCTGAATCAAAGTTGTAGCCAGATGAGTTAACTTTTCAACTCATTTTGAATCGGCTCAATCGGATATCAGAATACAAAGTTATAATAAAAATATTGAAAGAAAGTGCAGCTACCTGTTTAAAACAAGAAATTTCGTTACATAGTCCGTTATATTGAGACCTATTTTTGGCATAGAAAGTGATCGAATTGGAGAATGATATCTGAATCAAAGTTGTAGTCAGATGAGTTATCTTTCCAACGTATTTTGAATAGCCTCAATCGGATATCTAAATACAAAGTTATGATAAAAAAAAACTGAAGGAAGGTGCAGCTGCCTGTTTAAAACAAAAAATTTCGTTACATAGTCCGTTATATTGAGACATATTTTTGGCATAGAAAGTGATCGAATTTGAGAATGATGTCCGAATCAAAGTTGTAGCCAGATGGGTTATCTTTCCAACGCATTTTGAATCGTCTCAATTGAACATCGGAATACAAAGTTATGATAAAAATACTGAAAGAAGGTGCAGCTGCCTGTTTAAAACAAGAAATTCCGTTACATAATCCGTTAAAACAACAAATTCCGTTAGTTTTTCCGTTAAATCAACAAATTCCATTAAATAGGCACTTTTTATATATAGAAAGATGTATTTGCTAATTACGGTTGCCCCAACTTTCATTTAATTAATTATGCTCTTTGAATCATATTATTTTTTTCATTTTCATTCTTCTTCTCATTTTCAATCATGCATCTTCAATCACATATTCTCCATCACATCACTTTAAAAAAATGCATTATCTCATTTTAATGTACACCAAACGGGTCTTAAAGTTGATGTTAGATTAACCGCGTGTTTTTCGGGTCAAAAGAGAATAATATTATTTAGCACCATTAAATTTAAAACATCAATTTAGATGATATTATGTGATAGACTTGGCGAGATGTGTTATGTATTTTATGTTATTGTTACATAGATTGATACTTTAACATTACTGCTACTAAATGAATTGCTCACATATAAATTAAGATAAATTTTTTTCCTTTCTTGAACATCTTACTATATGGGATTTGGGAAGGTCTCAAATTTGCTTCTTTACACAATTTAAGTATCCATAGGTTTCATTCACTATTACAATACGGTGATTAATGATCAAAAACTTGTTCTATGCTACATAAAGTTCTCTAGTACACAGTATCTCAGTCCTACTCTCTTCTTTTCAATTATTAGTTGTTAGTTTTATTTGGCACGAGGTTAATGGAGTCGCTCATGCTACATTTAGACATGTTTCTTTCTACTGTATAACTATTGAGCTACGGATGGTATTGTAATTTCACAATCTAATACCTAAAAGATATGATGCATAAGGTTCATGATGCATTAAAGATTTAGTCAATGTACAACAACATGAACTAATTATTATTATTATTATTATTATTATTATTATTATTATTATTATTATTATTATTATAACAATTATGTATGGGTTATAAATGATAAAAAGGTTAAAATATTGAAAATCAATATCTAATTTGAGTACTAAGCTGTTTTTGACAAAAACATGGACCACTTGACTTTTCACGCCAATTCGAGCACTTGTGCAGATTGATAGACATGGACTGCTAAGCTTTAGAAGTTTATAATCTGGATTTCATATGTTTTCACTTTCAGAGCTTGTTTGGGAAGGATTAAAATTCAATTAAAATTGAAAATATAGTCGTTATTGGGTCTCACTCGTCTAATAAAAATCAACTCCAACGGCTATATTTTCAATTTTAATCTGATTTTAATCCATCCCAAACAAGCTCTCAATGTGTGGGAAATAATACTTTCTCATTTATTGCTTTTGGACATTTATTGAGTTGGGAAATCCTAGCCCTCATTGACATTTCTTGGTGGAGCATAAAAACTCACTAATGATGTGTGGATGTTTTTAATTACAATAAATAAATAAATAGAATGAGAATAATTATTTCACAAATTGGCATTTGACAAGTTTACTTTTTGACTTGGCAAAAATTAACCAAAAATGGTGATTACTTTTGGTCATGCTTCAAAACCTTTTTTTTATAAAGAAAGTGAGAGTAACAATTATTACGTGAGGCCTATAATTTATTATGCTGAACCACAAAATAATGGACCAGTGTACTTATAAACACACTCAGGCATTTGCTTAGAGAAACAAAATTTTACTTTTAAGTGAAGAAATTTGACATGATTTTTGTTTATCAGATGCATCATGTGTGTGTGTGTAACCCAATTACTTCAATAAAAAAATTGGAGCAATTTTAATAAAATAATTCAATATAATATTCGTTAGGCATTTGTCAATATGAGGAACTCACACGTCACACAAATGGCATAGGTTTGGAGAAGTGAATCATATGGCGAAGTTGAGAACTGAACATGAATGTTAGGCTTCAATTTGGATAACCATTATTACACTTCCTCCGCATGTATAGCTAGTCATGTAGGAATATGAGTGCTACGTTAGTAACATTTGCCAACTCATTCTAGATCTCTTAGAGGCCACATGCGATCAATAAACCTTGCAAGAGCCGCGTATGAGCCATGGGCACCTCGCTTGGTCAATAAGCCTCGTTCATATGTAGAGCTTCATTGAAGAGCGCATTGGTGGAATTCCTAAGATTGCATGTCAAATATGTCCGATAGGGCCCTCGAAGCTGGCTCGCTTATCGACAAACCTCGAGGATAGGCGATGATGTGGATCAGAATCTCAACCTCCTTGTTAGCTAGAAGATTTGAATTTTTTATCTTAAAGTAACCCTCTTAATCACCCCCACCCAACTCTGATTGTGCATGGACCCACAAGAACTTTCCAAATAGGGTATAAATCTTCCAACATCTTATTTGAAGGCAAGGGAATAATCGAATACTCTTGTGTTGACGTGCGGAATAGTCTACTATATATACAAAATAAAATAATTGACAATGATAGATCAAATGTTCGAGTGATGCATGTCAAAAGACAAAAACTTGTGACCTTAAATAAAAACTCTAGACTTGATCAAATAAAATGAATACACTAAAAAAAAAAAAGAATTTGTCGAAACTCTGTTAACTTATTTCTCTCACACTCGTATATATTTTTTGACAACTGATTTGACCGTTAAAGTACAAATCATCGCCTAACCATCCATTGGGATGATGACCTTTGTATGCTAATGATGTCCAAGGGTACTAGTAATGCATAGATTAAAGGAGAAGTGATAAGACATTTGTGGATAATTGAATTGTTCAGATTTAAAGATCAGCAATATCAAAGCCAACGAATTTTCTAAATTTAAGTCTCTTCTCCCTCTATTATAATTTTTTGCACTATATATACTATTCCTGCATAAACAAGCTCATTGAAATGTAAATGTATTTTTCTTTAAAATCGTAAAATCTTAGATCAAGATGTTTAATAGTGAATTTAGATCGGTTTCAATAGGGCATATTTACCTTAGAGAGGCTGTCTGGGCGCACAGAAATTGGGTAGGAAAATCACTTTTTAAAACGTTGGAGGAGATCTGTAGGTCCCACTGCAGAGAGAAATGGTTAAATTTTGTAGGCTACAACGGAAAGAAAATCAATTATTTGTCTGCAATAATCTGGGCCAGACAGGCTCAAAAACATATTTACTATAAGGTACTCGACAATATTCAACAAAACAATAAATAATATTAATTTTTTTTTTCCTTAATGCTATTCAAAAGCGTCCAATTCAGCATAAAAACCATCTAATAAATGTGATGCTATAAAAGACTAAAAGTTATTTAGATAGTTGAAGTAAAACAATATTTTAAAATTTACATTGATTCTCACAACTTTTGTTAATCAATTCTTTTTTTTATTTTTTTTCTCTTAAAAGAGCTTGAATAATAAATAAATATTCGATTATAACCTTTTTATTAAAATAACAAAGAAAGAAAACGAAACACATTATTGTTTTATATACCAAACTGAAAAACAGACATACCCTTGATGTCTGCTTGAACAATTGAGACCTGAATGACACGTGGCATGACTATATTAATCTGCCAGTTGTCATCCACCCTTTCCCAAGTTGGATAACGCTTTGTAAAGTCAAAGTGAAAGTCAAATTGAACATTTTTTTTTTGTCTATCTTAAAAATAAAACTCAATTTTCAACAATATATTCACATAATAAAATATTTTACTCGTAAACCTAAAATACTTCCCTACTTCTAATCACATAATCTCCAAAAAAATAATATTTAAAACTCCATTTTTCTTTTTTTAATATAATGGCTATCAAATTGGAGCTAAATCCAATGGCATAATATATTCCAACAAATAATCTATGCCACCAAGGATTTATTTATTATTTTAAATTTATATTAAAAAAAATTTATGTATATTTTTTTGAATATGGTAAATGTGTCTTTTTTAACTGAGTTAGAGGTACTTGTTGTAGTCTATTTAGGCTATGTTTGATCTCAATTTTTTTGTGAAAATGAATTTTGTAATAATGATTTTTGATAATGTGTACTTAAAATGTAAAGAAATGTTATGACTTTAAATGCAAAATTTTTTTATTGGATTAATATATAGTTGAAAATAAATTTGAAAAAAATGAACTTTTAGAAAATGCATCTCAAACAGGGGCTTAATGCTTTGAATTAATTTAATTAATTAGGGGTAAAATTGATACTTTAATTTAGATAGTTGAAGAAACTACAAGCAGGATATGTAGAGTTATCATTTTGCCCATTTTCAAAATTTGTTGTCAAAAGGTTGAAATTATTCTATAATCAATTTTTTAAAATTTACTAAATACCTAAAACAAGTTTTGGTTATTTAAAAAATGGAAGTTGTGCTTTAAAATCAATTCCAAATGGAGCCTAAAGGTGTCCTTAATTATCCATAAATAGAAATTTTATATGAGCGATATTTATGTTATGATTTCTAACTATTGCAGTGGTTAAAGTTTATTAGTATTGCGTATCAAAGATGAAATTGAATGGAACGTGCAAGTTATCAACCTCACATTCCATTAATTTTTATATCAAAATTTACTAAAAAAAAAAATAATATTTATCTAAATCAGATAGGAACTTAACAATAGAGGTGGTTCGTCCAAATCAGACATTAGAAAGAAAGAAAAAGATTTTACACATAATTGTCATCCAATAAACTTGACAAGACAAAACATTTATTCTCCACAAAAATGTAGTGCCAACATCTATTAATGACTTGAAAATCTGAAAATGGATAAGATTTTTGTGCCCCCACAAATGATTCAACTTGAGTTTCCCTCAAATTAAAGGAATTATGGGGACCATTATTAAGCCACTTGGGGTGGAGTGGACTATACAAAAGGAAGAGGTTATCATATGGAAACTAGCTTTTTAATTTACTTCACTGGATTGCACTTATTGAAATTGATCATCAGGGCTGTTACACTAATTGCATAATTTCCCTTTGTCCCCAACAATTTGGATTATAAAAAAAATAAATATTATTTTTACATGTAATACAGTTCAATATAATCCAATACTACCTATTAAACATGCACTTACTGCTATAGATAATTTATGAAGTTTTGTTGAATTTCGTCCCTAAATCTAATAATCATTCATTATTGTGTTTAATATATAGACATGACATGAGTAGATATTACGATAAATAATTTTTTATTTTTCCATATTTTCGAGTTTTGTATATTTTACGTTGATGCCACCAATATTATAGAGCTTTGGGATGAATTTGAATTTCAAACTAATTAAATGATTTTACATAAGGTTAACTAGTAACTTTTGTAGGTTTCAATGTTTCTAGTCAAAAGGACAAAGGTAAAGGGTGCCCTAACTTTAGCAATATTTCGATAATATTCCACCTAAAAAGTATGCAAAATCCATATAGTGATTTTATCATATTTTAGTTATGTATATAATAAAATTATTTATAAATACTTATATATTCTTGTCATTTTAATTAATTGTAACTTTGTAAATAAAATTATTCTCTTTCACTTTTTGAGTAGAAAAATAATTTCTCTTATGTTTTCGGTATTTATTTTTTTCCAGCTTTAGTTTATAGTTTATAATAGATATTAAAAAGAAAATATTTTTAGTAATCATGGCCCTTCTTTGTCCTTAATCACGTGGTCCAAAAAAATTGAATATTTTTTAGCTCCTATATGAGCTCCCTTCTTTAAAAAAAAAATCATTTTTCCAAAAACTCATTTTCAATTATACGTTTTTCTAATATAATAATTTTTTTCCAAAACTTTTTTCTACTTTTTAACTATACATTTTCCAAGAAAATCACAATTACATAATCTATTCTTCTAGAAAATAGAGGGCTCAGTGTTTCTTTGGAAGAGATTATTTGAAGAAAAAAAAAATATTTCTTTTGAAGAATGTACAATTAAAACGTAGGAAAATGTTATAGGCTCACATAAAAAATTATTTATTAGAAAAAATTGAATAATTTAAAAATAAATTTGGAGAGAGATAATTTTTAAATAAGCTATGCTAAGTAAATACTTAATCATATCAAAACCTAGTAATCATCCCTTTGATGGGTACATATCATCCTCTTTTTCCATCACTACATTAAAAGTAGGGAACAAATTTTCCTACTATGTTCTTGACTTATGTTGCATTTTAAATTGTTGGACTTTGGATCCTATATCACTCAATTAGTGAGTTAACGGGCTCATTGAGTTGCAAGTGAGATGTGAAAATCTTAAAGGGTCTTAAATCTAACTCAAGAGGTCTAAATTCCAAATTATATGTGGAGTTTTACATTTCTGACAAGTCTAAACTCTATTTAATTAGAAGTAAGATCATCACTTCTGAGAGTTCTAATAGAACTTAACACTGACTCTAAGATAGCATATAAATAAATGCTCCAATAAAGATATAAAAAGTCAATTACAATTAATTTTGATGAAATATTTTTGTTTGTTATACACGTTTCAAAATAGTAACTCAAAAAGAGTTCCCGCATTTGAATTTTTTTAGAATTTTCAAGTTACATCCACACTATGGGCATTACAACGTGAATGAGGTCGTGACTCGTGAGCATCAAAGGGTTATCGCGACTTGAAAAAATTAGGGAAAAGAAATGAAAAAATAGTGGCAATGAGGAAATATGTCAAGGGAAGAATAGATGTCGCACTACAACAAAAATAGTCATTTGCAACACCACAAAGGCAACATTTATTGATAAATGTTGCTAAAAGGGTCTTTTGGCAACATTTTAGTAAGTGAATGTTGCCATTGGTTAATATAAATGAGCTTTGGCAACGCGTTTTTAAGGCAGATATGTTGCGATAGACCCCTGTTTGCAACGTTTATTGAGTGTTGCGGAAGGTTTCACCTTTCGCAACGTTTGACAAACGTTGCCAAAGGCTTTACTTTTTGCAACGTTTGACAAACGTTGCGAAAGGTGGCCTTTAGCAACGTTTGTCAATCGTTGCGAAAGGTGTGCCCTTTTCGCGTTTGTGAAACGTTGCAAAAAGTAAAGCACTTTAACGCGTTTGTGAGCCTTTCGCAACGTTTCACAAACGTTGCGAAAGGCCGCCTTTCGCAACATTTCACAAACGTTGCCAAAGACGTCAATGGATGTATATATAACTTGCTCACAGTAAAGAAAACACGGTAATCGCGTTAGTCCCCATTTCCCCAATTGAAACCCTACAACATCCCGCATCCTTTCTGCGCAACGATACCTCCGGGAGCGCAAAATCTTCACTCCCGTGTGTACCTTGGTCGGTTTCGGCCGATGCAACGCCCCCATTTCCCCAATTCAAAACCCCGCATCCCGTTCTCATTTCTGCCGCAAATGATACCTGCAGTAGCGCAAAATCTTCACTCCGTGTGTACCTTGGTCGGTTCCAGCCGATGCCCCAATTTCGACTATCTCTCCACGAGTACCATCGAAGAGCAACGAAGCCCAGTGAAATCGAGTATTCATTTCTTCGCTTTGGTTTAAAGTAAGCATTTCTAAGTTATATTTGTGATGCATTTCTAGGTTATTTTTGTTTCTTTACATTGGACATGCTTTGTGATTCTTCCTTTATGCAATCGAAAAATTAAAATGTCATTTAAACATTGCAATTGACGATCGGTATTTCTTAGTCAGGAGGTTACATTTTCCAATTTCCACAAAAGTAAAATCAGATTTAGTTGCTCCCTAATTTTTCATGTTGAATTTGTTCTTGAGAAATATAGCAATACTAATTTGAAGGGGGTTGTTCCTCCCTTTAGGGTTTACACTACAATTATTGCTTCCTAACTTTTTACCCGTACTTTCATGGCATCATGGACCCGATAAGCTGTTGAACTTTGTTCAACGGGAAGGTTGTGGCAAGTGAATAAGAAATAGAAAAACTACTATATACTCAACTAAGTTGTGATATAAAACTTACTATAAACTAAATTAAGAATAATGGTTCCCATCGGTATCACAACAGAACAATTTTAGGAAAAACAAATTGTCAAATGTTTCATGTCCACTTGTCATATCATTACCTTTTGTGTCATTTTGAATATGGCTGAATGGTTTCTTTTCCTTTGTTATTATTAAGGAACTCTAATTGTTTTTCATATCCACAGGCTGTACTATTAATAGTAATATCAGGTTTCTTTCTGATCTTTGTGCAGAACTGGTAACATTGTTTCTTAGTAATTGGAGCAATTGAAGTAAAGCAAAGCTAAAAAAAAAAACATCGCAAGAAGATGCAATGGGAGCATACGGTGGGCTGAAAGCTTTTAGGAATGCGAAGTTAAAGTTTGAGTGCCGTCATATTTTGATCGCTTGACTTTTACATCATGTGAATGTTGTGCTGCGGATAAACATTCTTAGTTCTAGCATGCAATTCCTCTTTGCTCTTTCGATGAAAATCCACTTCATTTAGCCCTTCGAAATTTTGAGCAACTATCTTCTCTTGTTGCACTTTGTTTGTAATAGAGTACTCTTCTTAGAATCTGTTTGGCATTTGATTCCTCCATTGATCAACATCTGTTTTTCATTTTCATCTCTAATGATCTTTTTTGCACTTGTTGTTTTTGAGTATCAGGATTGTTTATTCTCTAGGTATTATCTTAATACTGTTGTCAAGGTTATTTGCTCTAAATGGATGCTTCTAATCATAGATCCAGAAATGACGAGATACCAAAGTACTGTACTTTGTATGATACTAGAGTCTTGATCACTGAAATAAAGCTCTCCAAGGAACTTGTCACTTGATATCTACATTGTTCTTTTCCAACAATTGATTTTCTTTTTACAGATGATGACTCCATGGTACGGGGCTTTGACATGATAGGATTGCATATATTTTCTGTCGTTTTATTTTCTGCTAATTAGTTTTATTTGAGTTCTGGAAGTTATGTAAATCTTTTCCAATCCTTTTCCATTTTCACTTTTTAGATTAAAAATTATCCCAACACAACCATTTATGTGGTTCCAGGCCAAATCTATGAAGAAACATTACCATGGCTGAAGTATGACATCAAGAAGGCAAAATACATGGAAGCCAAAGAGCGGGAAAAGGAAGTAAAGCTGAAGCTGCTAAGTCTCTAAATGGACTTAGAGAGCCTATCGAGTACGTAAATTTGCTTTAGATATATACTTTTTGACTTTGACGATTCTACATATTTCTTAGGACCTAGAAATTTGCTCATTAATTCATAATATCTATTTTATTTTGGGTGTACGCTTCACGAATTCTCTGTCACGAATACAGATGCTAAGAGGCTGATTGGTAGAAGGTTCAGTGATCCATCGGTTCAGAGTGACATGAAACACTGGCCATTCAAGGTTATTGCAGGGCCTGGTGACAAACATATGATTGTTGTGACATACAAGGGTGAGGAGAAGCAATTTTCAGCTGAGGAAATCTCGTCTATGGTCCTTATTAAGATGAAGGAGATCGCAGAGGCTTATCTTGGATCGACAGTTAAGAATCTTTGTTGTAACCGTGCAGAGCCTATTTCAACGATTCTCAACGTCGGGCGACAAAGGATCTTGGTGTTATTTGAGTCTGAATGTGATGCGTATAATTAACGAGCCTACAAGCTTGCCATTGCTTATGGTCTTGACAAGAAGTGCAGCGGTTCTTCGAGAAGAATGTGTTGATATTTGATCTTGGAGGTGGTACTTTTGATGTTTCTCTTCTCACAATTGAAGAGGGTATTTTTGAAGTGAAGGCGACGGCTGGTGATACACATCTTGGAGGAGAGGATTTTGATAATCGGATGGTGAATCACTTTGTACGGGAGTTCGGGAGGAAACACAAAAAAAGACATTAGTGGCAACCCTGAGAGCGCTTAGGAGATTGAGAACTGCATGTGAGAGGGCAAAGAGAACGCTCTCGTCAAGCTACTCAGACGACTATTGAGATTGATTCTTTGTATGAGGGTATTGATTTCTACACTACTATCACTCGTGCTAGATTTGAGGAGCTTAATATGGATTTGTTTAGGAAGTGTATGGAGCCGGTTGAGAAGTGTTTGAGGGATGCTAAGATTGACAAGAGCGAGTGTCCATGATGTTGTACTTGTTGGTGGCTCTACTCGTATTCCAAAAGTACAACGATTGCTGAAAGACTTCTTTAATGGAAAGGAACTCTGCCAAGAACATCAATCTGATGAGGTCTTGCATATGGCGCGGCAATTTTATTCAAGCTGCAATTTTGAGTGGTGAGGGCAATGAGAAGGTTCAAGATTTGTTGCATATTTTACGTAGTTTTATTTTTACGCTAACGGGAAGTTATGTAAACCTTTTCCAATCCTTTTCCGCTTTCACTTTTTAGATTAAAAATTATTCCAACACTGGATGGAAGTGCTTACTATCAATTGATGTATTACCATTTTGAAACTCATTTTTATTTAGGTGTTTTTGTATCACATTCTAATATTGAAGTGTATGGATTCAAAAATTTGTAATAAAATTATTAATTTTTATGCAATTCCAAAATTTGTTCATAAGGATTCATTTTCAATTTTGTCAATCAATTTGAGTAAATTGTTGTATATAAAAAAAAAAATTCCCTACGGCAACGTTTTTTAAACGTTGCTGTAGGGGTCCTACTCTACGGCAACACCTTAATTTGCAACACATGTGTAAACGTTGCAAAAGGCTTACGGCAACATTTTTTGAACGTTGCCATAGACTGTTTTTGTTGTAGTGTCGTTACATGTTGCTGATGTTAGAACTATTGCAACTTGCCTCAATCACACACATCACATCAACAGTTTTTCTCTCTCTTTTCTAAATCCCATCAACATGGCATATGCTTCAACTTTAAGCATGCTTATGCTTATTTTTTAATTTTATATGATACGGAGAATATATGTTCAAGGAATTGGATCGTCAGCTGTTAAAACTTCAGCCGATACTGAAAATTTTGAAAAATAAAAAAAAGAGTAAAATTAGAAAAAAAATTTTAAAAAAAAACTAAAAATATATACATTTATTGCTAATGCGTTTGTGGTAGTTGGATAGACCTTAATGATGAATTTATTTGAAATTATTTATAATTCGTGAATCGTGATGAAGTGAGGCCACTTATCCTTATTTTATTAATATGCTTATTCATGTGAGATTGTAATAATCTTGAGTACAATAATCATGATGAACATTAGTTAGGGTTAATTACATTAATAGAATATGTTTATAAATTTTGTACTAGATAGTTAAGATCGAGATCACAGATTAAAAATGCTATTAATTAATTTAATTTAAATGATAGTTTGGATGGTTGAGCTGGTGTTAGAAGTTATTTAGATTGGTGTTGATTTCGTGCTTATTGAATATTTGTGTGGAGAGCTTTTGGATGACAGGTGGAAGCTAGGTATTAACCATACAATGGGGGTTTGATCCTAACTACTACTCGTCCCAATAAAAGACATTATAATATTCCATGAAAAAATATGTAAAAGTATAGGAAGAAGTGATGTTCATTTATTTAAAAAATATATGTGATTAAGCAATGCTACCTACTCTGTAGTGTAAAAAAGAGAGAGTAGGAAGAATAAACCTAGTTTTGATGATCAACGGCTGAGTGAAATAGCTACCTACAAGTGAGAAATAATAATTTATTATATGTGAGGATGTAAGTAGTTGCAAGTAAGAAAAATGTTGTACATCCTAGCTAATCTTTGGACACTTGATAGTGTGATATAGATGTTTAGTGGGGTTGAAGTGCCAACAGTAGTTTAAAGGTTGGGACACTCAAATCTAAAGAGAATCATCACAGATCGAGATAGTTACTTCCATTGTGTAAATCTAACCAAATCTGAACGGGAAAATAATGAGGATTTTGAGAGCAGTCATAGAATAAACATCCAGAGTGAGAGATTGATTATCAAATCGAGGGTATGTATATCACGAGAAAAAAAATTAAATAATTGACTATTGAGGGTTGGTATATAACCAATGTATTTGCTTATGGATATTGGATTAACTATAAACGCACGTCGATCGAGCATCGAATAAGTAAAAATTGGTTTTGATAGCATAACTTAGAACTCTTTTATTAATTGTTGAACCACTTTCAAAACCTGAGGCAAACACAACAAGCTATCTAATGAACTGATTTTTATTTTGTTTGTTTATGTTTTTAACTAGATAATCTTGATTGGGATGAATAATAGTTTAAGTGTAAAAGTATTTGATTAGCATATTTTTTACACTTAACTATGCTTATAAACTTGATTTATATTTTTAAATTGAGCGAAATTATACTTAATTTATTTTAAATATTATCATCTTAGGTAAACCTAGATTTGGAGATACTTGGAGTAAAAAGAAAGATTTTGAGTTTAATTGGAGTTTTTCGAATTAATTGAAGATTAACCAGATAACATAATAAGATTGAAAAGAGGTAATAAGAGAGCAACTGGAGGAAAGTCACAAGTTTCAAAAGTGAAATTTAACTTATAAAAAGTCTGAGGATTATTTTGCACACTTTTGAAACTTGAGGATGACTAATTTGGATGATTATAGAGGTCAGAGTCCAACTTGGATGCTTTTGGAAGTTGTTGGATCAAATTTGAAGTTTTGGACCAAAAGACCAAAACTGTACAAAACACTATAAGTAGGGATCAAAATGAAAAAAAGATAGAAGATGTAGGGGTGACCACAATTTGCTTACTGTGATCCGAACGTGGTCGGTCAATGTACAATGGTTTTGCAGTGGTTCAGTCGTGGTATGCAAAAGCTGATCTGCCGGAATTTTGAGTTCTTTTTACGAGTTCCATTCCAAGGTTATTTTGGTCTTTCAAGGCACGACTTTCAAGGAAATTGGAGTATTATATAAAGACTTAACTAGGTCAAAACAAATGTGGGATACATGAGAGAATAAAAAGTAGAATATACAAGAGGATAAATGGAAAGAAAGCTAGGGTTTCAAGAACTTGACGTGAAAAATATAGATTTTTGGTGCAATAAGATCATCTTTTTCTCTTTTTTCCCTTTAAACCCAGTGACGTATTCTGAACCATTTTTTTGTCATTCTTCATTTTTTGATGAGGAACTAAGCAATTAGTTGGGATGAACGATTTTAACCTTGTATGAACCTTTAATTTTCATTATTATGTTTTGATCTTCAATTAATGTTTGTGCAGTTTTTACTTCTATTCTTCACGCTTTGAAATAATTGGCCACAATTTTATTGATTTGTGAACGGAATAAGTGTAGCGCCCCGAGTTCTGTTAACCCGGATTGCCACGTCATCGTCTTTTGCCCTAATTTTGTCAATCAATTTTGCGGAAATAACCTAATTTTTAAAATCACATTTGCAATTGAAAACTACGTCGGCAATTAAAACTCATAGGATATTTAAAATTTAAATATCATATTTTAGAAATAGCGGAAAACGACAAAATGTTATCAATATTCGAATACAAAAACTTCAAAGAGATAATAATTACGATAGTCAAATTCTTTTATGCCACCACTGCCGGATCAATCTCGATCGCCTCCGAAGTCTGCAAATATTGTTAAAATAGCAGAATGAGTATTTCGAAGAAAATACTCAGTAGACTCATCGCCGATAATTAATTTACAGAATAATTGAATACACACTTATGCAATATACAACGTGATATCATCTTTGGTTCATTTTCTTGAAAATCATAGGCTCTTTAAAATATAGGCTATGGGTAGTTCTTTCTTTTTTGTGCGGATGAAGCACATAAGTTATGCATAACATTCTCTTCTTATCTCATAAGAGATTCTTTCTTTCTTTCTTTCTTTCTTTCTCATGCAATTAAGCATATAGGTTATGGCAAGCATAACAATATCATATATCTCATATGACACATTCTCATCATATGCATAAAGCATATAAATCATGTAATTCACATAAAGCATGCAATCATAATTTAAACTAATTAATGGTGGCGAGTCTACCTCAAAATCTCGAGTTTCGTGAAAATGGTGCGAGAAGTAACTTCAATCTCCTAATTGTCCGTTCGTTTCGTCTAGCCAATAGAAAATAAGTTTGAATAATCAGTATTTCGAAACTTTAAAGTTTTAAAGTGTTGAAATTAAGGTCAGGGGCTTAATTGAAAATTATTGGAATTGAAATAAATGACTTAAAATGATAAAGTAAAGTTTAGGGGCTAAATTGGAAATTCATTAAAGCTGAAAATAAAAGTTGAAAGCTGAAATAATAACTTTTCAAAGTCTGGGGACTAAACTGTAAATCTTTTGAAGCTGAAAATGAAAGTTAAAAGCTGAAATAATTACTTTTAATAGTTAGGGGTTAAACCGTAAAGATAATAAAGTTGAAAATAAAACTAAAGGGCTGAAATTAAACATTTTCAGAATTTAAGGACTTAATTGAAAATCTGCTGAAACTGAAAATAAAATATTAAGGACTGAAATAATAATTTATAAATTTGGGGGTTAAATTAAACATTATCTAAAACTGAAAATAAAATTAAGGGACTGAAATTAAAACGTTTTAAACCCTAGGACTTAAATAACACTTTTAAAAACCTGGGGCTTAGGGTGAAATTTTCAAAATCAAAAAAAATTAAAATCGATTTCTCCTCTCTCTCTCATTTACAGAGAGAGGAAGAGAACGAGAGGGCGACGGGAGGGGAAGGGGGCTCCGCCCTTCCTCCGCATCTTCACCACCGACCGACGGTCGGTGGCAGTGCCACCAACGTGGTGGCACCAGTGCTCGGGGGTAAGTGGGCGGGGGTTTATTTCACACACGGTCCGAAAACCGGGAGATGGAGGTGTGGTTTTTGGGTTTCTTTGGTGGCAATCGAGCTCGGGAAAAGGTTAGGGAAACAAGGTAAGTTCATGGGTAGTCTTTATTTTCTTGATTGAGTTGGTTTGGGGTGAAATGGGGATGGTTTTGGTCTCGGTTTTGGTGGTTTGCTGGTGGTTCGTGGGTTGGCTTGGTGGGTTGTGTTCTCGGTTTGGTAGTTAGCTGGTGGTTTGGGGTTCTTGAGGTTGTAGCTTAGTTTAGTTGGCTGCAGCTCGTGGTTTGCTGTCGGGTTGCTTCGGCTTGTGTGGTGTGCTTGCAGTTGGTGTTGGGTGAAATGCTTGTGTGGTGATGGTCTCGTGAGTTGGAGGTGGTGGTGTTGAGGTTGCAGCTTGGTGTTGGTTGGCCAGTGACTGGTTTAGAGATGGTGGTGTTGGCGTTTTTCGGTGCTGAGGTTGATGGAGTTGGCTGTGGTGGTGCGATTTCTGCTGGAGTGGATTGAGATTGGCTGTTGATTGCTAGAAATTGATTTTCTAGCATCACACATGAATCTCAAATTGGTTGATGTTAGGGATTGAATTTTCTATCATAAATTGTGAACTTCCAAATTGAGGAAGAGGAGATGAATTCTTACCAAAATGATTTTGGCTGCGTGATGTGTGAAATGGGGGAAAAGAGTGTATATGAATAGTGAGAATTAGGGCACAAATCCCTAAGTAGGTAATTGGGCTAAGCAGTTGGGCTTAGCATTTGGATTGTAGGGATTTTTAATTGGGTTTAGGTGATTTGGATTTAAAACGATTTCCTTGTTGGACTTGTATAATTTGGACTTAAATATTGAGCTCTAAATATTGGACTTGAATTATTAAAATTGGATCCAAATAAAATAAATCCGAATTGAAATAAAAATAATTATTCAATATTCGATTCGATTCGAAATAATTTAAATTCATTTATAACGGCTAGACGAACGTGCTATTTCTTAAAAATTAGGGTTAAAGTCGAGCGACACGTTTGTCGAGAATTAATTTTATATTATTCAAAAGTTCTCGGTCGCTACAATAAGGCAAGAGGTGAATTATTTGTTCACATCACGTAGTAAAAATTCAATTTGTGCAGAAGGCAAAAAGATACATTTACTAATTTTGAGGTCCTAAATTGAATTATTTTGTGGTTGAATGCTCTTAGTTAAGGCTTAATTTAGAACGTTTCAATCGGGTACACATAACTAGTTGTTGTCAGAATTTGGCGATTGATATTAAGAGCATTACTACAGTGAACTTGTCAACCCTAACACTTTCATACATAAAGTAAAAATACAAAATTTTCTATTGACGTACTTTTCAATTATTTTCTTGGATTTAAATTTTTTAGGATCTTTGAATTTTTTTTTTTTACTCAAATAGAAGTTAGGCATAGTTCAACCAATGGCTAGATAGATAGTGTTATACGTGCTAAAATAATTATTGTCCACAAGGGCTCCACTTCAGTACCGAAGGACCCCATTACATGCCGCATGTCCACTAGTATTTGCATCAAAGTCGTCGAGGTCCCACCAAAGCATAAAATGCCTCGTCGTCAATGCACCATCTAGTAAGCAAACTCCTTCGCTTACATAGCAAATCAAATCAGCTTGTAATCTGCCATGCAGACCCATGTGTATACATAACAAATTGCATGACAAGTGTAATGAAAGCACAATATTCAACTAAAAAATTGGAGCTTAGACTTAATTATGACTTCTAGAATAATGATGAATATTTCCACTCACAAAAATGAGTAAAAATCAATCAAAATCATCTATAAAAAGGCTATTAACATAACACAAAGAGGTTGGAAATCAAAGGGAAAAAAGGCTAAAGGAAGAAAATACTTAGAGATCCAATCTTCCATTCTAAAATTCACCTCGGATCAAGGCAAAAATTAGAGTCAATACTCTTGAAAATCTTAGTATTCTCCATCGAAACTATGCCAAAAAACTTCTTTTTTCCTTTAAAAAAAAAAAAAACAAAAAAACAAAACTCAATCAAAAATCCCGAAAGGGGCAAAACACATCCAAAACTTTGGTAGGAAAATTTCACTACTAGAATTAAAAAATAATTTATGTTTTTTGAGTTTAATAGTTTGATACCGTCTCTGAGATACCTAACCAAAACCAAAAGGAAATTCCACATGAGGAACATAAAATACCAAGAAGAATGAGTAGAACCGAATTAAGCAATAATGAAAATCCTAGGAGTTAAAATGAAGGTCCTGTTATTTTAGGAGGAAACACCCAAAGGCGAAGAAACATGAAGTTAAGGAAGATGGCTAGGTTGACCTGAAATGTGACTGAAATGTCTACTAATATTGTAATGACCCTATCTCGCGCCGAAACCGTTATCATATCATACGTACTGTCCGCTTTGAGAGAGCCTATACCTATCTTACCCCTCACAACACATTTTTTTGTAACAGCCCTACCTCCCGCCGGAACCGTTATCATATCATACGTATTGTCCAATTGGTACTAGGATTCAATTTAAGTCTCCCATATAATGAAAGTCTTGAGTTTGAATCCTGGAGGACACGTCGAAAGCCGTGAGGGGTAAAATGGGTCTAGGTGATCCCAAAGCGGACAGTACGTATGATATGATAATGGCTCCGGCTCGAGATGAGTTCGTTACAAATATACAGTGATTCATAGAGGGTAATGCAATTTTTAGATAGTTTATAGAGCAATAAGGCTAGCTAATACTACCTCACTAGGATAGAAAAAGTGAGTTGGGTTGGAAGCCCTAACATAGAGAAAGAAGGTGTCACATTTTCCCTACAAAGTAGTCAATCCACCTGTTGACCCGTTATGCATAAGGAGATACATGTCCCATCCTGAGCTAGAGTTAAGGCCTTCAAAGTGATTAGTGTATGAAATGGGCCACAAAGTTTATAAGTAATTCTTGATGGGCCCAATAGAGAATCTGATAGAAGAGTAAAGCAAAAAGTTGGCCATCCTATTAAGGGTGAGCAACATGTTACCCATATGGTATTGTAGATGAAGTAGGAAGCAGGCAACTCCAATCAGAGAAGATGGATAACAATGAGGAATATACTACATTCTCTCAGGCAATCAAACAATTGAAAAGCTCTTGGAAGTTCGTCATGTCGAAAATGCAGAAGTTTAGTAGGACAAGTAACTTTATTGACTATGTATGGTAATACAACACCCATATGAATTGGGCTCGAGGAATAAAAATGCCAAGGTTTCCAAATTACTCTTTCTAGAGGGACTAAGAAGTGGTATAATAAGCTAACTCTAGGCAATATCAATTGTTGACCTGGTCTTAGGAACCAGTTCATCTATATGTTCACCGAGAGAACACCGAGTTCAGGTCCAATTGAGAGGATCCATAATATAAGGCAGGGCCCCAGCAAATCTTTGTAGAGTTATGTTATCCTTTCCACCTAGGAAATAGTGAAGGTAGAAATTATTCCAAAAAATATAACCTTCAAATCTTGAGGTTTGATTTAGAATGAATGCTCTATCTGGAGAGAGTTTGCAATTGAGTAACTTAGTATAATTGATCAAGAAGGATATCCATGATTAGGAAATAATAAGGTTTGCAAAGCCATAGAAGAGGCACAACCAAGTGGATAAAGAAAAGTCTTTGTTGCCGAGCTAAAGGGCTTATAGGCCTCATTGGCTACATCATAACTATCGTAATATCAAGGCAAATGCTGTGAATCCTAGAGGATCACAAGGATGGTCTCACCTATATTCTGGTGATACGAGAATCCATTTCTTGTTAAAGTATTGCAAGTACCATTATTTTAATTATCTTGATACTATCGACGGTATAAGTCTGAATACGATGATAAAGATATCTTTGTAAAGACAGGTGAAAAGGTGAATGCAAGGTATTTATTACATAGTATGCATCTAACCCAAGCCCGAAACATTGTAGCCCACAATCAGCCCATACCAGCACCCCAGATTAAAGAAGAAATCACTGCACACTGCTCAAATGAAAAGGGATAGATTTATTAATCCATTATTTTCCTGTAAATACATTATATATATATATATATATATATATATATATATATATATATATATATATATATATATATATATATATATATCTTCTTTTTTTTTTTTTGTAATTTTCCTTTAGGAATCTTTTCAGCTAGTTTTGTTATAGAATTGTGTATAAAAGAACATTGTCACTGTAGAGATTGTATGAAATCATTTTCTGAAATGCACAAATAGCTGCATCCCTTTTGTTGATTCTCTCCGTTTTCGATTTCTCTTCTATCTTCTTTTTGGTGACTTATATGGTATCAGAGAATTGAGAAAGAATCTCCATGGAGGACCAGCACGATAATTCATCTGATTATTCCTCCCACTCCGTTGCTTCATCTGTTCGCACCAAAAACCCCAATCGCTACTCCAATTTTAACGGCCCCAACAACCATTATTGGCTTGACAACGGCGATAACCCCGCTGTTATTCTTGTCAATGATGTACTTACCGTCGATAACTACCTAACTTGGTCGAGGGCTATGAGTCGTGCCCTTCGTGCCAAAAACAAGCTAGGTTTATCACCAATAATCTTCCGTGACCTAAAGACCTTGAAGATCCCCTTATCGACCTCTGGGACCGCTGCAATGACATGGTGGTGTCATGGATTCAGAACTCCATCAGCCCCTCTATCAAATCAAGTGTTGCTTTCGTCGATGATGCGCAAGAGATTTAGACTGACCTCTAGGACCGATTCTACCGACAAAATGGACCTCACATTTTCCATTTGAAAAAATCCCTTGTCGGCATTCTCCAAGACACTGATTCTGTAAGTATCTACTATGGAAAGCTGAAAACACTATGGGATGAGCTTTCCATTTATGATCCTAATCCCGTGTGTAACTGTGGAACCATGAAAACAGTTGTCGATCGATATCAATGTGATTGCATTTTCCAGTTCTTAATGGGTTTGAATGACATTTACTCAAACGTTCGTGACCAAATTATGCTTTTAGATCCCATGCCACCTATTACAAAGATGTTCTCCCTCGTCCAACAGCAAGAACGTCACCACTCCCTTGTTTCACATAGCCCAAGCCCAGATTCAATGGCCCTTGCCATCCAACGTCCCTCACCTGTCTCTAGAATCCCAACTTACCCAAAACCAGCCCAAAAGAGAGACACCCCTTTTGCACTCACTACAAGATCACAAGTCATAGTCATGAATCCCGCTTCAAAATTGGCAACGTCGAAGCCCCTATTTGTTCCCATCATCACATGACTGGACATATGGTTGACAAATACTACAAGTTACATGGTCTTGCCTTTGCTGCTCAATCCATCAATTTTCCTTCCACCCATCTTAGGCACTCAGTGATAATAAGATTGATTTAACTAAGGCTTAGTATCAACAAATAATGGCTCTACTTCAGCCAAATGTTGGTTCTAGTGCTGCTTATCATTCGGCCAACCAAATTCAGTCTACTAATGAAAACCTTCTTCCCATTTTCCTTGGATCATAGACACGGATGCAACATACCACATGGTCTGCTGCTCCTCTCTACTCACTTCCATTACTACACATACTTCACACTCTGTCAAATTACCAAATGGCACCAATGTTCCTGTCACTTATATGGGCACCGTACACCTTACTAAATCTCTCTGTCTTACTGAGGTATTATGTGTTCCGTCATTCCATTTTAATTTGATTTCAGCTAAGAAACTTGCCTTTGCACTAAACTGTTGTCTGGTTTTCTTCTCTGATGCTTGTTTTATTCAAGACCTTACATCTTGGACAACAATTGGGAAATGTGAAGTGAGGAATGGCTTAGATCACCTTTTATATCGTGGAGTTTCTTTTTTCTAGCCTAGTTGACAATGTTGCACTGTTTTCCCATAGAACTTTTAATTTTTCAGCTTCTATTTTGAGTCATGTTCCTGTCAATGACATTTGGCATTGTCGCCTAGGCCATCTTTCTTTTCCATGTCTCTATTTAATTACTGATCCTATTGTAAAAAATAACATCAAAAACATTAATGAAAAACCTTGTTGCATTTGTCCCTTAGCAAAGTTGCACAAACTTCCATTTCCTACAAGTCAACATAAGACTCTCAACCTTCTAAATTAATACATTGTGACCTCTGAGGTCCTTGTTCTACCACTGCATTTGATGGATCTAGATTTTTCTTGACCATCGTAGATGACATTACCCATACTACATGGCTTTATCTTCTCAAAAATAAATCTGAAACCAGGAAATGTATTGAATCTTTCACCAACTTGGTTCACACCCAATTTAACCTTGCCGCTGAAATATTAAGAAGTGATAATGGCAATGAGTTCTACATGACTGATTTTTTCAATTCTAAAGGCATTATACATCAAAAAACTTATATTGCTACACCCCAACAAAACGGCATTGTAGAAAGAGAACACCAACATCTCTTGAATATTGCTCGGGCATTAAAATTTCAAGCGACGTTCCCCTCACATACTGGAGTGACTGTCTTCTCACAGCCACATACCTCATTAATAGGACTCCAAGTTTGCTACTTCACAATAAAACCCCATATGAGCTTCTGTTTCACTCACCCCCAACTTATTATCACTTGAAGATTTTTGGATCCTTATGTTTTACATCGACCATTGCCCCCTGGTAGAACAAAATTTGATCCTGGGGGTTGCATATGTGTTTTTCTAGGTTATCCATTTGGAGTCAAATGTTATAAACTCCTTGACCTTGAAAAAAATGCCATATTTGTTTCTAAAGATGTGGTTTTACATGAGTCAATTTTTCCTTCCATTCTTTGTCTTCCCCACCATCCTCCTCAAATGAAATTCCTAATTTGGTTTACACTAAACCCTTACCTCACCCTCACCACAACATCCACCCTCCCAAACCATCAACTTTGCCCCTCCAATTGATGTCCTTTCTAATTCTCCAGCCACCTCAATCCCTTCTCCTAACACCATTTCAGAATCTATCCCCCCTCTTCGCAGGTCTTCTAGGCAAAGGAAAGCCCCACAATTTTTAAAGGATTTCCATTTCCAACAATTATCCCTCACTGCTCCCTCACATTTACTGTCTGAGAGCTCTACAGGAAGATCTTCCACATCACATTCCCTAAATCAATTCCTTACTTACCAGAAATTTAGTCCTTCTTTTACTGCTTTGTCCTCTTCAATTTCTACTATTTATGAACCCTTTTCTTACAAGCAAGCCTTGAAATACCCTGGCCGGTGTACAGCCATGGAATCTGAGCTGAAAGCCTTAGAATGAAACCACACCTGGGTTACTACTGATTTGCCTCCTGGTAAATACTCTATTGACTGCAAATATGTGTACCAAATAAAGTTCAATTCTGATGGTTCCATTGAAAGATTGAAGGCTAGACTTGTTGCCAAGGGATTCATACAAAAAGAGGGCATTGACTACACTAAGACCTTTTCCCTAGTGGCCAAATTAGTCACTGTCCGTGTTCTTCTCTCTTAGGGTTGGTCCTTACACCAATTCGATGTACACAACACCTTTCTTCATGGTGACTTGGATGGGAAAATTTACATGAAGAAACCTTCTGGTTACCATAAAGGGGCATCCCACCAGGTATGCAAGCTCACCAAGAGCCTTTATGGCCTTAAACAAGCCTTAAGACAATAGTATTCCAAATTCTCTCATTGCTTTTGGTTTCCACCAATCAAAAGCTGATTATAGTCTCTTCACTAAGGCTGATGGTACATCTTTCATTATTATATTAGTCTATGTTGGCGATATCATTGTGGCTGGAAATTGCTCAAAATCTATTGCCTCTCTTAAACATTTCATGTATACTCAATTCAAAATTAAAGACCTTGGGTGTTTGCGTTATTTTTTAGGTTTGGAAGTTTCAAGATCTTCCAAATGGATACTGTTGGGTTTTGATACCCAATAAATTCAGGCGATGATTTAAAACGGTTGACGAATAATTTATTGACACCATAGACTTGACTCGACTCGAATACTACCTATACTTTTGGAAGGCCCAAGTTGGAGATTGATTGGTGGTTTAATTAGTGTGGGGGGTTTTTGGGTTTATTGTTAGGCCCATTTATTGGATTAAGTTGACCAATTATTTTTGGCCCAATAACAAGTGACCTAATCCCGTTAGAATATATACCCATCCATTTGAACCGTGTAAAAGTGTGGTGCAATTGAGAGAAGAGAAAAGAGAGGAAGCCGTTCTTGTGACTTGGTGTCCATTGCTTTCTTCATCGTTTTCTTCATTACTTAATGGTCTTTTGCATCCACCCATCACCAATCCTTTGTGGGTTAGTAAGAAGAGTGTAACTTGTGGCAACCAAGTAGAGGGAAGTATTTGGGAAGAGTTTGAAGCCGTGTGGTGTCGATTGGTTTTTCTGAGCCTGAATATTGTGTGTAATTGGAGGCCAATAATCCAACATTTGGTATCAGAGCATTAGGTGGGGATTTTTTTTGGCCAAAACCTGTCCAAAAATCGAGCAGAAACTGGCAGGAAGAGAAGCGAAAAACTGTCCAGTTTTTTGAGTGAAAATCGAACCTGCAATTGGATTTTTCGGCCAAACCAGTGACCGGTTGAAGAATCCAGGACCACCGACGTGATGAGCACATCGAGGAGCTACTAGGTCGATGGCGCGTGAAGCCGACGCGAAGGGAGGACGGCGGCGCTTGAAGCCCACGCGCAGAACACTTGCGAGGCGCGTGCGGGCGCGTGGATGAGAATCTAGCGAAACTTCCTTCGGCGATTTGTTAAGTTTGATCTCCTGAACGTATTGATATTTTTGTTTTCGTGTTTCAAGTTATGCAGGAAAAGTTGGACCATTTTGCCCCTACGCATTCGGGATTCAAATTTGCATTTCGTTGGTTGCTGTAGTTGCTGAATACTTTAGGGCAAATAGTGGTGGCCCTAAAGTGTTAAAATTATATTCCTCGAAATTTATGGACTCAGATAAGTCCACTCTGGTAAATTAGCTTATCCCGTTTAATTTCAGCATTAGCGCGTCATCGTGTGGGGTGACATTAGGATTGGGGTTACCGTGAAGGTGTAATCATTGCTTGTGCTAGAAATTTAGGAATTAATTGCTTTAGTTGAAGTGTTGAATTTTGACTACAAGTTGGTAATTATTTTTGTGCTATAACTGTTGTTTAGTCATTGTGTGAGACTGCATAGTGTGGAAATTTTGAATTTTTGTTTATATATTTTCTTGTTGCATTGATTATTCTGCTAGAACACCTTGGACTTGACCCGTTCGAACGTTTCCTTGATCTGAGATTTTGAGTCTCACTAAACCATGGGAATCTAGAATGGTGTATATTGTTGCCTTAGGATTACTCTGTGTGACCTACTTGTGCACTTTTGGTTGTTCTATTTTTCCAAATGTCTTCAAATTTCGAAATTGGGATTTTCAATAGGAAAGGGGATTTTTCAATTTGGCAACAAAAGATGAAGGGTATTTTGGTCCAACAAAAAGTTTCAAAAGCCATTGATGACAAATTTTCGAAAATTTTACAGAAGCACAAAAAGAAGAATATGATGAACTTGCATACATTTCTATCATTTTACACCTGTCTGACACTGTTTTGAGAAAAGTTGGAAAACTCGATTCAACCAAAAAACTTTGGAAAAAGTTGAAGGATTTATATTTACTTAAATCTACTACAAATAAGTTGTATTTGCTTGAAAGATTCTTTAACTTTAAAATGGATCTTTCAAAGGATCTAGATGAAAATTTGGATGTTTTTAACAAGTTGGTGCAAGACATCGTTAACTGTGATGAGAAAGTGTCTGAAACCTGTAAGGCCATTATTTTGCTCAATTCTATGCATGAGTCATATAGAGAGGTTAAGAATGCGATTAAGTATGGTAGGGACACTTTAACCCCTGAGATTGTCATCGATTCCCTTAGGAGTAAGGAAATTGAGATTAAGGCTGAAAAAGAAGATAAGAGAAATGATGAGTTGCATATAATGAGGAGTAGAATGAAGTTTAAACAGATGAGTTTGGGTAGAGCTCACGATAGTGGTGATTCGAGTAGTAACTCGAGTGATAATGGTGGTAAGGAGAAAAGCAAGAGTTGGGACAAGTCTGGTGGTAGACGGTGTTACAGCTGTGGTAAGTCTGGACACTTCATTAGGGATTGTCCCAAGAAGAAGGGTAAGCTGAGAGGCAAGACGAATTTGGTTTTAGGGTCGAATGATGACCCTAGTGAACCCTATTGAGTGTTACTTAGTTACTGCATTTGCATCCATGTGTAATCCTTTCTGTATGTGTGTGATCGTTTGTTTCCGCTACATGATTATATGTTGCATTTCAATGTGTTTGATATGTGCATTGGAATGAATTGGAGTGATTTTATTACTTTGTGTAATTTGTTCTCATGCATAGTGGGTTTTAGGATGCATTAGCAGTGTGTGTGTATGTCTTTTGGTAAGGTGGAGTATAGATGCCTAGGGGTACTTTGTGGTTTGTACCGTGGGATGTGGAGTGTGACATTTGGATCACGGTGGAGATGTGATCAAATGTTGGAATCCTTTATCTGGAAGAGACCCTAATCAGGTGGAGTGTGAGAGATGCACTTCTATTAGGTGGAGACCAATTATCCACTTAGGTTGGAGAAGTTATGTGGAGATAGAGGATTATCCCGATAACTTAGGTTCTCTAGAGGCTTACCAATTAGACATGAGTTGAGTGATTAGTCTAGTGAGCTTTGTGGGCGATGATGTGAGATATGTGTTTTCGAAGTGTGAGTAACACGGAATGGGATATGATAAGTGTGGTGAGATCTTCGTGAGGTCATTTATGCATTTGTTATGTATGTGTTGGCCTGTTGATTGACTTGGTGTTAATATGTTGTTCTGTGTGAATGTGTTTGATAAGATCTGTGTTATTCTATATGATATCTCAATCGCATGTTTATTTGCTCTTGATTGATTGCTGTGATTATCTACTTTCAATTGGGTGTTATTGAACTTAGCTTTGGTGAGTATATGAGGCAGGTATGGTAGGTATTTTATGTTGGAAACACGAAGTAAGGTATGTGATACCAATTTTATTGGTTACCTTGATTGTGCAAGTATAAACTGTGTATTTTGGTTGCTTGAGATTTATTGGGAATCAAGGTGGAGATTTGTTGGGTTTCGATACCCAATAAATTCGGGTGATGATTTAAAACAGTTACGGATAATTTATCGACACCATAGACTTGACTCGACTTGAATACTACCAATACTTTTGGAAGGCCCAAGTTGGAGATGGATTGGTGGTTTAATTAGTGTGGGGTTTTTCGGGTTTATTGTTAGGCCCATTTATTGGATTAAGTTGACCCATTATTTTTAGCCCAATAACATGTGACCTAATCCCATTAGAATATCTACCCATCCCTTTGAACCGTGTGAAAGTGTGGTGCAATTGAGAGAAGAGAAAAGAGAGGGAGCCATTCTTGTGACTTGGTGTCCTTTGCTTTCTTCATCGTTTTCTTCATTACTTAATGGTCTTTTGCATCCACCCATTATCAATCCTTTGTAGGTTAGTAAGAAGAGTGTAACTTGTGGCAACCAAGTAGGGGAAAGTATTTGGGAAGAGTTTGAAGCTGTGTGGTGTCGATTGGTTTTTCTGAGCCCGAAAATTGTGTGTAATTGGAGACCAATAATCCAACATATACATTTATCCCAACGAAAGTACAATTTAGATATTCTTTCAGATTCAGGAACCCTTGGTTGCAAGCCCCTACAACTACCACTTGAGCAAAATTTTAAGTTGCATAAATCTTCTGGACAACCTTTATGTGACACTAGTTCATATAGACTACTTATTGGTTGAATGTTGTATCTTACCATCAGACGATTAGAAATTTCCTATGCTGTCCAGCTCCTAAGTCAGTTCATGCATTCTCCTGCAACCTCACATCTTTCGGCAGCACATAATGTTTTACTATATCTCAAAAATACTCCTGGTCACTGTATTTTATTGTCATCCTCATCTCAGTTATAGCTTCAAGTCTATTGTGATTCTGATTGGGCCTCATGCCCTGATACGCATTGCTCTACAACCGGTTATTCATCTTGCTTGGTAAATCTCTTGTATCTTGGAAGTCGAAGAAACAATCAGTCGTCTCTTGATCTTTAGCTGAAGCTGAGTATCGTTCTATGGAATCAACATGTTCCGAGCTCATTTGGCTAAGATATCTGCTGACTGATTTGCACATTCCACCTCCACAAGTTGCCTCACTTTTTTTGTGACAATCAGGTTGCTGTCTTTATTGCTGCAAACCCCGTGTTTCATAAGAAAGTAGCATCACAACTTTTCACATTACCTCTCAATCTCAGGTGGCTGACATCTTTGCAAAAGCTTTTCTTACTTACCTTCTCAATCTTCATCTGTCCAAGATGGGAATAGTGAATCTCTATTCTCCATTTTGTAGGGGGCTACTACACAATATGCATCCAGGCTAAGCTTGAAACATTGCAGCCCACAATCAGCCCATGCCAGCAGCCTAGATTCTAGAAGAAATCACTAGACGTTGCTCAAATGAAAAGGGATAGATTTATTAATCCATTATTTTCCTGTAAATACATTTTATATATATTTTGTAATTCTGCTTTAGGAATCTTTTTAGTTAGTTTTGTTATAGAATTGTGTATAAAAGAACACCATCATTGTACAAATTTTATGAAATCATTTTCTGAAATGCACCGAACAGCTGCATCCCTTTTGTTGATTCTCTCCATTTTCCATTTCTCTACTATCTTCTTTTTGGTGACTTACAATATTAAAGTAGATGGGCTAGTAGGCTATTCCCACAATGAGGACGTTCCACACAACCATGAAATCAATGGTCAGCTACGAATCCCCTCACTCCAAGAGATCTCCAATGCGAAGACCTAAGATGCTTAAAAAATCCCAAGTCCCGTTTGAGAGATAGAAACCATCTTTGAAGGTCCATTTGAGGACATACCATGAACTCCCAGTAGAACCATGTAAAAGAGGCTAGAGAGTACGTTGACTGACACTTTCTATTTATATGCAAGGCATTCCTTCTAGTTCTAAGAGAGGAGAAGATGAAGAATGTAACGCCCCAACCCGCATGGATCAAAACGTTACTAGATTAACTTTACTTTACGTGTAGACCATAGACTTAATAAATAATTAACTATACTTTTAGCGGAAAGCATAAAAATTTAACTTAAGAATTTAATTCGAGAATTATTTAATTCTAAATAACATCATTTCATATTAAGGGATTATCTAATAATTTCTTAGAAATAAGGTCACATTATTGACGTGAAATTCTAGGAAAAAAAATGAAAACTGAAAAATAAACGTTGCTGTTTTGTTTTCTATCTCAGTGGCAATTTCAAAAATAATTTTTTTTGCACAGCTATCGACCTCGAAACTTCATGAAATTTTATGTTAAAGTAGGAAATTCTTTATATTATGACATATCCAAAAATCAGCTTCTGTTGGCAACGTATGAGATATTAAAATATTTTTCAAAACCTCACAACGACCCGGTTTAGAAGGTAACCCAGCGTAGTTTATTGACATATAAAATTATACAGACGTCGGATCGACATGATTTCAAATTTATTCAGTATCTAATCCATGAGGCTATCAAATTCCACTAGTTTTATCCAAAAATTCTAAGTAACGATTGAGTTATAAAATTTTAAAGTCAAGGGCAGAAGCTGAAAACAGCAACACTACCAGTTCAGTTTACTTTAAGGAACTTATAAAATTCTACAGTCATCAGATTGACATGATTCCAAGTTTATTTAGTAGCTAACCTATGAGGCTATCAAACACCACTGATTTTGTCTAAAAATTCCAAGTAACGTCTGAGTGCTGAAATTTAGAAAAACAGCAACACTAAATCGCTAACACTTTCTTTTGTGGTAAATTGACTTGTAAGTTAATTTCTATAAAACATAACTACTTTTAAACACAAATTATTTATAAAAATGTTCTTAAAATAGTTCCACATATGATGTTCATAGAAATCAAATAAAGAAAAACGTAAATGATGCATAATCGAATTAAAAACGTTAAGTCACCGGTATCTCCATAGCATTTTGCATCATCCTGTACCATCATCCATGCACCAAGCATATCAAATCAACTTGTAGGAGGGGAATTAACCAATGAGTTTGAAACTCAATATATATTATCGGTGCATTTCGTTATCAAATTAGAAATTTCGAACTGTAGATTCATACATTCGCATGTAGAGGGATTTTCGACAAAATTCGATTTCTATAGCATTATCATAACACGTAGAGCATCATTCAAACTATAATAGTGTTGAAGCACCATACTCAGAGGTACCAATTCATTCAAACTTTTAATGAAAAATCATAATTTGAAAACAAAACAAACACTTGTACCTCTACCTACCTTAATTTGAAACTTTGAAATGGATGAACTTGGACGATGCATATTGTTTCCCAACGGCACCCAAAACTTCAAGAACTCCTATGTTTTTCTTTCTTTTGAAAATCTTATTCATTGATCAAAGTGTGCACTCTCTTCTTCACACCCTTACTATTCTTTTAAGCTTTATATATATATATATATATATATATATATATATATATATATATATATATATATATATATATATATATATATATACAAAACGTCCCTACCTTTGAAGGGTTGTGTGGAAAACATCCCTACGTTTGATTTTTTGGTGCGCAACGTCCCTACCTATCAAGTTTATTGTAGAAAACATCCCTACCTTTCATTTTTTGGCACAAAACGTCCCTACCTTCTGCATTTCTTTGCACTGAACGTCCTTTGCACATTTTTTTTAATTCAAAATGACCAATATACCCTCCTATGTAAATTGAACAAGAAAAGAAAAATAAAAAAGAAAGGGTAATTGGCGCAAAACGTCCTTACCTTTGAAGGTGTTTGTGGAAAACACCCTACCTTTCATTTTTTGGTGTAGAACGTCCCTACCTTTCACATTCTTTGCGCTGAAGGTCCTTTTCACCAATTTTTAATATAAAATGACCCTTATACCCTCCTATATAAATAAAACAAAAAATAGAAAAATAAAGAACTAATTACAATCAAAGTCCTAAACGTTTTTAAAAAATACAAGTGAGTCCAAAATTTATGAAAATATTAAAAATAAAAAATAAAAAATAAAACTCCTGAACATTTTTAATAAAGAACAGTTTTCCACAAACACCTTCAAAGGTAAGAACGTTTTGTGTCAATTACCCTTTCTTTTTTATTTTTCTTTTCTTGTTCAATTTACATAGGAGGGTATATTGGTCATTTTGAATTAAAAAAAAGTGCAAAGGACGTTCAGTGCAAAGAAATGCAGAAGGTAGGGACGTTTTGTGCCAAAAAATGAAAGGTAGGGATGTTTTCTACAATAAACTTGATAGGTAGGGACGTTGCGCACCAAAAAATCAAACGTAGGGATGTTTTCCACACAACCCTTCAAAGGTAGGGACGTTTTGCGCCAATAACCCTTCTTTTTATATAAAATACGAGTAATTTTCGGATTTGAGGGGATGTGTAGTTAAAAAAATGATTTTCTCTTTTTGTAACATTCCTTTTTAGTCAAAAACTAAATGTGAGAGTTATATTATCATTAGTCTTGTTAAATTGAGTCTTTAACTAGGAATTTAAAGAGTTTTAAGCCCATAAAAATAATTCTTATAAAATGTTTTATAAAAAAATTACATAATAAAAAAAATTAAGAAAATGAACTATTCATATGATTGTAACTTATCTCTATGAATGCTCACTAATAAAACAATTATTTCATCAAATTAACTTGGTATAATTGTTCTTAATGTGCAACAATAAGGAGTTTATTATTTTTTTTCAAAAATAATTTTATAAAATACTTTATAAAAACGTCTGCATAGTGATTCGAACTTGGGTTGCCTATATAAAATACCAAGTAGATGACCATTGTGGCAACCTAGTTATTCATTAAATCTTTGTAATCAAATTTACTTAAACTTATGGCTTGCACTTTCATAACCTTAAATGAGTTTATAAATAACTTATGGCTTGTACTTTCATAACCTTAAATGGGCCGAGCTTCCATAGTTCGTTTCTTAAATGAGATATATCAACAAAATTAAGAATATAAAATTTGGGACATTACAAAGAATCAAGGCATTTAGTCTTTCCATGCTAAGTGTGCCGGGCATAGAAAAGTTCGTAGGGGCACAGGGAGAGAAACCAAAAAAATGAAAAATGTTTGAAGACATATACTTCAAGGATAAAGATAAGGACGAAATCCGCTACCCTCACCGTGATATGTTGATGATAAGAAACGAGATACGTTGATTGGGATAAAAAAAATGGTATTAGTTGAAAATTGAATTTTAACTAATATGATTTTAGGTTTGCCTTTGACCAAATAAAGGTAGACTATCCACATACCTTTATTTTAGACCTACTATATAAGTTCATCGGAGGTGGACCACCCATTGACCAAAGTACTCTTGGTTGAAAATGACTTATTCGAGGAAATATAAAGAGAATAGGAGGAGTCTCTAAAGATAACCTGGATGTGTTTCCATGGATGCATGAAGACATGATAGAAATTGATCCCCAACATATCATGACATTCTTTGAAGATTAATCCAAAATTTCGTCCCCATAAGCAAAAGAAAAGAATAAGCTATCTATCGAGGTAAAAGAAGAAGCGATGCTCATCAGTCAGCAACCCAAGTGGATAAAAAATCTCTTGAATTATTTGGTAGTTCAAAAGCTTCCCTCTGATCGATCGAAGTTAAGATGCTAAAGCTTAGAGCGCCTCAATTTGAGGCAAGGGACGAAATTTTGCTTAGGCAACGTTTTTCTACTCCCTTACTACATTGTGTCGAGAAGATCAATGTCGACTACCTACATTAAGAGGTATGATAATTGCTAGAACTTTTTCAATATACCTCAGATGTATCCCTAGAAATTGACCATGATGAGAAATTCAAAGCCATTCTCCAAGTGAGGCATAGATATTATGGGCCTACTGCCAAAGGGAATAGGTGGAGTAGAATTTATGATAGTAGCCATCGATTACTTCATTAAGTAGGTTGAATTGAGATCATGACCAATTTTAATGAAGAAGGCGTGAAGTTGAAAGGTTTTGTAGATGCTGACTATGCAGGGGATAAAGATAATAGAAAATCTGTCTCTTCTTATGTGTTTACTTTGTCTAACTCCCCTGATAGTTGAAAATCACAGTTACAATGCATAGTTACACTATCGACGACAGAATCTGAGCACATTGCTACTATTGAAGCTATTAAAGAGGCTTTATGGCTTAGAGGCCTACTTCATGAACTTTGTGTTTTAAATGATTATATAATAGTATATTCTGATAGTCAATCTTCTATATATTTATGCAAAAATCTTATTTTCCCGAACATACCAAACATATTGATGTTATACTACATTTCATTAAAGATATTGTGTCACAAGAAGTGGTAGGATTTGAAAAAATTCATACGCAATATAATCCCCCAGGTATGGGCACTAAGGTGCTGCCAGTGGTGAAATTTAGAAGTTACAAAGATCTTCTAAATATCGGTGGAGTAAATAATTTCCAATTTTAACGGTCCTTCTCTATTGAATTATTACTAATGGGTAATAATTTTTCTTTGCAGGTTCTTTGACACCAAGGAGGAGGTTTGTTGGCAAATTGTTGTCAAACGACCTACCGGACTTTGATGTTAAATCATTGTTTATTTAGTCGGGATTGACCAAAGGAGTAAAGTGAAATATTGACACCTCCAATGTAACGATCTAAGCTTATAACCTATTTGGGCTATTTGAAGTAACCTAATTTAATTAGAGCTACTCATGGCCCGATCCTTTACTCCTTGGATGGCTTTTGGTGTTTGGCCCACTTATTGGTTACCTGTTATGTCTTTTGGGCCCAACCACTATTTATCCTAAAAGCCACTTTATTACTATATATTGGGAGCTCTTTTTACTTTGTGTAGACACGTTATTTGCTTGCCCTTGTGAGAGATAAATGGCTGCATTCTTTTCTTGTCTTTGTGCCCTCCCATTTTGTAGTGTGTTTCCGCCTCTCTTTTAGCCTTTGTGGCTGTTTTGTGGCTGCAATAACCTCTCATCCTTGTATCCTTAGTTGGCATCAAACAAGCAACTGGAGTTGGGTGTGGTTGTAGGTAATTTAGATTGATAATTTGTTGGTGTCGATTTCGGTATAGATGATATACTGAGCCTGAAAATCTTTGGTGGTTGAATATTCCGCTCAACAAAAACAATAATTGACTAATGGAAACTAAAAATGTCTTTGCTCTAACATCATTTCTTCCCCTTCTCCAATTGAAATAAGAAATGGTTATTTATCTCAAGGCATTAATTATGAATACATAGAGTATTACCACAAAGGGAAAAACAATTTCATAGTAATTTGCATAGCTGAATTCTTTAGTCTGTAGAATGAGTTTTAAAATTATCCCACAAGTGCCCACCTTGATAGAGTTCTGGCAATTTTGTGTCAACAAGTTAGGCAGGCAAGAAAGTGCCCCATTATCAATGATAACCTAGAAATCATTCCACAGAAGGAATTGTATAAAAGATAACACAACTTGGCATCCTTCATTATGGAGTTACCATCGAAATTCTGATTAGAGTTTTTCTTAAAAGATCAAAGAGTACAAGGGCTGATTTCTCAGGATGATACTCAGTGAAAAAAAATGGATTCTATCTTTATAGTTCCACTACTCGAAGTATTTTCCTAGTCAAGGAGGACCCCTATAGGTTGTCACAATGGCACACCAAGAAACACCCCATACACCTTGAGAACCACAAATATGGTTTTATGAAATGAATTCAATGTAGCTACACACTAAAGGATAATCACAAAAGAATAAGAGCAATGCCAAATTTGAACAGTAATAAAATTGATATCAGAGACCAAGATCATTTAGCACGAGTCCTTAAAAAATTTGTTATGAAAAAAATATATCATAAAAGTGCTCTATTACTAGAGAATTAATAGTTAGAAGCTCAAAATAAGCATTTGTTTTCATTCTACTTAGAAGTTAAGGAACGGTTTAAGCAAAAACGTGTTTCGAAACAAAATTTCCTCAAAAATAAGTTGATCTATTCTTAATCTGACCTGCAATTCTATGAGGAGCATAAGATGACAAAGGTAACAACAAAAGTAACTTGGAAATGTTTCTTGAGCATTTAGTTATTGTTGGAGGATAGCTTTGCCATTTACCCTATTGTTGGAGGATAGTTTTGTCATTTTACCTTTTAGTATCTTTGCATAAATACCTGTAGTACCTACCGTATTGAAGTGTGAAAAATTGGGGATAATCATTTTCCCTCCAAAATTATCTTCTTCCTTTTCATTCCTGGATCTCCATTCTATATGGTATCAGAGAGTTATTGAAGCTTGCAGCTATGGCGTCCCTAGGTTCTTCTATTGGAGATCGTCGGGATCCAATTGGAGAAGAAACAAATTCGATTGTCAGTCGGGTAATTACGGATCAAAGCAGTCCGTATTAGCTTCATTATGGTGACAATACTGGTATGCAACTCATCTCTGTTATTCTCGGAGAGGACAAATATGCGACATGGAATCGCGCTGTAATCATGGCGCTCAGTGTGAAGAACAAGGAAGGATTCATAGATGGATCTATAATCGAACCAGGTATTGATGATCAATTATATAGCGTCTGGAGAAGATGTAACCATGTGGTGTCTTCGTGGATTATCAATTATATCCCAAAGGAGCTTTATCCCAGTGTTATGCACAAGGACTCAGCTAGAGAGATATGGATTGAGCTGAAAGATCGGTATAATCAGGGCAATGGTCCTCGAGTTTATGAATTGAAGAAATAGATCTCAAATATTTCTCAGGAAAACAATTCTGTTAACTTATATTTTAATCGATTTAAAGGATTATGGGAAGAACTAGATAACTACTGACCTAATATCACTGGATCTGATTATAAACAAGAAGATTAAGTGATGCAATTTTTGATGGGATTAGATGAGCGATACTCTGCAGTTCGATGTCAAATTTTATTGATGGATCCCTTGCCTCCTCTGAATAAGATCTTTGCACTGATCTTACAAGATGAAAGGCAGAAGGAAGTGACTGCAAAGAAGCAATAGAGTTTTGAAGTATCTGCGTTTGTAAATAATGTTGCTCAAGGATCCAGTGGAGGTCAGAGAAATGTTCGATTTATTCAAAATCAAAGGAAGGATAGGCCTATTTGCAGCTTCTGCGGATTGCCTGGGCATATAAAGGCCTTCAAAATAGTAGGATATCCTCCTGGACATAGATTTGCTAGAGGTAGATCTGTGATGGCCAATGATGTTGGGTAATCGTCTACTGATGGTGATAAAGTTGGAGTTATGAATTCCTTGCCTAGTTTAACCATTACTCCTAATCAATGCAAGCAAGTTCTGGGAATGCTAATGCCTCAGCTCCAAGGACAGACAACTAATGGTTCTGGAACACAAGAGCAATCACAAACTCAAGATGAACTTACCAATAGTTATTCTGCACCAGAGGCCTTCGCATTTACATGTAACTATGCTTGTTCTCACACCAAAATTGGTGTTGTTAGGTGGATCATGGACACCGGTGCTTCAGAACATATGGTGTGTTCCACTAGGCACTTGACTTCAGTGTCTCACAAGATTAAGGCAGCAGTTAGATTGCCTAATGGTGATAGGGTTGAGGCTACTCATATTGGAACTGTGAAGTTGTCTGATTCCTTAGTTTTGTCTGATGTATTGGTGGTGCCTTGCTTCAAGTTAATCCAATTTTAGCAAGTAAATTAACTCTGAAACATAATTGCATTCTGATGTTTTTACATCAATTTTGTTTTGTGCAGGATCTTTCAACATGGAAGATGATTAGAATGGGCAAACTTGAAGATGGACTGTATGTGTTCCAATAGCCCGTTCAGCCATTCAGTTCTGATTTTCGTCACACAAACACTCCTAAAAATAGCTTTCCTATTTCCCTTAATTCCAATTGTAATTATGTTTACAGCTTACATTGTAATAAAGCAAGATATCCTTTTTGTAATTCAATAAGTACTCTTGATGTAAAGCTGATATTGATCTATGGCATTGTCGTATGGGACATATTCCTGTTGCCAAGCTTTCTGTTTTGCATAATTCAGTTCCTGCCATCACTTACAATAAACATTTGCATTGTGCCACTTGTCCTATAGCTAAATAGCATAGGTTACCTTTTCCCAGAAGTGAAACTAAGACTTCAAAACAATTTGACATCATTCATTGCGATATATGGGGTCCCTATTCAATACCTTCGTTAGATGGCTCTAGGTATTTCCTTACTATTGTTGATGATTACACTAGAATGACTTGGACCTACTTGATGAGGGATAAATCACAGACTGGGCTTATCATTCAGTCCTTTTATCATCTGATTCTCACCCATTTTGAGTGCAAAACTAAAACCATTAGATCTGATAATGGTTCAAAATTTCACATGGCTGAATTTTTCCAATCCAATGGTATCCTTCACCAACTTAGCTGTGTTGAAACTCCGCAACAAAATGGCGTAGTTGAGAGGAAGCATCAGCATCTTCTTAATATAGCCAGAGCCATAAAGTTCCAAGCAAATTTGCCTCATAAATTCTGGGGGGAAGCCATACTTGTTGCAACATATTTGATCAACAGAACACCTTCTCTTACCCTTGCAAATAAAACTCCTTATGAAATGCTTCAGAAAGCAGCACCTTCTTATACTCACCTCAAAGTTTTTGGGTGTCTTTGTTATGCTTCAAGTATAAAGAGAAACCGTACTAAGTTCGATCCTAGAGCTATTCCTTGCATCTTCATTGGCTACCTTTATGGAATGAAAGCATTCAAATTATACAACCTTTTGACTCATTCTGTATTTGCATCTAGGGATGTTGTATTCCACGAAAACATCTTTCCATTCAATCATCCAAAGTTTCTTGCTTCATTATTCAAATGTAATGAAAGTATGACTTTTGACTCACCTCTGTTTCCCAATCAAAGTTGTGATTTATCAGTTAACACACCTATTCTGCATACTACTAGTGATTCTACTCCTGTCAATTATGTTTCCAATCAATCTGAGCCCCAACCTTATGCTTTTGCTCCTGCTTTTCCTATCAGACATTCCGTTAGACCCAAAAGAGCCCCAGCCTACCTTAAAGACTATCATTGCAGTCTGTCTCAGGTTCCTATTTCATATTCGAAATCCATGGTGGAAGATCAGAAGGCTGGTAAGCAATATCCTCTTTCTGATTATCTGGACTATGGTAGATTGTCACCTGCATATAAACGGTATTCGTTTGCTTTGTCTACTAATTTGAGCCCAAAACTTATGAAGAGGCTGCAAAATGTCCAGATTGGTGCACAACAATGGATAGTGAATATCAGGCATTAGTCTCCAATAATACTTGGACTGTAACACATTTGCCTGAACACAGAAGGCCTCTTTCTTGCAAGTGGGTTTACAAGGTCAAACTTAATGCTGATGGGACTCATGAGAGGAAGAAAGCCAGGTTGGTTGCTAAAGGCTTCACGCAACAAGCCGACCTGGATTATGAAGAGACTTTCTCGCATGTTGCAAAGCTTGTAACTGTGAAGACATTGTTGGCTATTGTTGCTCATAAGTGTTGGGATCTTCACCAATTGGATATTAACAATGCCTTTCTCCATGGAGACCTTGATGAAGAAGTTTACATGTGGATGCCAAAGGGATATGAGCAGCAAGGGGAGTGTGGAGAACAATTGGCGTGCAAATTGAACAAGTCTATTTATGGGTTGAAACAGGCATCTAGGCAGTGGAATGCTAAACTCACCTCTTACATTGTTTCACAAGGTTTCAAGCAATCTAGATCGGATTACTCTTTGTTCACCAAGCAAACAGATGAATCATTCACCGTGTTACTTGTCTATGTGGATGATATAATTCTAGGGGGCAATGATCTGATATATATTGAACAATTCAAAAGGGAGTTGAATGAACATTTTAAATTGAAAGATTTGGGACTTTTAAGGTACTTTCTGGGGTTGGAAGTTGCAAGAACATCGAAGGGAATATTTGTCAATCAACGAAAGTATGCATTAAACGTACTATCAGATGCTGTCTACCTTGGATCTAAGCCTGCAAAGCATCCTCTGCCTCAGAACTTGAAGCTAAGTAAGGATGAGGGAGAACCCGTTAAGGATGCAAGTATTTACAGAAGATTGATAGGCAGGATTCTGTACTTAACCATTACCAGACCGAATTTATCCTATGCAGTTCAAATGCTTAGCCAATTTCTTCAATTACCAAGGCAGCCACATCTTGAAGCTATCCATCATGTACTTAGATACCTGAAGAGAACACCAGCACAGGGCTTAATGTTTGAGAACAAGTCAGATCTTTTGCTTAAAGGTTTTTGTGATGCTAACTGGGCTGCATGTTCAGACACTAGAAGATCAATCACAGGCTATTGTGTGTTTCTAGGAAATTCACTGGTTTCCTGGAGATGAAAGAAGCAGCCTACTGTCTCCAAATTGTCTGCTGAATCAGAGTACAGGTCTATGGCTGCCGCTGTTTGTGAATTAAGTTGGCTGAAGAATGTTCTTGGAGATCTTGGTGTGAACCACAACAAAGCAGCTCTCCTTTTCTGTGACAGCAAATCAGCCATTCATATTGCTAGTAACCCGATTTTTCATGAGAGGACTAAGCATATAGAGATTGATTGCCATCTTGTGAGAGATAAGGTCCAAGCTGGAGAAGTTAAAATGATTCATGTGGCGTCTCAAGATCAGTTGGCAGACATTTTGACTAAACCATTAGGAGGAACTCAATTCAGGTCATTGATTGCCAAGATGGGAATCTTGAATGTGCATATTCCATCTTGAGGGGGAGTCTTGAGCATTTAGTTATTGTTGGAGGATAGCTTTGTCATTTACCCTATTGTTGGAGGATAGTTTTGTCATTTTACCTTTTAGTATCTTTGTATAAATACCTGTAGTATCTACCGTATTGAAGTGTGAAAAATTGGGGATAATCATTTTCCCTCCAAAATTATCTTCTTCCTTTTCATTCCTGGATCTCCATTCTGTGATGTTTCTTTCTTCAAAGATATAACTAACAATCATCTTCCATTACATGTAGACTCATGATGCACATATATGTATAATTGAAACCTCAGCCTTGGCATTTCCACATCCCACTAATAAGTTTCAGAGTGTAACTTTTGAATTCATATAGCTTTTGGATTCTTTGAGATGGTATGCACTTCAAACGTATTATAAGCATTGTACCCAAACTATACATGTATGGATCATGAATATGACAAAAACAATGACTGAAGCCATTCTTCTTGATTATTTAGCAATAGAAGCAACAAGACTATATTTGCAAAGTAAATATATCTGAACCATGAATGATCGAGCAATGCATATTTGGCATCATTGACAATAACACCCCTCTCCACCTAAGGTAAATATAATACACAATGATGGGTAAGTATGAAGACCATCGAAACTGCTAAAAGACAAAATGGCCTACCGTACACATAATTTATATGAAACAAGTAAACAAGAGTTAGTTTGTGAAATATAGTAGACATCGATGGCCCACCATACTTACCATTGGAACGGTGAACATACAACACAACATCAAATTCATGTGCTCAAATGGAAGTTTTCTAATCAAGGTTAAGAACAAGAGTGATCAGCTGATACCTTAATCTGGATTTCATCTCCATATGAAATAATATTACCAACAATGAGAAACAAAACATACGTTGCGAACCACTGAACCAAATAAGCACAACTATGAAATTCAATAAACAAACCAAAGTTACAAAATAAAAAACAAGGGACAATATCAAGTAGGATTTTTACACTGACGGTAAAAGATCAACCAAACGAGGGAAAACATCAACATCGATCACAGCTTGGATTATTTCCTTTATCCCACGAGTTAGATTTAGTAGTGCCAAGCATGCATATCTAAGGACGTCTTCATTGTCTGTATGAATCAGATGAGCAAGATGAAGGAAGACAGACTTCAACGGCTAAATAATATCCTGACGGAAATAGTTAAATATATAAAGGTCTAGTAGAATTGATATGCGTCAAAATCAAATAGAAAAGGAATTAGAAGATAAACCTGCTCAAACTGAGGCCGTGCCTCTCCCTGACAAATGTTTGATAATGTCCGTGTTGCTTTTCTTACGATGGATAGTTTTGCTTTATCATTAAATTATGTCATTAAGGGCATTAACACTCCACAACTAAGGACAAGATCACGACATTTTGCTGAGTCACTGACAATATTTTCCAACACCTTAAGTGCCTACATTAAATAGTTGGACATACAGTCAAAAACAGCCATGAAATAAAATTCAAAGCTCGTAATAATCTTTCTCAATTTGTAAAAAGTTGGACGAACATATAAATAACAAAGGAAGCACAGTGCTCTTATGTCATTTAATATTAAAATGTGTTGATGTTGAGAATTTACTTAATCATGTGCAGCAAAAAATAAAACAGATTTCAATTCTCACACAGAATTTGCTTTGTGTTTAAATAGAAATTGTGACAACAAAAAATTATACATTTGATGAATTCCTTGAAGAACAGTTTGTTGGATAATTTCAACATATTTGGGACCACACGTTGTATATTAAAATGTGTGGTACTATTATTTAAACAATATTAGTCAATTAAAGTGATCAATTAAACATGTATTTTGACTAATGAGTATTAGGTTTCATGGAAATATAGTGTAGAGATCGGCATATTCTTTTAAATTGATGATTGACCAATTTGAAACAACTGAAAGATAGTGACTATTCAGTTACTATTATTTTATATGGTTATGGTCCTCATTTGTTGATGTTTTTGAGATTATCTGTATCCCCATCAACAGAGATTGAAATTCAAGAGAAGATCACCAATCAATTGGAAGATCATAACTTATTCAGGCCAACAATCAAACAATATGAATCAAGGTACGTTTATGCTCCCACTATTTTGTTATTTTCTCTAGTTTTAACATGGAGTTTTATTTAGAGTTTATATATGAAAAATGATTTAATTAAAGCATATGAATCTATAATCCATTTTTGTTTTCTATCAAGTGGTATCATAGTCACTACATGGTTGATTCTTGAGAAATTAAAGTTTTAAAATTCTGAATTTTTTTGGTTATATGATTTTCCTGTTGTTTTATGGAATTTGGAATTATATTACATGAAATCAAGTATGTTATCGGATGGATTATGATATAATTAAAGTTTTTCTTCATGAAATTTAGATTTCTAGAATGATGATTTTCAAATCTGTTAATTTAAAAAAAAAAAAAAAAATTTGGCCGGCGCTGCCAAGGGAGGAAAACCCTAATTTTTGGTTTCAGTTTGGAAGATTAGGGGCGGGGGCTGTAAGTGTTATGCCCTAGGTCCAATCAACTTTGGACATAAACACTTTGAATATATATATAATCAATGCATATGTATGGCAATATTTATTATTTAATTGAATTAATATTCTAATAAATTAAATAATAGAATTTGTAGATTTAAGTTTTGGTGATTTGTTAATCACAAGGAGTTGTAATTGTGAGATACAAATTACATATGACTGAATCTTAAATCATCCGTGGTTGAAGTAATAACGAGATACGGATATCGTTATTACGGATAGACTATCGCGTGTGGCATTCTCACTTGTGAAGTAAGTAGCTGATCTCACAAGCTAAAGTGTGGTGACACTTGAATGAACACGTGGATGTTTTGTTATAGAACAAAACATTGGAGACTCTCTGAGAGATTCCACAAGGATAACTATCTGAGTGTTAGTGGTTAATCTCAAATGGTCGGTAGTGGAATTGGTCCTTTGACTTGAGGCGCAGCGAAAGCAGCGAGCGCCTCTGCTTTAAATCGCAGGGGGGGTTTTTTTTTTAAGAGTTTCCAGTCAAGTTTCAGAACGGGGAGATTGGTGGAGGCGGGGGCCTCTCCTGCAATTTGCGAAATTGCAGGCCCTCGCCTGCAATTATGGAAAATGGGTCAAGTTGCAATTTTCGAAAATGGGTTTTTGAATTTATATATTAAAATGGTTTTAAATTAAATTTTAAAATGGTTTGATTTTAAAATTTCAAATTTGACCTCGTTTAAAATTTTATTTAAAGTTGACGACTATTTATATTTTCGTTAAAATTGGATTTTAACTTAAATATTAAATTTTGACCCTAAATTGAATTTTATTTTATTTAGGAGTTTTATTCTAAATTAAAATTTTAATTCAATTAAATTAGAGTTCGACTCTAATATAATATTTAATTAAAATTTGATTTTAATTAAATTATCCACCATAGTATATTGTTGAAATTAGAGTTGGACTCTAATTTGACATTTAATTAAAATTTGATTTTAATTAAATTATCTCGCCCTAAATGTTTCTTGAAATTAGAGTTGGACTCTAATTTGGTATTTAATTAAAATTTGATTTTAATTAAATAAGTTCGCTCTTATATTTTGGAATTAGAGTTTGACTCTTATTTTGTATTTAATTAAATTCAACCGTATTAATTTGATTATTAGAGTTGCACTTTAATTTGACATTTAATTCAAAATTTGATTTTAATTAAATTGTCTTCCCTAAAATTTTATTGGAATTAGAGTTGGACTCTAATTTGGTATTTAAGTAAAATTTGATTTTAATTAAATAGTCCCGACCCTATAATTGTAGAATTAGAGTTGGACTCTAATTTGATATTTAATTAAAATTTGATTTTAATTAAATAAGTCCGCTAATTAAATTAATTAATTAATTTGATTAATTAATTATTTAATTGTTCCGATCCATTTGTCTAAATTAGTTTAGACAACTTTAATTGTTAGAAACTTGAAATATGTTTGCATATAATATTAGATATTATATAGGAATGCATTTATATGATGAATGTTTTATTAGTGGATGATTATGGACTCGACCATGTGGATGTGTTGAATGGTTAGTTTTATTCTTATTTTTTTATGGGGCATGCGAGCTCTAATTTATTTTGGACCTGCGAGACCGTTGTTACTATTATGGGCTTGCGCGTCCAACATTATTTAGGTCTGCGTGCCAACTAGTATAGGATACAAGTTGCAGTTGGACTAATTGAGGATACAAGAAGAGGAGGAGACCATAGAGATCGAGCATTGTATGAATCAATGCTATACCCCCTAGGAACTGACCGACTAGTCTTCCTTATGGCTCGGGAAGACTAGATATATAGTATAAGTCCATAATCGTCCACACTATTATATGTATGTTTATTTGCATGTTAGATGTATAATAAAATATATATAATTATTACGATGTGACATTTTGCATGAAAAACCCCTCGTTAAAAATATTAAGTCAATTTGTTATTTTCCTTCCATCATTATAGTGAAAAACGAGAGTCCTAAATCGATCTTAACTTGTTGAGTACACTCAAGGCTGGTCTATTAGGGATATTTTTGACATTATGAAATATTAGATATTTCTGAATGATGGGTTTGACTTAACTATATTTATCTTTTGTTGAGTACACTCAAGAAGATAAATTTTAGAGGCATGTTAAAATATTAAGTCATATTTATATTCGCCTTCCACCATTATAGTGAAAAATGAGAGTTCTAAATCGATCTTAGCTTGTTGAGTACACTCAATACTGGTCTATTAGGGATATGTTTGACACTATGAAATATTAAATATTTCTGAATGATGGGTTTGACTTAACTAATATTTATCTCTTGTTGAGTACACTCAAGGAGATAAATCTTAGAGGCATGTTAAGCTAACACATAAGATGTATGAAGATAAAGAGTTGTCACCTTAATGATATGGGAGTTATATGGAGATACAATTGATAATAGTATCTACTCAAATATTTTATTAGGACTTGTTGAGTACACTCAAGGTTTTAATATAACAAATGGGATCCTAGCCCACTGGAATCAAGTACGGATTTTATAAATTTATGTGAGGTGGTCATAAATTTGAGTTAAACAGTGGGAGCGAAATTAATTTAATAAAAGACCATGTTAAATTAATTCATGCACTATATATATTATTTCTTTACTTTTCGTCGTTTACATTTATTGAATCACGAGTAACCATATGTATTTAAGAGGCATATTGAATGCCAACAACCAAACGAAATTTTCTTGATTGGCACCGCAATATGAGAATTGTTCTCAGGCATGAAAAATTGGTTATGTCCTTGAGTAGCCCTTTCCAGGGACACTTGCTGATGACTCGACAAAGGAAGAGGTGGCTACTATAATAAACACAGTGATGACGATGATACTACAACATATGCGATGTTTGTGACTATGTCACCTAAGTTATAAAGCAACATAAGAGTATAGATGCTAAAACATGATTTTTCATCTCAATTTGTTGAATGATGAACAATTATATGAGGAAATATATGATATTTCCTAGCAACTATACCGGTGCATAATGGTAGAAGAATCTTCAGTCGGTGCTCGTGTGCTGAAGATTCAGACTACTTTGAGAAGTTGTCTTGATTGCGTTTAGTCATGAACAATGAACTAAGTATAGACTTGGTTCTGCAATCTCTGTCAGAGAATTATTCATAACTAATTATGAATTTAACATGAATAAACTCGAAGCACGCTCATTGAGATGCTGAACATGCTTAAAACTGTTAAGTCCAACATCTGTGTTTGTAGTGGACAAATCTTAGTCATAAACTCATATATGGAAGTCTAAAGGATGCTTTAGGAAAACAACCAAGATGACTAAGACAGTTAAAGCAAATAAGGACAATACCAAATCTGATGATCCTTATTATCATTTTGGAATGGTAGATCATTGGAAATGAAATTACAAGGCTTATATCTACTTCCTTAGTTTCATGGGTATTAGATACCAGATATGGATCTCATATTTGTATAAATATGCAGAAACTAAATAAAAGTAGATCGCTGCAGAATGGAAAATTTGACCTACACGTTGAAAATGAGCAAAAGTTGTTGCATTGCCTGTAGAAGCATATTTCTTGCCATTGCCTTTAGGCTCGATATTAGAATTAGAGAAATGTTAATTTTGTTCTCACCATTACCAAGGGCATTAAATAAATTTCATGTTTTGACATGAGTTATTTTAATGTTAAGGACAATTGTTGTTCCTTTTTATCTTGATAAGATCTTAATGGTTATGGTAAATTATAAAATGACATTTATATTCTAAACATTGAGCATTCTATAATGAGTATAGAAATTGAAAGGAATAAAAATGATAATCTAAAGAACACCTATATCTGGCATTATGAATTTGGTCACATAAATAAGAATGCAATTCCAAACTTACATGGAGATGTATATTTGGGTCAAATGATTTTGAATCATTTGACAAATGCAAATCATGTCTGTAAGACACAATGACCAAATCTCCTTTTACTTGAAAAGGAAAATGATCTGCACAATTATTAGGTATAATACATAGTGATGTATGTAGATTCATATCAATTAATGTCAGGTGAAATTTATCTTATCTCATTGCATTTACTAATGACCATTTCAGAAATGATCATGTATATTTGATGAAATTCAAGCATGAAACTCTTGAAATGTTCAGGAAATTCAAGCTAGAAATAGAGAAACAAATAGGTAAATATATTCTTACACTAAGACTTGTTCGAGGTAAAGAATATCTAAAATGGAGAATTTTAGATTATCTAAAAGAGAATTAGATTCTCATGCAGTGGATTCCTCCACATACATTGCAACATAATGGTGCATCTGAAATGAGGAATCGTACACTATTAGATATAGGGCAATTGATAACAAGCCATGCAAGCATTCAAAAATCGTTTTGAGATCATACATTGATTGCCACGTGTCTCATCTATATCGGTTGACAAAACTTCATACGAGTTATGGAAAGGCCCAACTTATCTCATATGAAAATTTGGGCTATAATGCTTATGTGAAGCATATTGGATCGGATAAGTTTGAGACTAGATCCGATAAATATATATTTGTGGATATCCAAGAGATAATTGGATATCAATTCTATAATCTCGTTGAGAAGAAGATGTTCATCTCAAGACATGTCATACTCCTAGAGAAAGTGTTTATTCTAAGAGAGACAGTGGGAGCAGAATAAATCTTGAAGCAGTTCAAGAGTCCACGGATATAATTGACCAAATAGATGAACCTGAGTCTTATCCCACACCTGCTGAGGGACATACTCTTGATCAGGAAGTGGAGACTTCTGAGGACACGTTAGCTCCGTGTAAATCTTGTAGGATCATTTGACCTCCTAGAAGGTACGAATCCATGATTACTAATCAAGGATAATGAACCTACTAATTACGCAGAAATAAAGTCAAGTGTTGACTTAAAGAGATGGACTTGTTGTATATAACCAAGGTTTGACCTTGGTCGACTTGCCTAATGGATTAGAACCCATAGGTTGTAAATGAGTTTACAAGAAAATGTCAATATGGATTGAAGCAAGCCTCTTGAAGCTGGAATCTTCGATTTGATGCAAAAAGTCAAAATGTTTGATTTTATCAAAAATGAAGACGAATTGTGTGTTTACAAGAAGATAGTGGAAGTATTGTCGCATTCCTGATATTATATGTATGAGACATATTATAGGAAACGACGTCACTATATTTCAATTGTTGAAATTATGGTTGTCAAATAATTTCTCTGTGATAGATATGATAGAAGCAAGTTGATCTATAAAGATAGATCTAGAAGATTGCTTAACTCGTCCCAGTCTATACAAATAAAATCTCGAGAAGATTTTAGATGGAGAAAATGAACTGATAGTTCATGGATACACTAATGCTAACTTCAAATCAGACTAGAATAATAGTATTTCTCAAATAAGACATTGGTTTACTCTTAATGGGTGTGTTGGAAATGTTCCAAATCTAAAATAACCGTTGATTCAATAATAGAAGCCTTATACATCATTGCTTTAGAAAGCAACAAAAGTTGTGATCTGAATCAGGAAGTTCATTAATGAACTTGGAGTAGTTCCTAACATTGTTGATCATACGATTATGCATTGTGATAACAATGGAGCCATCGTGCAAGCGAAGGAACTAAGGTCTCATTAATGATCCAAACATACGTTAAGGCAGTGTTATCTCATTGGAAAGATAATACAATGAAATGACGTAAATAAAGAACGAATTCCCACAAGTTATTAAATTGCAGATCCACTGACAAAGAGTTGTCGCAGCATAAACATGATCGTCATGTAGACTCTTATGGTATAAGATACATAAGTGATTAGATCTAGTGCAAGTGGGAGTTTGTAAGTGTTATGCCCTAGGTCCAATCAACTTTGGACATAAACACTTTGAATATATATATAATCAATGCATATGTATGGCAATACCTATTATTTAATTGAATTAATATTCTAATAAATTAAATATTAGAATCCGTAGATTTAAGTTTTGGTGATTTGTTAGTCACAAGGAGTTGTGATTGTGAGATACAAATTACATATGACTGAATCTTAAATCGTCCGTTGTCGAAGTAATAACGAGATACGGATATCGTTATTACGGATAGACTATCGCGTGTGGCATTCTTACTTGTGAAGTAAGTAGCTGATCTCACAAGCTAAAGTGTGGTGACACTTGAATGAACACGTGGATGTTTTGTTATAGAACAAAACATTGGAGACCCGCTAAGAGATTCCACATGGATAACTATCTGAGTGTTAGTGGTTAATCTCTAACATTCGGTAGTGGAATTGGTCCTTTGACTTGAGGTCATCATGGTACCTTATATGAGGACAGTCGTACTTTGGTGGTGTTGGATGTTGCTCTGCCAAGGGTCGCTAATACAACATCGTTCGGGTAGGTCAAGAATCATATGAAGGTTGTGAATGACCAATAGAGGATTCGTCACTCTTAGATAGTAAGAGATTATGATCTACATTTTATCTAGTTAAGTTGATAATGAAATCCTTGACCAAAGTGAACTCATAAGTCGGAAAAGAGTTTTCGACATACATTGACTTAACAGTGGGATAAAAGATATGATCGATAATTGAGATTGATACATATCCATATCTCATAATTGATCAGATCATATTGACGAAAGGATTATAGTTTCACGGTAAACGAACAAGTTTGGTTTTGTCATACTACGTGATATTTCCCTTCACATGTATTGCCCTGATACATTGTTAGATGTCAGTCTGGGACAACGAAAGTGAATTAGTGATAAATTAAAAGGGGCGTTTTAATTTATCGATTTTGATTAGATCAAAATAATAATGCACGTCGTTAGGCATCGTGATTGGGAACCTAATGGGTCACACACAAAAGAGAATCAGAAGAATGAGATTTATCAATTAATTAATTGACAAGTGTTGGATAATTAATTAATTGGGTTGTTTATTAATAGGCCCGAATTAATTAATTGGATTAATTAATTCATGGATCAGATTTAATTAATTTGATTAATTAAATATTGGACCGGGTTAAGTTTAACAGATGGGCCGAGCCCATTTCGACTTATATTAATAGGCTACTAGGGTTTGAAAACAGTATGGAATTTTCATTATTCTTGCTAGCACAAGAAAAGAAAACCCTAGTCGTTGTTCTTGTTTTTTGTGTGGATCATCATTGGAGGTTGGACAATTGGACAGTTTGGATTGCAGATCGTGATCATTGGATTTCAAGAAAAAGCAAAAGAGTTTGTGGAATTCATCAAATGTATTATTCTCATCACAGTTTCTATCTAAACACATTGCAAATCCTCGTTTGGGAATTGAAAATTATTTTATTTCCGCTGTGCTTGTTAAGTAAATTCCCAACAGGGGCTTGGGGTGCAAATTTGAAATTTTGGGGCCCCTGCTTGCAATTTAAAATTAGGGTAAGGGGTTGAGTTATTTATATTTCAGCCCCTAAAGTTTAAAGTTAATCCTAATTGGGCCTTAAGGTTATGGATTTAAATATTTCAGCCCCTAAAGTGGCCATTAAGGTTATGCGTTTAAATAAATTCAGCCCGTGGAGTTTTAAAATTAATTAATTTGGGTCATTTTAGCTCTGCATTTTGTAATTAAAGCCCTCAAAGTTTCTAATTTTGTTCTAATTGACCTCAAAAGGTTTTAAAATTTAAAATTTACCTCTTAAAGTTTAAAATTAATTAATTTTGACCCCTAAAGTTTTGAATAATTAATTTTTGGGTCCTCAAAGTTTTGGGTAATTAATTTTTTGACTCCTAAAGTTTTCAACAATTAATTATTGAGCCATAAAGTTTCGAATAATTAATTTTTGGACCCTAAAGTTCTGACCTATTAACCTTTAGGCCGTTTTTGATAGGCCACATTTTCCGGGGAAGTAGGAAAATATTTTCACTTTTCACTTTTTTGACTGTTTGATAGGCGAAATTTTTCACGAAAAATATTTTCCGAATTTTCCCCACACGTGTGCAATTTCCGGGTTTTTGATGAAAATGGTTTCCTGCCTTTTTGGTGGGAAAATATTTTCCCGGCTGGCTGGAATTTTTTTTTTTGCAATGGAAACAAATGTCATAACTAATGGTAAAAAAAAAAAAAAAATTCACTTTAATGGACAATTTTCATATAAAACAAAGTCAAACGAATACTAAACTTTGATGAAAAAAATGATTTTTTTATGAAACAATTTTTTTCCCTTTTTTTTTAACTTTTTGGCAATGAAAACAAATTTTATAACTAATTGTGGAAAATGATATCACTTTAATGGACAATTTCCATGTAAAACAAAACCAAACGAATAGAAAATTTAAAAATTTTCCGGGTGGAAAATTATACCAATCAAACACACTTGAAATTATTTTCCCTGCAAAACATTTTTTAGGCAAATCTTTTCCCTGTAAAACATTTTCTTTCCACTCATTTTCCACCCTTACAATTAAACGCACCCTTAGGTCCCTAAAGTTTCAAGATAAATTATATATACAAATTTTGGTGTTTTGCTTTTCAAATTTTGGTACAAAACTCATTTGAGAATATAATATTCGAAAGTGACTTAATTGAAGCAATATGTTGCCAAAGCAACCTCTTTTGTGGAAATTAATTAACTTAGAATATTAGAAGGAATCTATGTGTGTGTTATTCATACGAATATTGATTGACCCAAAGGAAAGTCAATATTTGACCGAATTGTATAATGCGCATGTGGTGATAAATGTGTGACAATTATAAGGTTTCCATGTGAATAATAAATCAATCCAAAGATGGGTTTGTTATTTGACAGGAGTTATTGTCAATGTTTGATCACTACAACAAGAGTACCATTTGCAATTAATATTACTGTCCAAAGACTTGATATTAATGTTGTGCTAGGTATCTTGAGATGGGGTTTACCATTATTTGAATTAATTAATTGTTTAATACGGATTCCTATGTGAACATATTAATTAAGTATAAGTTCTCTATTCAGTTCATCCATCAACTTCTTCAATATCTGCATATATCAATTCAATTCCTGTGCTAGAACCAAAACTTCAAGGATTGGAAATAAAACGTATTGATTATTCTTGGCTGCATGGATCTAGATCTTGCGCTTCGGATTGAGCAACCCACTTCTCTTACGTACTTAAGTTCATCTGATGAAAAGAGGAACTTTGAGAAGTGGGATCGCTCAAATTGCATGAGTCTAATGATCATTAAGCGCGGCATTCCGGAAGCCTTTAGAGGCGTAGTATCTGAAGAAGTGACTAATGCCAAGAATTTCCTTACTGAAATTGAGAAACATTTTTCGAAAAAAACGATAAGGTTGAAACAAGCATGCTTTTGCAATGCTTGATTTTAATAAGGTATAAAGGCAAATGAAATATAAAGGAGTACATCATGGAGATGTCTCACATTGTTTCTAAACTTAAGGCACTAAAGCTCGAGCTGTCTAATGACTTGCTCGTACATTTGGTATTGATCTCGCTTCCTACACAATTCAGTTAATTTAAGGTCAGTTATAATTGCCAGAAGGAGAATGGTCTCTAAATGAGCTCATTTCATATTGTGTGCAAGAGGAAGAAAGGTTGAAGCAAGACAAAATTGAAAATGTTCATTTGACAAGCACTTCTAAGACAAGTACCTCTAAGGACAAGTAATAAAGAATAAGAAAGCTGCATCCGGTTCGGTTCAAAATAAACAGTTTGTGAAAATTTGGGATATATATAGAGAGATTGTACTAAATACACACTTGGCGTGTAAAGAAAAGTACATTTCTCACTTTGGTTTATTTTGAGGTAAATTTAGGCTATGTTTGATAGCCAAGGAATTCCATGGAAGTAGGAAAACGTTTTCCATTTTCCCCAAATTGTGGTGTTTGATAGCACAAATTTTCCTAGGAAAACATTTTCCACATTTTTCTAGGTACAATCATTTGATGCACAAAAGCTTGATTTTGTTTTCCCACCTATTTGGTGGAAAAATATTTTCCACCTTTTTTTTTTTATTGTTTGGAATGGGAACAAATTCTAGATACAATGGTTAAAAAAAATTTCACTTTTATTGAAAACATCCATGTAAAACAAAGTCAAACGAAAAATATTCGGTATGGTAAAAAAAAAATTTTCAAATTTTTTTTTCAAATTTTTTTTTTTTTTTACAATTGGAACAAATTTTAGACCCAATGGTAGAAAAAATTATTACTTTAATGGACAAATTCCATAAAAAAAAAAGCCAAATGGATACCAAACTTTCAACATTTTCCATGGAAAATTATACCAATCAAACACAATTAATTACAATTCCCAATAAAACATTTTCTAGGAAAATCAATTCCCTGTAAAACATTTTCTTTCCACCCATTTTCCACCCTTACAATCAAACGGACCCTTAGTGTCAATACCTAGACACACTTGGTGGATAAATTTTGGTACGACTACTCACATAAGTGTGTCTATGCGGGGTTACATAAGCTGCCAAAATGAATTGATGCTGAAAGATTCATCTATCTGGGGCGATAGCAAATCAGTTAAGGTTGAGGTTATAGGGAATTTAGGTTATTATTGAAGATTGATTATTATTTGGATTTGAAATAGACATTTGCTGTACCATCCTTTTGGATGAAATTTGGTTTCTATTCTATATTGGACAAATTTGGTTACTCTTGTTCAATTGAAAATAGTCGGTTTCATCTTTTTCTTAATTTAAATATTGTGGGTACCAGTTCTTTATCCGATTATGATAACATATATTTGCTTAATACGGTTGTCTCTTATAAAGAAACCTTGTATGTGAATTCGCGTGGTATTGAACATAAACTAATCAACGAGAATTCTGCTTTCTTATGGCACAAACGATCAGACGTCTTAGAATTAATTCATACAGATATCTGTGGGCCATTCCCTTCGAATTCTTGGAATGGTTAATAGTCATTTATTACGTTCATAGACGATTATTCCCGGCATGGTTACCAGTATCTCATTCATGATAAATCCCAATCACTGGATGTGTTCAAGGCTTATAATGCTGAAATTGAAAATCAACTTAGTAAAAGTATTTAACAAGTCAAATCTTACCATAGTGGTGAATAATATGACAGATATGATGAATCAGAAGAACAACGTCCAGAGCCTTTCGCAATATTCCTAGATATTGAAAAATCTACCCACGGTACATCATGATCTTTTTAGGTATAAACACTAAAGACTGCATCTTAAATTCTCAACAAAGTTACAAGTAAAGTAATTGTTAAGGGGTTACAGATTTTTAAAGGTCCCACTCTCAGATCAATTTTCGAAATGGGAAATGTTGAATTTCTTGAGGATGTAGAGTTTGTGGGGGTAGATAAGGTTATAAGGTTAATGATTTTGTTTTGGATGAAGAATATGTATATATTCATTCTGTTGCAATTGACAATGATCAGGTTCAGGGACAAATTCTTACTCCAGATCTTGTTCAAGAAGCAATTTTGGATCAATAGTACATTACAAAATCCCCTATACACAATCAAGAGATTGTTTCAGAAAATAAACTCAACAACCTCAAGAACAAATGTCATGAAGGAAATCCACTATAAAAGAGAGAAAGACAATTTTGGATGATTTTATAGTCTTTCTCCAAGAAAATAAGGATGACATGGATTGACGAAAGAAGAACTGATCAATCAACTTTCATCAAGCCATGCAAATGAATAATTCTAAAGAGTGGATTGATATCATGCATAAAGAAATAAAGTTCATAAGTAACAATGACGTTTAAGAACTCATCATATTGTCTAAAGGTGCGAAACTAATTGGTTGTAATTTGATATTTAAAACCAAGAGGGATTTGGAGGGTTTGTTGCAAATGACTTTACTCAAAAGGAAGACATTGTTATTAAAGAGATTTTTTCTCCGATTTCTATGAAAGACTCTTTTAGGACAATTATGGCATTTGTGATACATTTTGATCTTAAATTACATCAGTTGATTTGCAAATTAAAGAAATCCATCTATGGCTTAAGCTAGTTTCCGGAAATGGTTTCACAAATTTTATCAAATAACTATCTCATTTGGTTTTGAGATGAATTCAGTTGATAATTGTGGATATCACAAGTTCAGTGGGAGTAAACATATTTTTGGTATTGTATATTGATGATATACGAATACAGCTTGTCTACAATGAAATAAACTTATTGTGCGAAACCAAGAAGTTTCTGTCGTGGAATTCTGAAATGAAAAATCTTGGTGATACCTCTTTTGTATTAAGGATATAGATACACAAGATTTGTTTTTGTTGTATTTTTGGGTAATCACAAAAGAGTTGTATCTATAAGATTCTTAAAAGATTTGAAATACAGATATGGAATGCAGGTGATACCCCCATGCTAAGTGAGACAAGTTTAGTCTCAATTAATGCCTTAGGGATAAATTTAAAGAAAAAGGAAATACGTGAAATTCTCGATACTTTAGCAATTGAGAATTTAATGTATACTCAGGTTTATACACATCCGGATATAGCATTCACAGTGGAATACTAGGCAGATATTTAATTAACTCTGGGATGAAAATTTGGAAAGCATCCATGAGGTTATTTAGTACCTATAGAGAACTAAGGATTACATGATCACATTAAAAAAAGACCAATTGGAGATCGTTGGATATTTTGATTATGATCATGGAATATGACTGCAAAATATTGTCACTAGGCTTCATATTTTGGATGGAATTGAAAGACTACTTAAGTTATTCTGTGACAATAGCAGTTTTGTATTCCAACAGGACATGACGATGTCAAAGTGTAAAGACATTAAGTTCCTAGTTGTCAAGGAAAGAAATCAAAGTGGTTAGATTTGTATAAAGCATATTAGAACAAACTCCATAATCATAGATCCCTTTGCTAAATGGCTACCACCCAAGATCTTTCATGAGTATAATGCTTACATGGGTGTTGCATCTTTTGATGATATGCCAGTTTAGTGGGGGTTTGTACTTGAATGTTGTTTATTTTAGACACATTTTTATCCATGAACATTCAGTTTATTTCAAAAATAAAGTATTCAATTTAGTTATACTATGATTAAAGTTTATGGTTGATCTCACTTAAGAAATAAGGTTTGACCAGTTGAAAATGGACATGTTTGGATCACATAACATGTAATTTCCATACTACACTCCCATGATTGATCTATGTCAATTGATTGTATGGGTGTAAGTGACCATTGATGGATTTAGTTACGTTAAATGTGACGAAAATCGCTTTAATCCTATATCAATATGACCAATGGATGAGATTGTTTAGTAATATCCATAATAACGATAGCAAAATTTTGAGCTCATAAGGTTATGCACATTTGAAATATTACACGTATGACCCAGTGGAAGATTGTTGGATAATTTCAACATATTTGGAGCTACACATTGTGTATTAAAATGTGTTGTGCTATTATTTAAAGAATATTAGTTAATTAAAGTGATCCGTTAAAGATGTATTTGACTAATGGGTATTATGTTTCATGAAAATATAGTGTAGAGACCGGAATGTTATTTTAAATTGTTGAGGGGCCAATTTGAAACAACTAAAACATAGTGACTATTTAATTACTATTATTTTATATGGTTATGGTTCTCATTTGTTAGTGTTCTTGAGATTCTCTATATGGGGATCAACAGAGATTGAAATTCAAGAGAAGACCATCAATCAATTGGAAGATTATAACCCATTCAGGCCAAGAATCAAACAATATGAATCAATTTATGTTTATGCTTCCGCTATTTTGTTATTTTCTCTAGTTTCAACATGGAGTTTTATATAGGGTTTATATGTGAAAAAAGATTTGAATAAAACATATGAATCTATAATCCCTTTTTGTTTTCTATCAAAGTTTTGATCTACAATCTACAATTGTCCAATTGTCCAACTTTCTATGGAAATCCACACAAGGAACAAGATTGAGAGAATTATGATTTTTCTTTTCTTGTGCTAATGGAATATAATTATATTGTATTATGGATTTTCAAACTCTAGCAGCATATTAATAATATTCCAAGTGGGCTTAGCCCATTTTTTAAACTTATTCTGGTCTAATATTTAATCAATCCATGAAATTAGGTCCATCAATTAATTAATTCTGGCCTATTAACAAACAACGCAATTAATTAACTGTCCAACACTTGTTAATTAATTAATTGGTGAATCTCATTCTTCTAGTTCTCCATTTGTGTGTGACCCATTAGGTTTCTCGATCACGATGTCTAATAATGTGAATTATTATTTTGATCTAATCAAAATCGATAAATTAAAATACCACTTTTAATCACCAATTCACATTTGTCGCCCCAAACTGACATCTAGCAATGTGTCAGGGTCACACATGTGATGGGTAAGATCATATCATATGATAAAATCAAATTTGTTTGTTTACCATGAAACTACAATCCCTTTTTATCAATTACGAGATACGGATATGTGTCAATCTAGATTAATAATCATATATTTCATCCCGCTCTTAAATCAATATAAGTTGAAAACTCTTTTTGATTTATGAGCATACATTGGTCATTAATTTCGTTTTCAACTTAATTGAATGAAATGTAGATCATAATTTCTTACTATCTAAGAGTGACGAATCCTCTATTGATCATTCACATCCTTCATATGATTCTTGACATACTCGAACGAGGTGGTTCTTGATGCAAGAACTTTAATTTTTTCTCTTTTTTCCTTCTAACCTGTGATGTACTCCAATTTTCTTGTATTTTTCTTCTCCCATGATATATAACTAAATTCATATATAGGTATAATCTAGTTTTGAACCTTAATTTGAAATATTATGTTTTGTTTTTAATTGATTTGTATGTATTGTTTTTATTTCTTTTCTTCATGACTTTGAAATACTTTATCACTTATTCAATTATTTGTGAATAGTAACAAATTGAGATGTGAGTTATTTGTTTGGATCACGTAGTCAAAATCAAAATTTGGGTAAAATGAGACATACATTTTTACTAGGCCCCTTTTTGTCTCCCATTGAATCAATTTTTTTTTTCTCAAACTCATTTTTCAATCACATATTCACACAATAAAATATTTTACACGTAAATGCAAAACTTTGATCTATTTTTTAACTACACATTCTCCAAAACATCACTACTCAAAAACTCATTTCCCTCCAAAAAAAACTCTTTTTAATGGAAGACAAACAAGGGATTTTGTAGTCATTAATTAAATCATTTGGTGATTGAATGCTTTTGATTAAGGCTTATCTTAATTCATGTAAAGATATAAAAAGTTGACTTTATTGAGTAGGATTGATTTGAACTAGAGAGGCATAAATTAATTAATTTAGAAGAACTTGACCGTTTACGCATAATTAATTATTGTCGAGAATTGATGACTTAGATTAAGGGGATAATTATGGTGAACTTATGAAACTTGACACTTTTTATGCATCAAGTGGAACCCTAAATTGTCTATACGCACAATTGTTCATTATGTTAATCAAGTTGCCCTTGTGGAAACAATAATCAAATTTCTTAGATCTATTCTACTCGTTGTTTAATTGACATCGTACACTTGCAATAAAATCACAACACAACACCTGGCTGTTCGCGAAGAACATCCATGGGAGAACCAAGAAGGCTCCCTAAAATGGAAACTGTGCCATGATCAATCAAGATGTTGATGTTATAAGATGAACATTTTTCAATACTTGTTATATCCAATGCTGCCTCGCACTAGAAAAATGAATAATCGGTGTATTAGCAGTTGAAACACATGATATAAACAAGAAGAAACAATTAATAGCAAAAATTTAAACCTGAAGCTGCAGGTAATCATCTCTATCAAGAAACTCGAAGAGTCGAGGAACAACAACAGATATTACTCCTTCCGATAGTAGAATTGGGTCTGTGGAAACAAATTAATTGAAAGCAAAAGGAATCAGAGATATTATAAGAGAAAATAACTTAAAAGTAATAATATCAATATCTAATTAAATGGCTTCAATAAAGGTAAATTAATCGATTACCAACTGAAAGAATTTAGCGAAACAGAGTTGTGGCGCCCTTGAGTAGCAGTTTGTGACCCCAGTTTTTCTATAATTTCAGCCCCCATTATCTTTCCCTATTGCAGTTGGAACAAATTAATAATGAAGTTTATATAACAGTTATACTCCACTAAATTTGACCAACATAATTACTTGAAAGAACTATTTTATTATGCAATAAATCACATTTTTTCTTTCAAATTTGGTTTCCAAGAGAAGATTCTTATCTTCTTTTTGTACTTCTGTAACTAAAGTACATGTGGTGAAATTATCAGATATAAGCTGTAGTGCAAGTCAAGCTTGCTGAAGGCGGCAGTTGCTGAGTTATGAGGTCAGACCTTCCTATCCAAGGGTGGGGGTGTATGCTTGGGAAGCTTTTGGATATATTTATGGAGAATGTGAGAACGATGTGAAATTTCCGAACTTTTTAATGATAATAATTTACAAAATCTTCTTCAAGTAGCAAGTAGGAAAATAACCATGAGCAGGGGAGACACAACCCTCGATGTACGATGACAGGGAGTATGATGAGGGCACGTGAAGTATAGTTCTTTAGCTTGTACATTGTATTATCTATTTTCAGATGAGATAATCTTGTTTTTCTTGTAGCTTTATCTGGAGTTCCATCCGGGCCCCCTTCTAAATTTTATGTTTATTTTCCTCATTAGTAAAACACGCAATCTTGAGGGGTTTAGAAAAACAGAGAAAAGCTAGTTGCACTTGCTAAAATCTCATTACAAAGAAAGACTTATAAATTTTCTTGGGATAGAGAAATGATCAGATATTTTAGCAGCAGTATGGCTCAAGGAATCATTTTTACCATTAGATGGATGACTACGTTAAAACTTTTCCTAGAACTAAATTCTCCCCATCTATCGGTAATCTAGCAGGGCATGGTAAATAACACATCCTGAACAGGAGATGCCTTAATTGTAGCAACCTCCATGTTTGCTCTGGTAGATGTACTTCTTTACAATCTACAATTAAGGATTGTAGGTACCAGGGAAAATCAAGTAATATCTTAGGTATGGAAAGTTTCCCACCACAAGAGAAAGCAAGGTACCTTGAGTGAACTAGATCCATTTCTCCAATTGGGAAACCATCACAGGAGACAAGATCCAACACCCTGAGCAGTGGAAAAACAAAACTCGTTAGCTGATTTACAAAATCACTCTAGTAAAACCGGAACATAAAATGGAACGGAGTGATGGCAAGGATCCCAAGGATAGATTGACATTTAAATTGTCACTGTTTGACAATTTCTTGTGAAAAATATCTCGATGAATATATAGTCGACGTGAATACTCTATGCCTTCAGCGAAAATGTCAACATCTTTATCTATGACATGAAAAAACTTTTTGTTAGAAAATATGGATCATGGGCTGGAGGGAGTGATTTGAATTTGAATTCAAATCCACAACTCCCCATAACCTCCCATAAAACCTCCAATTTTTTTCGTCTAGCAAAGAAGAGAGGGAGAAGATGACAATAAAATGGTGAAAATTCGTATGGAAAATACACAAAAATTGAAAGGCATTTAGAACCACTATTTTGGCACGAAAGCTCACAAAAATTGACAATTAGAGCGTGGCTAATAATCCATTTCCATTGTGATCGGGATTGAGACCATTGGAGTGAAAGAAAATTGTAGATTTGGAGTTTTGTAAAGCAAGGTGATTCAACAATTCAAAAGATCTTGAAATTCATCATTTCAAGTATTTTGACCCGAAATTCATATTAAAGCATGCTGCAAATTACTTCATTGGTATCAAAGCCATAAGGTTGAATCCCTTGCTGTAATACATGCTTAAATATGCCATAACATGATACAATTGAGATATGAATTTTATATGTAAAGTTTTGAAACCTTATGTGGTCTTTAATGACATCTTTTGATAATTTACTACTTTCTATACATTAATAATTATGCAATAAAATTAATATTGTTAGAAAGGTATTTTAATGATATTTCCAACCATATAAAGAACTTAGATTTTGGAGTTAAAACGAAGAAATTATGAGATTTTGAAGTTTGGATGTAAATATGATTTTTTACATGAAGATGGTAAAATTTAAAATTTCATCACATGATAACTTCTTCTACGTTGTGTCTCATGCTTTCCATTTGGTATGGTTGGGTAGATCTTCTCGAAACCTTTCTAACGATATAAATATCATTAATTTTGGCCTTGAAATCAAGAAATTATGGCCTCTCGAAATTTGAATGTAAATTTGTTTTTTGCAAAAAGATTGGTAAAATCCGAAACTTTATCACATGTTAACTTCTTTTACACTATGTTTCATGCTTCTCATTTAGTATGGTTGGATATATCTTCTCAAGACATTTCCAGTGATATAAATATCATTAATTTACCTTAAAATGAAGAAGTTATGATTCTCAAAGTTTGGTTGAAAATCTGAAATTTTTGTATGTTTTTTTTTTTTTTGCCATGTTGACTCTCCAAACGTGGTCTTAAACATTGATTTTGTAAAATTTGACTACAGAAAAGAACTTAGAACGTTGAAATTAGTTGGAATGACCAATTGAAATTTTTTTTTTTTTTTTTCAGAACGATTAGCGCCCCCATTTTTTAATTAATTTAAGAAAATTATTGCAGATTGGTCCTGCAAGTGAGGGCGTGTGAGGAACTCGATTTTAATTCTAAAAATTGTAGATTGGTTCTTGAATTATTCTTAATTTTTCAGTATAAGTAAATTAATTTTTGGATAGTTAAAAATAATTTCTTTTAACTTGAGTAAATTCTGAATTTTTATTAGATGGTATTTGGCTAGTGTGAGCTATTTTTTGAAGTGCTCTCAATTTTTTTTTTTTTTTTTGGAAAATGAAAAATGCTATAAATATATTTAAAATACGATGTTTTAATTTACGTTCACGGGTAGTGTTAGTTTTTTATTAGGTTACGCGATCCATTATAATTTGTTTTCAATTTTTGTGCTTGATAAAATATTACTGGATCTATGCACATTTATAGTATCATTAGAGGGAATGCTAGAAAAGTACAGGCTATAGAACTTATTGAAAAGGTGTGTGCTTATTGAAATTAATAAATGAATCTGGAGCATGACCCAATGAGATATGTAAATATTTTTGGGACAATGTTTTTGTGATAAGCAGAATATGACGAATCTTATATCACTTCCCATTTGTCGGGATTGTGTTACAACAGATATTAAAGTGATGTTGAGAGTCTGTATAATAAAACTTAAATGATGTGAATTTTAGTCTCCGATTATAATTAGAATTTATTTCTGGAAGAATTAATTTGTGATATCGTAATATATGTTATAATTGGATAAATGTGCATGTTTACACTTTTTGTAACACCCCAAATTCTTGAAACTCGAAGTGTTAAAAGAAATATTCATCTTCTTTGTTCGAACCCCTAAATGTTAACCAAATAAGTTTTAAATGATAAAAGTTTTGAAATCTGAAACATATAGGAAGATGAAATGGAAATTTTTGTTCATATAGATTTGGACAATTTGAAGAAATTTTATTTTGGAAAACATTTGGAGGAAATTCAGCAAAATACCGGTTGCACAGCAGCGGAAAGGAAAATATGTTTGACCTAGCAAACGTTGTCAAAACTTTGTAAAATTTTAACAGAGACTATAAAATTCATATACATACAACATATAAAAATTTGGGATCTGGACGAAAATGTTTGAAACACGAAAATACTGCACAACTACACTGGACAGAAAATTCGAAACAGTCCCAACGCAGTTTACTAAAACGGGCATAACTGTTTCTCTAGTTACTATTTTACGGTAATTCAAAAGACCACTATTAGAAGACTCATAGGCCTTTCAACTGCCACTGATTTCACTCTAATACATGCATTATAGCCCAAGTTATACCATTTTCAAATTTAATGGCAGAATCTGAAATTCAAAACAACAGTAGATAAACTTCATGCATTGTCAATTCAACATTTGTAAATTATAGTTGACATGCAAAGTACATAAAACGGAACGAGATAAACATTAAAAATATTGTTAAGAGTGTCATCTAAAAATTCATAAAAAAAAGTTTGCGCAACCGGAAATTTTTACTAGAAAGTTGAAAACAATTCAAATTTGCTGAGCACTTGCCACCATGCCAAACCACCGCCATGCCTCGATTTAACCTGTGAGATTTTAATAGGGGTGAGTATCATAAATAATACTCAGTAGGAAGACACTTAAGTAATTGGTAAAAATAAATGTATTTTCAGAAATGCAAACTTTGGTTATTTGTGTCACCGTCATTCTCTAGCAAACCGGTGATCAGTCAGTCCGCTTATTCTCAAGTTTTGATAACTCATTCTCGAGTTTGATAACTCGTTCTCGAGTTTGATAACTCATTTCATAATCTCATTATCTCTTATTCGAACCACGCAAAGGGTGCTTCTATCATCAGTAACAAAATAACACGTGAATGCAAAACGAAAACAAATCATTTTATTCTACTTTACAAAAGTGTCGTAGAACACCCCTACCTTGAATGATTAGAGTTTGAATAACCTTTGATGACCAATTTGTAAAGAAAAATGCAACGTGCTCCTTAGCTTATCCTTCAAATATTTTCCAGATTCAAAAGTACTTTATGACTATGAGACAGAGGGCAAAACAACTTTATGTATAAGTATAATAGTTTGGAAAATGAAATCCCTTTGTAAGTGGCGTGTATGTGTATGCAATTGTAAGAAATGAATATGTTTTGTTTTAAAAAGAAAACTCTAACATATAAAATACATACATGTAACTCCAATGAAAAAAAAAAGACCTTTCAGTTAAATCTTTAATTTCCAAACGTCTTCCATATAAACCAAAAGTTTTATGGGATTAATCAGTCTAATTATTATCCAAATCAATGTATTAATTATATTTAATTTATTAACTTATAATATCCTTCTTCAATTACAAATGGCGGTGGCTTTTAGGCAGAAATTGAAGTGAATAGAAAACCTTGGTAAATGGTAGGTTAATGATGGGTATAAATGATGAATTAATTAAGTTTTAAGTGGTGGAAGTGATCGTGCAGGTTACTCTCTTCTTTTTCTTTTTTCTTTTTTTTAATATGTTGGAAATTGGAACCAAACATAGGAAAAAAAATATTAATGTAAAAAGTGTGTCGTCAAAATAATGTATTTGAATAAATTAAAGAAATTTGTCATTTAAAAGAGATTTCGACGACTTACAAAATGTTTAAAACAAGCGCACGCAACTTTACTATTGTGACCAAAAATTCTAACAACTCTTAGGTAATGTCAAAATATAATTCAAATTATTTTCGAGTTATACAAGAAAATTTCATTTGAAAACGACATAACATTTTTTTTTCGGTCACTACACTTTTATTGCACATTATTGAATTACATGATATCTATTTATTCGTGATTTGTTATGAATGCTAAGGTCAATAAAATAGTGAGATTTTTACTTAGACCTATTCATTGTCAGTTGAGTGATAGTTCAATGATTGGAATATTTAGATAAAAATCTTACTTAGAACTATTTGATTCACCAACTGAGTGGGAGTTCTCAAGCTGGATGAATTAATGTACTTTTGGCTTATAACTCATGAAATTTTGCGTTATGAAATTAAATCTATGATAGTGAAAAAATAGGATTGGGGACGATGATTGGGAACATAGTGAGCTTTCGACTCTGTGTCTAACGTTAAACTACCGTCTATGTTAATCTGCATTGATGCAAAATGATAGATGTGCAGAAATGGGCATTGATGCAAAATGATAGATGTGCAGAAATGGGCATTGATTGAGAATAAAATATGTCTAAAATCTGATAGATCATGGTATCAAAATCTATAGTTGTTAACCTTAATAAAGGTGACAAGTTAAATGCAATAACATTTGGCATAATAAATTTTTCAGTTAGAAGAACATGATATTTTAGATAGCATCAACCACATAATTGAAGACCCGGTGTGGGTTGAACTACTCTAGAAAATAAAGATCAAGAACTTTGCCAAGTACGGAAAAAGTAGATTATAGTACTTGAGCATTTGAATCGTTAAGTTCTGTTATAGATAAATTTTTTTCTCAAATGTAACTAAGATGAGATGGTTAACATCGTGTTAACAATATTTTTGTTGGTCACAAATTTTTTTTTGGTGAATAATAAGTTCAAACTAGTCTCATTTCAATGGATGGAAACTTTAAATGTCAATGTGACTTACGAATTGAAGTGTCAATTTCCTCTATCGACACTACCCACTGTGTGAATTAAAAGACGAGCAACTTGATTTTACTAAATCTCGAGGACATGCTTGTCTACAATGTTGTAGTTGCAAAAGATTTCAGATCTTAAGCTTTAAATGAACTAAAAAATGCAGATAATGAGGAGACTGGAAAATGGACCAAGAAGAACGTATCAGATAGAAATATGTGAAAGTATTTTTGGTAGAGGACCAATATTATAAAGGTTCAAGTATTTCAACTACACTGTTTGAATCTCTTAGCTCAAAAGTAGTTAAGCTAAAGGATATAACACTTGAATATGTTTTTATTAATGTTGTTTACGTATCAAGACTATATATATTGGACCTTATCTTGTGTGGATAATGATTCAAAAGTTAGAAACTCACTTTATATGAGATCAAGAAGTGTCTTAGTCTATTATCGAGTCTTTGACTTTATACATAGATATATACAAATAATGAAGAGGGAGTGGAGATTTATATGGCTCATACTGCAACTTAGTATTGCAAAATGGAGAAACTGACCCCCTATTTGATATTAAGATAGTATCAAAGGCTCCACTAAACTTGATCTCAATTTTTGTTCTTCTAAAGTGGTCTATTACAGTATTACTTGAACTTATATGTGGTGTTCTATTCATACCCACAATGGTAATATTTATTATGGTTCTGGATATTTGTGCAATGGTTTGAGGTTTTGAGTTGAGAAAACCAGTCAAAACCGTAAGAGCTAAACTTCTATTAAGTAAATCCATTTGAATTTCTTGAGAGATAGAGATGATATTTCATATTTTTATTACATGTATAGATGGATTCACGTATTTCAATTGTGCTTCTAATTTTCATAAGTTGAGAATATTATTGAATGTGATGAGACTTTGAGAATTGTTTGAGAGTGTAATTCTCTATTACAAGAGATTTATGATCTAGGTAATGAAAGAGAAATTTTTATTGGATTGATTATTTCTTGATCACCAATAATTATATGGTTTATTGGGAAGAAAAAACAAAATATTACTGATTGTGATGAGACTTGAGATATTTTAGTCCAATTTATGTATTTTCTTTTGGAAAGATTATTGGTTAACTTCAATGTGTCACTATATGGAGTTTTCTCATTGTTAGAGTATTCAGAATATATAAACTTTGGACAAGTAGATAACCAAATATGGGTTGTCTTAGACTCATAATCGATTATGTAAGTTTTTGATAATGAATTTGGGAACATGGGTCTATTAAGAATGGGATGAATCTCCGAGAGACACATAACAATCCAGAAAGGTACTTAAGTGAGATTTTGAATGGATATTGGGTCACAAGATGTGACATTTGACATTTTTTTCTTAATAGGGGAGAAAATTTTGGAGAATATTATTGAAATTGATATTATGTGTATTGATGAATCGGTTTTAAATACATAAGAGTTGGTTTAAACTTCTGATTCAAGTGGGATTAATCTGTTTATGAGTGTGAGCTATCTATCCGAATGAGAACTATATAAGAACTATCCAATTTCAATGACTTTTGGAGTTAAGAGCTATTTAATTTCAATGATTATTGATTCAGAAAATCGGTGGAGAAATTTGAGGAAATTAATTGAGAGTATATATGGAGTATAGAATTCCAACCCAATTTGAGAAGTGGTGGAAGTTCTATTCTGAACATTCAAGTTCTTAAAAATTAAACGGAAGAATAATGAGTCTATGATAAATAAAGCTCATTTTTTTTTAAAGAAAGCTTAGACTAATTATGAGTATATTGAGTTTAGTAAACCTTTTTCTTAGTAGTGAGATTCACTTATATACGTTGATACTAGCCATGATAGTGTATTTAAGTTTAGATTACACCAAATAGACTTATAGACTGTATTTTCATTCTCAATTGAGAATTTATTGAAGAGACTACATGAATCGATTTGTAAGTTTCATGTTAAAGACCATTATAGTTTGTGGTAACTTTTTAGTTATACTTATATCCTAATACAGTCATTTGGACACTGGTACTTTAGTTTTAATAGGGTTTAAATGTCGTACAAAATTTCATCATGTGGATGAAGTTTATTGTATTTATGTAAAATTCTGATGGTAGGTATAATTCTAATTAGATGTTGATGACACTATATTGGTAAAGCATGAGAGGGGTGTATTGAACCATTTTCAAATGGTTGTCCTTAATTTGGAGACGAAGGACATGGGTTTATCGAATTTTATATTATTGTGTTAAAAAAATATTCTAGTGTTGTTTTTCTATCAAAAGAGTTGTATATCAAAAAGACTCTAGAATATTTTTAATTGCAAAATTGTTACCCTGTTGATGCTCCTTTGTTGAAAGGTAATCATATGAGTCTTCATATATATTCAAGGACTCCATAAGTGTACAAAGAAATATCCAGAGAACCATATCTAGTGCGATTAAGAATTAGAAGTATGCTATGTTGTATACTTGCTTTAATATTTGTCAAGCCATGGATCTAGCGAGCAAGTATTGATGTTGTCCTTAGAAAGGATATTGTGATACTTGAAAAATGATGCTATCAATTATTCTACTTGTTTTCAAAGGAATAACTTGTGATTATATTTGCAATATGTCTACATAAATGATGGTCTTTAATCATCGTACTCTAAATGTTTTTAGAGATATACTTGTTGTTAATGTCGAATCTCTAAAATTACGTAGAATATGATACTTAGTGTATCAGAAAACTCTTGATTGAGTTTTATCTGCATATAGATGAACAATTTTGAGTTCATGTGTAATCTATTTTTGGGATTATGAGATAATATTTTGCATGCACATGTAAAGTATGTCAAACAGGTTGAGATTAGCTCACTCACACGAACAATCGCCTCAAACATTTTGGAGTGTGTTGAAATGAGACATAATGACCATGTTGTGTACATGATCTAGTCGCCTTGATGAGATATCAAGATGAAATTGCAACAAGTAATCGAAATGGATTTTTCTAATCCATTAAATCTATTTAGTAGCCAGATCAAGTTCTCAATTTGAGATTGCCTGGAAGAATGAACAAAAGGATAACTCAAGTTATGTATCGGGGAATACTTGAATTAGGATCTATACGGTGTTATTTGTTTATAAAGGATATGAAATACGCTCTGAGAATGGAAGAAAATATCGTAGCTTATGTTTCATACCACGTGTGATTTTACGACCAATATTGGGTAAATGAGTGAATGGATCCCTGTTTCCTCATTGTGTGAGACCTTGAGGTTTATATAACCTCATATATACCCTTATAACTTTTGACTATTTCTTGAGATTTTATTTTGGTTGCTAATTTAGCATGTTTCCAATAACTATGATTGATTCGGTTTGATGGGACATGTCTAGGAAAGCAACTGATATAAAGTTGAAGAATTCAAGTAGGAAATAAAGACTATTTTGACCAACATTTATATTTGTATTCACCGACAAGATAATTGTGTTTAACCATTTAGGGTATAGGGCACAATTGTGAATACATTGATAAGACGTGGGTTCAAGTATGTTCCATAAATACTTGAGGGAATGGAAATGCTTGAATTAATGTTGGAAAATAAGGTTGGGGTGTAACGAGATGTAATGTTCCTCTAGTAAAACTATTATATATCCCTAATAGATTTATAATATCGTGAGCTCTAATATACTCGCCAGTCGTACGATCTATTTGTTGTATGAATTTTTGTAAGATAGATCTTGAGAAAGATCTAACCTGTGACATTTGTTGTCCCTTGTGGTTCGGATCAAGCCCATCATGTGTGAGTGAGTGATGTTAGAAAAAATGGATCATGGGTTGCCCATGAGGTAACCCGACCCACAAGACATCAAAAGGGTTTGAGGGAGTGATTTGATTTTAGAATTCAAATCCACAACTCCTCATAACCTCCCATAACTCCCATAAAACCTCCATTTTTTCTTTTTTGTCTAGCAAAGAAGAGAGGGAGATGATGACAATAAAATGGTGAAAATTCGTATGAAAAATATTACTAAAATTGAAAGGCACATAGAACAACCATTTTAGCATGAAAACTCTCAAAAATTGGTACTTAGTTTCGGGCTAATAATCCCCTTCCATTGTGATCAATATTGAGATCATTGGAGTACAAGAAAATTGTAGATTTGGAGTTTTGTAAAGCGGGGTGATTTAACCATTCAAATGATCTTGAAATTCATCATTTCAAGTAAGCATCTTGACCCGAAATTCATGTTAAAGCATGCTCTAAATTACTTCACTTTTTTTCTTGGGCATTTCTTAAGCATAGGTCCCTTGACATATCATGGATGCTACACGTTTTCATCTTTCCACTAGAACTCTTGTCACTAATCAAAATAAAATATTTGGAAATTAGATCTCCCAAATATTCCTTTGCCACTTCTTCCAAGGTTTTACCTCTGATTGGTTTCAGAAACTTGATGAGTTTGGAAACACATATTTATCATCTTCTAGAAACACTCGCATATAGAGAGAAAATGAACTTTGAGATAATGAGGAAAGTAATCATAACTTAAAGATAGTATTTTTGAGTAGTTTGCATATGTTGAATTTACAACTGACTTGACCTTTTTTGCAACATGTTCCTAGTGATCTTTTGTTTTGTTGGCTTTCAGAAGGTGGCCATCAATCACGATAAGGGAAAGTGGAAGTCCTTTACAACAATCTTCCCCAAACATCTCCCGATGAAGTAGATTTCAATTGCCGATCTCATTTAGAAATTGCATATGATGGGGAGAGCTACATGAGTCAACCACACTAAACAGTCGTGTTGTGAACATGATCTAGTTTCTAATCCACCGTCTGGAAATATCATTCTCAAAGAATCCCAAGCCTCGATGTCCCGAACATCACCTATCACAACAAGATACCTTTTACCTTTTAAACGAAAAAAAATACTCTTTTAATGTTTTAGTACTGCCCTCTTGATGCATTTCAGCTCTGACTTGTTTCATGGAATCTAGAAAGCTCAATAATACTTCTCGCTTACAATATTCTTGAGAAATTGATACCCATGTACGAATGTGAAAACGATGTTTCATAAGTGTGTTAGGTTTTTAGTTGTATTGGAAATTGTTTAGACAAAAAGATTACTATAAAAGAATAGGATTGTTATAAAAGAGTTGTAGAAGTCAAGAAGTCTTTTGGAAGGTAGATAGTCCTTGAAGGAGTCCAAGATGTCCAAAAGTTCACATATGAACGTCCAAAAGTGTGGTTGATCATTATTTTACATCTTCATAACATCATTCCAAGATCCAAGAACACATCAAAATATTGAGATTAGCCTTTTGATTCTTGAGATCAATCAACCACGAGTTTGGAAAAAACATCGAAATTCTTATAATCCAAAACACCAACTTCCTAGATATAATCAGAAATGTACTTTCTCAATAGCTTTCAGAGGTTGCTAAATTTTGAGAGATGTTGGACCAGAAGCACAAGAAGAGTACAAGAATGAGACATTCTTGGTGTTCCACATGATATAGACAATTCCAGAAGATTGGGAGCAGGTATGAGTGAAGCATGTTCCAGCGGGTCTTGGAGATTGTAGGAATTGGATCAGCGAGTAGTGGGATTTTTCTGGCTGGATCCTACTATAAGTTCATATTGTCTATGTGGAAACTACAGCTTGGTCCTGAATTTTTTACCCAGTTGAGGGTTTTTTTCGTCATCAAATCTTGTGTTATTTACTGCTTTATTTATTATTGTGCCAATTCAACATAAGATAACTTGACTTGATTGACTAAACATCTAAAACAATTAAAAAGTGACTTATTGCTTTTAGTTGATAAATTTAATTCCTCATTATTCACCTATTATGTGATTTTAGGGTTGATCTAGTAACTCTCAAGTGGTACCAGAGCCTAATAGTGATCTTTGACCCAAACTTTTGTCTAGATGAGTCAATTAGTTTCTGATTCGGGATCTGAGTGTGATATGGAAGTTCGGAAGGCTTACGAACAGTTATTTGAGGAGAGTCTTAAAACTAAGAAGGTGAATAAAGTCATGCTCAAAAAGGTTAATGCACTTGAATTAGAAAAAGAGAGCCTTATAGCCAAACTTGAGGAGTCGACTAGATATTTAAACGAATTAAGGGTTGAAAAAGAGTCTTTAGATTTTAAGGTTAAATCTCTTATGAGTGATCTTGAAAAATCAAATGCCCAACTTCAAACTTTCTCTAACGAATAGAAGAAAATTGATAATATGATAGGGCAGAACAAACAAGTTGGGAATAGAAGAGATTTTGACGATAATGAAACACATTCTCATCCTACTTTATCTTCTAACAATAAGTTTATACATGCTTCAAAGCCTAATGTTCAAAACTTGAAACTTAGAGTTGCTCCTAGGTTCATCCCCACATGTCACCACTGTGCTAAGATAGGACACATAGGACCTAAGTGTCGCTAACTATGGAATATGAACACGATAAGAATGTAGGTGTCTGAAGACCAAAATCATCGGTGCAACATAAGTTTCCTCCACCTAAGGTTTAAAATTTGAAATCTATGATTGTTCTTAAATGTATTCCCACATGCTTCAATTGTGGTGACTTAGGACATATAAGGTCTAAGTGTTATAAATTCCTGAATATAAATAGTAATCAGAATTTCACTAGAGTTAGAAATCTGGATTTTGATGGCCAAATTGACTTCCTTACTAATCAAGTGAGTCATTTGACCAAGTTTATGATATAGTTGACTCGGGATAAGTCTTCCAATAGTCAAGGTTAGGTGAAAAAGAGTGATCTGAAAAAATTAGAAATTGATCACGGTACTCTTAAAAGTAAAAGCGTTTATATACCTAATTGATTTTGTACTTTTGATGCATCTTTGTACTTTTTAATTTATTCATTTATTATTGCATGCATCTCATATTTTTTTTGCTTGATTTTACTTTTTAGGTCGGTTGATTTTAAAAAAAATTGAAAAATTGGAAAAAGAAATGTAGAAGGGAAATTCTTTACTACAACATGATATATGATTTACTTGAACATGTGTGTTTTGACCAAGAAAGAGTTTAATTGATGTGTTGTAGCATATTTTCCATTATTTTGTTTAAGTTGATGTGGAGCACTTAGTATAAGTTTTTTTATGTACCATCAGCACTGCACACACTATGATGTTGTGAGTAAGTCTTGACCGCATGTGTGAGATTTGGGATTATCCTCTTCTGTTGGTAAGGTAACCTTAAATATGGATTGACCTTAATTTAATAGACCTAAACTCGAGTATATCCCCTTAATAAAATAAAAATATTTCATCTTATACTCTTTTTCGAATCATTTTGAATCACCTCAATCAAATATCATGAGAGAAAGTTATGATAAAAATACTGGCGACTGCTCAGCTGTTTTCACTTGTCGCTGGCTTGGCACTCGATCGACGTTCAGAATTATGTTTTGCTTCAAATATTTGGTTTTTGAATCCCTTTTCATCCCAAACACTATATATATATATATATATATATATATATATATATATATATATATATATATATATATATATATATATATATATATATATATATATATATATATATATATGAACATCCAAAAGTGTGGTTGATCATTATTTTACATCTTCATAACGTCATTCCAAAATTCAAGAACACATCAAAATCTTGAGATTAGCCTTTTGATTCTTGAGATCAATCAACCACGAGTTTGGAAAAAACATCGAAATCCTTATAATTCAAAACACCCACTACCTAGATATTATAAAAAATGAGAAATAGCTTTCAAAGGTTGGACCAAAAGCACAAGAAGAGTACAAGAATGATACGTTCTTGGTGTTCCACAGGACATAGACAATTCCAGAAGATTGGGAGTAGGTGTGAATGAAGCACAGTTCCAGCGGGTCTTGGAGATTGTAGGAATTAGATAAACGAGTTTAGTAAGTTTTTTCAGGCTGGATCCTACTGTAAGTTCTTATTGTCTATGTGAAAACTACAGCTTGGTCCCGGAGTTTTTACCCTGTTGAGGGTTTTCTCCGTCATCAAATCTTTATCTTATGTTATTTACTGCTTTATTTATTATTGTGCTAATTCAACATAAGATAACTTGACTTGATTGACTAAACATCTAGAACAGTTAAAAAGTTACTTGTTGCTTTTAGTTGATAAATTTAATTCCGCATTATTCACCTATTAGGTTATTTTAGGGTTGAACTAGTAACTTTCAAAGTGGATCATTGTAAACATTTCTTGTAAGTGTGGTCTTGCCAATGCCTCCCATGCCAGTAACTTGGATAATTTGGAGAGTAGCTTGACTTTCAGTGAGTCGATCCTTTATTTGAATCAAATTAATATGAAACCCGACCATAGCATTCATGCCACTTGAAGCAAGTCTTAATATACCAGTGGGCAAAGAAGTCCTCTGGTTCTCGTGCAGATATTTAGCGCCAAACAATTCCTTAAGCTTAGACGCCTTTGTCTTAATGGAATCAATTCATCTGCTACTATCTCCAAGTTTTCACGAAAAGTTTGGTCTTTGATTTGTCTTCCTCGAAAAATTTCTGACCGAAATTCTTTGATAAGTGCGATTCGATGATATTTGTAGCCATGTACGCTACATCTCGAATTTCACTTTCCAAAAGTTGTAGTTCTTTGCTCATTCCCCGCCAAGAATCATCCAGAAATCTATTAAGAAATTCAACTTTTCTTGGAGAGATTTAATTTGTTGGTCCTGAGGAGTTTGATGTTGTTCTAGATGAGGATTTGATATATGCTTCAGAATATGATTGATAGATAATACATCATCATAAACCATCTTTGATTTCTTCACTTAATCTGATTAAGAGATAATAACAAGAAATTACAGCCCACCTTAACAAGTGGTGGTTTGCTTTGGGAGGTGGAGGTGGAGGAATTGAGTGGAGGGAAGGGATGAAGAAGAGTACAATGTGAGTTTGCATCATTTATAGGTAACTTTATGTGATGAATAGGGTCCAAATATTTTTAAAAAAGGTCGAATAAATTGCACGTTTAGTGTCTTAACTTTTAGCACATCTTATAAACTTGTTGCGAATATTAATTTTGAAATTTTAAGTCTCTAATTTTATTGTTCTGTGGGCTTGGTCCTTAGATGGTTTAAGATTCCACGAAAGTACCTGGATAACACATCTATCATTTTCTTACCACCATGATAGATTTTGTGTAGTCAAAATCGTTAATTATGATGTAGGAATCCTAAGACAAGTCCAAATGAAAGGGATGATAGTGATCCAACAAACTAAAAAAAAGAATCTGCAGTTATAAAAGTATTTGAATGTGTAAAAAAAATTGTTCTAAAACCCGTTTCTAAAACTGAAAAAACGTTTTTCTTTGGCCTGTCCACTTGGCGTGATTTTATTGGTTATTTAACCACGTCTCAGATCCATGTTTCTTCGGTGATTCTGGACTGTTGATCTTAATCAACAGTTGAGGGAAAAATCATAATATTTTCACTCGGGCTACGTGGCATCATTTTGGTTTTTTCGTTCTGTTGATTTTTTACTCTCTCTCTGTGAGGCGATTTTTTCAAAAAACACTCCCATATAGAGAAAGCGTGCTTTGAGATAATGAGGCAAGTAATCGTAACTTAAAGATAATATTTTTGAGCAATTCGCATCTGTTGCATTTACAACCAACTTGACATTTTCTGCAGCATGTTCCTAGTTGTCTTTTGTTCTGTTGGCTTTGGAAAGGTGGCCAATCACGACAAGGGAAAGTTGAAGTCTTTTGTAATTCTTTGCAATCTCCTTTCCAGCTTCCTCCAAGTCATTAGGGCAATAATCTTTCCCAATCACCTCCCAACGAAGTATATTCCAACTGTCAATCTCATTTCGAAGTTGCATATGATGGGGAGAGCTACAAGAGTCAACCACACTCAATAGCCGTGTTGTCAACATTATCTGGCTTCTAATCCGTCGTCTAGAAATATCATTCTCAAATAATCCCAAGCTCGGTGTTCCAAACATCATTCGTCTAGAAATATCATTCTCAAAGATCTCTAGCGCCACACAATTCCTTAAGCTTAGACGCATTTGTCTTAATGGAATCAATTTCATCTGCTATCACCAAGTTTTCACAAAAAGATTGGTCTCTGATTTGTCTTTCTTGAAAACCTTCATGACCAAAATTCTTTAATATATGTGATTCGATGATATCTGCAACCATGTACGTTGCATTTCGAATTTCGCTTTCCAAAAGTCGTAGTTCTTTGATCCTTCTCTGATAAGAATCATCCAGAAAATCTATTAAGAAATTTAACTTTTCCTGGAGAGATTTAATTTGTTGGTCCCTGAAGAGGAGTTTGATGTTGTTCTATATGAGAATTTGATATCTGCTTCAGAATATCATTGAGAGGTAATATAGCATAAGCCATCTATGATTTCTTTACAGAATTTGATTGAGAGATAATAACAAGAAATTGCAGCCCACCTTAACAAGTGGTGGTTTCATCTGGGAGGGGGAGTTGGAGGAAATGAGTGGAAGGAAGGGATGAAGAAGAGTATAATGTGAGTGCGCATCATTTGTACATAACTTTATGTCATGAATAGGGTCCAAAGATTTAAAAGAAAAAGGACGAAAAATTGCACGTTTAGTGTCTTAGCTTTTAGTGCCTCTTTTAAACTTGTTGCGAATATTAATTTTGAACTTTTAAGTCTCTACTTTTAGTGTTTTGTGGGCTTGATCCTTAGATGGTTTAAGACTCCATGAAAGAATCTGGATAACACATCTATCATTTTCTTACCACCATGATAGATTTCGTCTGTAGTCAAAATTGTTAATTATGATGTAGGAATCCTAAGACAAGTTCAAATGAAAGGAATGTCAGCGATTGTGGAGAAATGGCACAATGATGATTGCAAATTGCTGATTGGATTATTGTGTTGGGCTGATTTTTGTTGGGCTAGACTGTTGTTATTACTTGAATTATTTGGTGGCTTCTGTTTTCATCCGGTTGATCATGTTTTACCTTATGCGTTTTTTCTTAAGGATGGATGGCTAAGATGTCGCCAAGTGTCGCCCCATGAATCGTTGGATAGGCCAACCTTATAGAGACTTCTCATTTTACGCTTAGGGTTTGAGTTTGATGGGTTTTGATTCATTCTCTCGAACTCTCTGTATTCGTTTCATCTTCTCCTTTCTTCTGCACTCTGAAATTTGGAAAGCCTTTTAGATCGTATAATATGTGTAGTCTTTTGTATAGATCTTGAGTGATTTGTATATAGCTATTGTTGTGTCCTTGATTGGATATCTGGTTCGATCAGTTTGAGGGTTTTCATTTTGATGTAATCTTGGGTGATTTCGTCTGAGTGTCTTGGTGTAATTTTTGAATAGTTTCTTGGTTCCGGTTTATATAGTAATTTCTTCCGGTTGGCGGAAGCTCAAAAGGGGATTAGGAATTCCGTTTCTGAACCTCTTCCCTTAGGGTGAAAATTTTGTTTTCTTTACTTGTTTTTATGTTGATTTGTGCACTTTTATTTTTGGTTTTGTTGATTGAAAGTGACTGATGATTTGAATATAATCGTTACAGTGGTATCAGAGCGTTCATAAGGTGGTTCTTATCTTCAATCTATGCAGATCTTAAAGCTTGACTATTGATTCAATTTGTTCATTTTATTTCCTGAAACCCTAATAAAGGGATTTGCTAAGTTCATTCCAGTTTTGCGTTTGATGTACAAATATTTTGCTTATACTTTAAAGTTTCTTGCAAAACTTTTTTAAACTTGGGTCTGAGACCCTTCTTAGCAATTCCTTTGTCCAGAAACCTTAAGAGTTGTTTGGAATCTAAGGATTGTCATGATTTCGAGTCAAGGATCTTCATACAAAGCTTCTGCACATGTTCTTTAATATTGTATATTGCAAACCATGATAATTTGCACTTGCTCTTGTGCTTCAAGACATGTTCTGTGACTGTCTTACTTGTAATTAACTTTGTGAAATTTTGAACATTGTTTATACAACTCACAGTCTATGTATAATTAAGTTTTTTCTCTTGAATATTGATAATTGGATTATTACTTGTTGTATATACTTCTTGTGTGCTCTGCCTGATCTGCATACTTTAATTCTTCATTCAAATTTCTTGATTATACCTTCTTCAAAATTTGAACTGGAAGTTTTTAACGGTAAATGAGACTTTAGTCTCTGGCGCCTGAAAATGAAAGTTCTTTTACTTCAACAAAAATGTGCAAAAGCCATTGATGAGTCATGGCCAACTGATCTTGAATCAAGTAAAGTTACCGAACAAGTTGAAATTGCATGGAGTTCTATATTTCTGTATTTGTTTTGGCAATGTGCTTAGAGAAGTTGGAGAAATAAAGACTGTTGCTAAATTGTGAAAAAAATTGGAAACCATTTATTTGAATAAAATCATGCCTAATAAGGTTTATCTGCTGAAACAAATTTTTGGTTTTAAACTAGACCCCTCTCTTGAGCTTGAAGCTAATATTGATAGATTCAACAAATTGTCATGTATCCTAGCCAACTGTGATGAGAAACTCTCAAGTGGATAGCTGGCTGTGGTTTTATTAAATTCAATCGGTGATAAATATAAAGATGTTAAAAATGCAATTGAATATGGTGGGGAAACTCTAACTACTGATGTGATCATTAATATATTAAGAAATAAGGAGTTAGAGTTGAAATCTGAAAGGAAAGAGTCTGTTAGTGGTATGAATATGATGGTGAAGTCTAAGTTTAATCCAAAGAATAGTAATTTCAATAAGAAATTAGGACACGAGAAGAAAGGAAATCAGAAAGATAAAATGAAAATTAAAGGTAAAAAGTGTTTTCACTGTCAAGAGGAAGGTCATTTTATCAAAGATTGTCCTAAAAGACTTAGTGATAATAGAAACAAATCTAAAATTGACGGTGATGCAGCTTTAGCCAGCAATACTGAGGCTAATATTGATGAGGTTTATGTTTTTGTAACCTATCAATCTAATCAATAATGGATTCTCAACTCAGGTTATACTTTTCACATGTGTCCTAATAAAGAGTTGGTTTACTGATTTTGAAAATATAAATGGTGGTCAAGTTTTAATGAGTAATCATATGACATGTCAAGTTAAAGGAATATGAACTATCACTTTAAGAGTAAAGGATAATAATCAACTAGTTTTAGAGAAGACTAGGTATGTTCCTGACCTTCAAAGAAATCTGATCTCTTTAGGTGTTTTAGATGATCTAAACTATGACATTATGATTAATAAGGGATACATTAAAATCTTGAGGGACTCTCACTTGATTTTTGAAGTTTCCAAGAGACATTGTCTTTACATTTTGCAAATACAAAACTTTTTTTGACTTTATTTCAATAGCAATCTTTGTTCAAAATGATAAGTCACAAATATAGATATTAGTGACAAAAGGTTGCAGATTTTGAAGAAACACGGTGCATTTGGAAAAGACAAGATTGAAAAACTCTGTTTTTGTGATTATTACATTCTAGGAAAGAATATATTACCTTTTTTCCCTGAAATGCATAAATCTGTGTCAATATTTGAATATTTGCATGCTGATCTCTGGAGACCAGCTTATGTGCCTACTCAAACAGGTTTTTAATATTTCTTGTTGGTCATTGATGATTTTTCTAGAAAAAATTGGATTTTTTAAAAATTTAAGTCTAATACTTTTGTTGCTTTAAAAGATTAGAGAACTTTGATTGAAAACCAAATTGATAAAGGATTAAAGTGTTAAGAACTGATAATGGCCTTGAATTTTGCAATTATGAGTTTGATGACTTGTGCAAACTGCATGATATATTGAGACACAGAACTGTAACACATACTCCACAACAAAATGAATTGACTGAAAGAATGAATAGAACTATACTTGAAAAAGTTAGATGCATGCTTTTAAATTCTAGTCTTCCCAAGCTATTTTTGGGAAAACTGCAAAAACTGCTAGTTATCTTATTAATAGAAGTCATGCTAGTGCTATACATTTTAAAACTCCTGAAGAAATGTGGAATGGAAAACATGTTGACTTTAGTAGTTTAAGAGTCTTTAGGTGCGCCTCTGCACATCAATTTGAAGGGAAATTGGATCCAAGAGCACTAAGTGTGTATTTTTGGCTTATGGTGAATGAGTAAAAGGGTATAGGCTATGGGTAAGAGAAACCAAAGGATATAAGATCATTATAAGCAGAAATATTGTGTTTAATGAAAATGATCTACCTTGTTTAAAAAAGGTTAATAGCACTGAACCTTTAAGTCAGACTGAGATGTAGAGAGAGACTAAAATTGAGGTGGAGCAAGTTGAGGTTGATAATCAACCTCCTAATGTTTAGACTGGAGATGATGATGTTAAAACTCATAGTAATGAAGAGTCTGAACAATCTGAAGTTGATTTGGAAACAAATTAATCTTTAGATGATTATCAACTTGCTCGAGATAGGCAAAGAAGACAAGTGAGACCACCCGTGAGGTTTGGATGATAAAGTGTCTTTGCTTACTATTCAAGGGTTCATTGAAAATGAACCTGTATCTTTTAATGAAGCTATGAGTAGCAAAAATTCCAAGCATTGGCTTGAAGCAATGCAAGATGATGAAATGGAATCTTTTAAAAAGAATAAAACACGAATTTTGACTAAAAGACCTGAGGGAAAATGGTTATTGATTGTAAATGGATCTTTAAGATAAAAAGGGGAGGGGGGAACAAAATGGAGATTGACATTAAATACAAAGCTAGACTTGTGACTAAAGGCTTTACTCAAAAGGATATAATGGATTTCAATGAAATCTTTTCTCCAGTTGTAAAATTTACAACTGTTAGAGTAATATTAGCCTTAGTAGCTCAGTTTAACTAGGAATTGGATCAATTAGATGTTAAAACTGCATTTTTAAATGGAGATCTTGATGAAACTATTTACGTAGAACAACCAAAAGGTTTTGAAGTAAACAAAAATTCAGACTCAGTACGCCTTCTTAAAAAGTCCTTATATGGTTTAAAACAAGTTTCAAGACAATGGTACAAGATGTCCGATACTTTTGTGTTTGGACTTGGTTTTAAAATGAGTAATTTTGATACATGTCTTTATTGCAAAAGAAGTGGTGGTGAAAATTTACTCTATCTTCTTTTTTAGGTTGATGATATGCTCTTGGATAGTCATGACATAAAAGAAATAGAGTTAATTAAAAAAAACTTGAAATCTGAATTTGAAATGAAGGGCTTGGGTCGTATAAGAAAAATAGTGGGTATTGAAATTGAAAGGAATAGAAGGGAAGGCACACTTAGTCTTAGTAAAAATCTTATGTTTTGAAATTGTTGGAAAAGTTTTCTATGTTTGATGCTAAAAGTGTGAGTTTACCTTTAGCAAATCATTTTAAACTCTCAAATGATCAATTTCCCAAATCTGAAGATGAGTTCAAGGGAATGGCAAGAGTGTCATATTCTAATATAGTTGGGTCTGTTATGTATCTAATGGTTTGTTCTAGACCTGATTTTGCATTTTCAATTAGTGTATTGAGTCGATACATGTCAAATCCAGGTGAAGCTCATTGGGAAGATATGAAATGGCTTCTTAGATACATTAAGGGAACTTGTGACTTGGGAATTCATTATAAGAAACAATATGAAGGTATTATCTTGAGGAGTTATACTAATTCTGACTATTTAGGTGATATAGACAATATGAAATGCACTTCTGCCTATATATATACTTTGTGTAATTCTTTCATAAGTTGAAAATCACAACTACAAAAAATTGTTGTATTATCTTCAACTAAAGCTGAATATATAGCTGCAACAGATGCTGTAAAAGAGGGAATTTGGCTAAAAGGACTCTTAAAATGAATTTGGTCTTGTAAAAGATGTTGCTTTGTATTCTAATAGCCAATCTACAATTTATTTAAGTAGAAATCCTATTTTGCATAATAGATCAAAACATGTTGATATAAAATTTCATTTTATTAGAGATTTTATCTCACAATGTGTAGTAAAACTTGAAAAATATTCTACTTATTTTAATCTTGCTGATGTTGGTACAAAAGTGCTGCCTTTAAAAAAGTTTTTGGACTGTTTAAACCAGCTGAACATTAAAACTTGTTGATTTGTGTATCAGGAATAAAAGCAAATGATGTCATGATGGAGAAATCACTATAGATGAAACTGAGATCATTGTACCAAGGTGGAGATTGTGGAGAAATGGCACAATGATGATTGCAGATTGGATTATTGTGTTGGGCCGATTTTTGTTGGGTTGGACTGTTGTTATTACTTGGATTATTTGGTGGCTTCTGTTTTCATCTGTATGAAATAATGTTTTACCTGTTGCGTTTTTTCTTAAGGCTGGATGGATGAGATGTCACCATGTGTCGCCCCATGAACCGTTGGATAGACCGGCCTTCTGGAGACTTCTCATTTAACGCTTAGGGTTTGAGTTTGATGGGTTTTGATTCATTATCTCATACTCTCTCGAACTCTATGTTCTTTCTGTTCATTTCATCTTCTCCGTTCTTCTGCACTCTGAAATTTGGAAAGCCTTTCAGATCTTATGATATGGGTAGTCTCTTGTATAGATCTTGAGTGATTTGTAAAGGATTATTGTTGTGTCCTTGAGTGGATATCTGATTCGATCAGTTTGAGGGTCTTGGTGATTTAGTCAGAGTGCCTTGGTGTAATTTTTGAACGGTTTCTTGGTTCCGATTAATATCGTGATTTCTTCTTGTTGGCGGAAGCTCAAAAAGGGATTAGGAATTCCGGTTTTGAAACTCTTGCTTTAGGTTGAAAATCTCGTGTTCTTTACTTGTTTTTTCTGTTGATTTGTGCACTTTTATTTCTAGTTTTGTTGATTGAAAGTGGCTGATAATTTGAACCTAATCGTTACACTGATCCAACAAATTAAAAAAAAAAATGAGAATCTACACTTATAAAAGTATTTGAATGCCTACAGTTTGGCGAACAATATCAAGTCTTCATTTATTTTACCGATCTGACTCATTCTCTTTTTTTATTTAGCTAGTAGTCAGAAACGATTGTGTTGTAAGAGGTATCTAACGAATTAAATAGTATAAAAGTAAAACATAATTAAATATTCAAATCAATTTTGCCTTAGAACTCCACAATTAAACCTTCAAATATAATAAATTAAA
>CM068725.1:11887596-12182972 GCA_035079005.1 Fraxinus americana | reverse complement strand
ATTTGTGAAATTAAATTCGCTTCAAAATTTAAATGCATGATAAATCTAAATATCTAAATCCTCTCCCCCACACGTAAAACTTACATTGTCCCCCCGATGTAAGGTGAAAATGCAAAGAAAATGACAAAAATAATATGAATTAACAAAGGACAAATGGGGAAAAAAAAAAGATAAAGGAATCGAACTCCCCTCGAGTTGCCTCCTCAGAAGCAACGCACTTTGTTTATTGTGTCTTTAAGCCTCGACTTATTGCTTTCTCTTGTTTAGCCCGGGTCTATCATGCTGGTGGTTTCGATCTTCTTTCGGGTGCACCAAGTCCATTGGGAATGATAACTGGTGAGTGTCTCTCCACCTCCATGGAATGTATACTTGTAGTGATTTGGGGTGAAGCTTCAAATTCGGAATGAAAATACGTCAAGAAATAAAGGATAAAGGTTTCTCATTAGAAATTGGCAATACAAAACAAGAACTATTACCTCGATTTGGGAAGATCATTTAATGTTGCTACGCAGTTCTTTTTACCCTCGGTGTTTAAGGTCAACTCCTCTTTTTCCTTCCCAAAGATGCTCATTAATGACATATTCCCATTCATTTTTACTCAAGAAATTTGAAAAACATCCTGGTGCTAATTGATCAATTATATAAATAAAATGAACATGATTATTAATATGAATGTTTCATGGAATCATAGATATTAAGCTTAATGATCTTATCATCAAATTCCATGGTTAATGTACCATTATTAAAATCCATTTTAGTTTTGAATGTCCTTAAGAATAGTCTTCCTAACAAGATAGGGGTAGTATGATTACTATTGCCCATGTCAAGCACATAAAAATCAGCAGGAAAAAACAAATCATCAATTTTCACAAGAACATCTTCAACCACCCCCTTAGGATATGCATTAGATTTATCAGCTAGTTGAATTATTACACATGTACTATTTAAGGGTCCAAGTTTCAAAGAATTGTATACAGAATATGGCATGACATTAATAGATGCTCCTAAATCTAGCATGGCCTTTTCAAACTTAGTGTCGCCTATCATGCAAGTGATAGTGAACATACCTGGATCCGTGCACTTTGCTGGAAGTTTCTCTTGAATAATTGCAGATACGTGTTCTCCAACTTTTACATTTTCAATTTCCTTCAGTTTCTATTTCCTCTTACTTGTGCACAATTGTTTTAAAAATTTAGCATAACGAGGCACTTGTTTAATAATATCTAAAAGTGGAAATGTTTACCTCGCATTTACTAAAAATTTCATGCAACTCATCATGATCTCGTTCATATTTTCTACATTCTACGTGATTGCACTTACATTTTCCCTTTAATTTACTACCGTTTGAGAGGGCAATTTTCCCGAATTCTGTGACTCCAATCGACTGACCGCGCTAGCCATTTGACCCATTTGATTCTCCAAACATTGAATGCTAGTCTTGGTCTCCTGTTGAAATTGTCAAGTGTTAGTTTCAAGAGATTTAACAATATCTTCTAAAGACATTTCAGAGTTGAAAGATTGGCCATGTTGTTGTCTAGGAGGGTATGGCTGATTATATTGCTGGAAACTCTGTCGATTTTGATTCACTTGTTGATTTCCATAACTAAGGTTTGGATGATCCCTCCATCCTTGGTTGTACGTGTTTGAATAGGGATCATAATTCCTTTGTGGTTGTCCAGGAAAGCTACCGGCTACATTTACGTGTTCAATGGATTCTTCTTGAAGTGTTGGGCACATATCAGTTGGATGGCTTATCAATGAACAAATCCTACATGCTTTTGCTGTTTGCATAGTACCTGCAGCCATTTGACGAACAAGAGTAGTTAGACTCGCTATTTGTTGTTCAATGGATGAGACACTTACCTCGTTAACTTGTCTAGAAGGGGGATCGAATCTAGTGCCAAATTGTTGAGAGTTGGCTGCCATCTTTGCAATTAGGTTCCTTGCTCCTTCGGGAGTTTTATCCACCAAAGTTCCTCCACTTGCAGCATCAATCATACTCCTTTTTGTAGGTAGAAAACCTTCATAAAAGTATTGAATAAGGAGTTGCTCACTGATTTGGTGATGGGGGCAACTTGCGCACAATTTCTTGAATCGCTCCCAGTATTCATGTAATGACTCTCTGTTGTCTTGCCTTATGCCACAGATTTCCTTTCGGATGTTATCTACCCTTGAAGCTGGGAAATATTTATCAAAAAATAATCTTCTCATCTCATCCCATGTAGTAACGCTTCCCGATGGTAGATAATGGAGCCAATCCTTAGCTGAATCCTTCAGAGAAAATGGAAAGGCTCTCAGCTTAATCTGTTCTTCAGTAATTTCCGTGGGTTTCATACTCGTACAGACCACATGAAACTCCTTCAGATGTTTATGAGGATCTTCACCTGTAAGACCATGAAAAGTTGGAAAAAGATGTATTAGCCCAGATTTAAGCTCGAATGTAATAGTAACATCTAAATTAGGAAAAGTTATGCATAGAGATTGTTGATTCAATGTAGGGGCTGCAAGCTCCTTCAAAGTTCGATTGTCCTCAGCCATGACTTGTTCTTCCTTTGATTCAAAATCACCAGAGAATAAGGTCTCTGGATCAAAATTATTCACTATGAAATTCCACCGATTGTTACTCTAGAACTTGTGTAAATTTTTTTCTAGTTCGGATCAGTCTTGTAATTCACCTTGATTAGAAGATCTAGTTGCAGGCATAATCAAACAGAACAAATAGAAGAGAAGCTAGGGTAATAGAAAAAAAAAAGTTTATGCTAAGACTCCTAAAAATAATAAAAGCCTAAAAACTAGAAAATTACGATTTTTTTAAAAAAAAAAATAACTAAAGAAGCACAAAAAAAAATTAGCACCACTCCCGACAATGGCGCTAAAATTTGGTGTGCTCGTAGGCACCCAAAAATAGTCCTTAAACCTCTAAAACTAATGTAGTAATGTAAGTAAAGGTCTATCCCAATAAGATTTTGTAATTCAATATTTATGCTTCGTACAATGATTGGGGGGATTTTATATTCAAACAATTTTAAATAACTCAATTAATAACAATGCCAATTAAATTAACGAAAACAATCAAAAGACTAACCTTGGTCTAAGTCCACATCCACCATCGGAAATCTACAATTGATCATAGATACAAGGACAATTCAATTCATATTTCGAATATTCATCGTTGGAATTTATTCATATTTCCCCTTAATTTTAGTTAATTAGAAACCAACGTTCTAATCAACCCTAATTATTAAATAATTCCAGACCAGTGCTCAAGATTCAATTTAACAACAGCTTTACACAAAAGAGAAATCGATGAACTAGATAACACAAACACCAGCGGTTGCATTCAATCTATTTAAACATTCTTCTTAAGATTCAATAACCTCTATCACAGAAAATAATCAAATCCTAGTGCTTCACAAGTTAAAGGGATCAAACAATTACGGATTTGATATTTAACTTAGCGGTAGATTGTTACAATCAATAAAATAGCGGACCCTCTAGCAATTAAACGCAACAAATCATAGAAATAAATGCAGAAGAACATTCAATACTCAAAATATAAATCAAACAATAAGAAAAACTATTTAGATCTCACAATATGTGGTTCTGAGGCTTCCGTTTCCTTCAACCAAGTGTAAAAGTTTAGTTACAATTCATGAATCTAAGAGAAAAAATGGAGAAGAATGAAGTTGTAGGCGTTCTGGTGTGTTTAGGGGTCTTTTTAGGGTTGAAAAGTCGTGCAAGATATGTTGCCAAAGGAGTTTGAGTCAATTTAGGAAACTTGAGATTCGGCATCAGGAAACAACCATGCGATCGCAAGGTATTAAGTCATGCTATCATAAGGAACAAATAAATTCAACCTTCAGACTCTCGGTGATGGTCTGTACGATCGCGAGGAATTAAAGCCATGCGATCGCCAGGCTTTACAAAACTTCCTCCGAATAGCCTTCAGTATTTTGGTGGTAACTTTCTTTCTTGATGTCTGATTGAGGTGATTCAAGATATATTAGAAAGATAACTCAAAGGGATACAACTTTTATTCATATGACATCTTCAAATTCGATCGTTTGTTATGTCAAAAACTGGTCTCAATATCAGGCTGAAAACCGGTGCAAAACTTTTCAGCTTGAAAGTTGATATGTGATAATGTCTTGGCTATATTTCATCCCTTTTGACTTCTTTCTTCATCCAATTGGCCTCTAGCACTCTCAAGTCTTCATCGTGAGGTTCGATACAACTTTTGAATATTTGCACTTTAGTTCCTGAATTTTCGCTTTCTTTCATTTTGGTCATTTTTCCCCTCATTTCTTCCAACTTACGCCATATCCATCGAATTGCCACCTAAACCAAAATATGAGAATACTACGTATATTTAGGCATAAAATAGTCATATGAGCACATTAAATAAAGATGTAAAATGTGTATTTTATATTCCTATCAGTTACCATAGGCAGAATTTGCATATAATGTGTCAAAGAATAGAACCACATGGATGAGTCCATTGGAGATTGTCTATGGTCGTGGCTCCTTCTCCGCAGGGTACTTGATTTAGCCCATATTCCACGTGTGGGTCATCTAAGTCAAAATATGGATGAGATGGCAGAACATTTTCGAGGTATCCATGAACAAGTGAAGTCAGCCATGAGATTAATGCCAAGTACCAGGTTCAGGCTGACAGTCACCGTCGTCGGGTTGTTTTCGGAGTTGGTAATTTTGTTTGGGCGGTATTAACTCGTGATCGTTTTCCTGTTGGAGAGTATAACAAGCTTAAGGAGCGAAAGATTGGTCCTTGTGAGGTTCTGCAGAAGATCAACGACAATGTCTATCGACTACGCCTCCCCAACCATTTGAAGACTTCTGATGTATTCAATGTGAAGCACCTAAGTCCTTGCTTTGTGGATTCTGAAGATACTCATGTGAACTCGAGGACGAGTTCTTTCCAACCCGGGGAGACTGATCAGGGAGATCCGAGCCAGACGAGGCTGAACTGTCTGATAGTTCATTAATGGCGCTGAGATACCATAAGTTGGCGGATCAGCGCAAGAATGGCAAGTAATCATCGATCTTTCCTAATTGGGGCAGCTTTGGGACACGTTTTGGTATTTTAGCCATAACTTTGGCTACGGTTGTCAGAATCACGTCCATGACCCCAATTCAGAAAGCTCTTTTCGACGCACACGTCGTGGCATAAGCTATGCTCGGTGTGTATCGGTTTCAAGGCCAAATTCAGCTATTTTCCCGTCCAAATCACCAATTTAAGTTATGTTTTGCCATTTTTAGTAATATTTCGATTTCCTTTTTGACATAGATTACGATCTCAAATTTAGCTTTGATTTTTTGGGATCTTCTTCCTTTCATTACATATTTCGTTTTGGTATGAATAATAGAATTTTGCTATTTTTGACAAAATTCCGATAATTAATATTTTCTAGCTATTTAACCCGACTTGTGGGTTATTTTCGTTCAGTTGTTGAATAATAAAGAATTTTCTGGTTTCTCTTGGTGTTTCTCTTGCGTTTTTCTCTATATTTGTCAATTGGTTCCAGCCTACAGAATAATCACTATTCTGTCCGGCGTCACCACTGCCATCTTCCCCACACAAAACCACATTTTTATTGAGTTGTTAAACTCTATTTTGTTGAGCATTAATCAACTCTTGTATCTCCCTCGATCTGATCAGTTCTTCACCATGAAGATGGTCATCCTGTAGAAGGATGAACCTCTCATTTCTTCACACCATTGAGCACAATATTCCGCACAAATAGAAGAGCTTCGACTCTTCCAGATTCTACATGTACATTATTTTTCCAGAAGTTAAAAGAAAAAAATCATATATCAACATAAATCACAAGTAATTGTCTCCATGACCCAAAAAAGAGTACTAGGTCACACACCTAATTACCTGTAAGGTGGTTTATAAATGTGCATATTTTTAGATGCCATATCATTCATCCAAGTCATTTATGGCATGTTTGATCTATTAAATTATGGAAGTTATTAAGGAAGAAAAAAGAAGTTAAAATCTTCTCATTTATCTAGTTTTGTGATTCCACTAATGCGTACTGAACATAGTTTTAATAGAATTGAGATTTACATCATTGAATTCTGATTAATAGTTAATCAAAGCCTGTTTCTTTCCCATTTTTATATTAAAAAATGCATTTTGAAATAGTAGATTGATAGAGAATGCGTGGTTAAAAAATAAGGCCAAATTTTGGGTTTACGTGTAATATTATTTTATTGAAGGATACATGGTTGAAAAGAAAATAGAGAAAAATGTATTTTAAGAAAAATGGATATCAAACAAATATCAATCAAATATTATTCGACGAAAACTAGAAAAACAGTGGAAAAATAACACTAGTTCTAATATTTAAATTTAGTTGAATTTCACTATGTCCCCCTCCTCGGGATGTTATGACTTGGCAGGTACCCAAGTTAATCTTTTATAATAAATAGTTCAGGAAAAGTTTCATCTCTGTTTTTGTGATGTTTCGTCAAAATAAAATCCCGTAATAATTAAGTTACATGGAGGGAAGTTTCTTGCTCTCTGTAGCCTTTTGAATTGGATGTATGAATTTCCAGTGGCAGGGACTTTGAAATCTGAACCAAGCCTTAAATTGTCTTGTCTTTCGCTTTACAAAGCATTCTATCTAAGGTCTTAGAATGAAAAATATTTAGCCCCCGTTTGACAACCGTTATTTCAAAAATCTTTTTTCTATATAATCATTTTTTAACTATATATTCACATAACAAAATATTCTAACGTAAATACAAAATTTTTCTCTACTTTTTAACTACACATTCTCCAAAAAATCAATATTCAAAACTCTATTTTACACAAATATTGGTTGTCAAATAAGGGCTTATTTTCCCCATTTCCTGAATTGACTGCTAAACTAAGGCCATGTCTGATCTACACTCTTCTTAAAATTCATTCTTTCAAAACTTATTTTCAACCACACATTCTTCAATCAAATAATATTACACACAAATTCAAAAAAAATTCTTATTTTTTAACCACATATTTTCCATCACATCACATCCTAAAATACATTCTTTTCTAAAAAAATGTGCATCAAACACCCCTAATATTGCAATACCTCAGACATTATAACCCATGGTATAGCTCCAAGTCCTATGGAGAAACCAATCACCAACACCTGGCAAAAGATGAATCATAAAGTGAGAAATATTTCACCATGGCTGGGTTCATGTAAGGATCCTAAGCAAGTCATACCGCAAGCCCAACGAGTGACAATATTCCCAAGGCAATACGAGTATGTTCTGCTAAAATATCTTGCTTTCAGCAAGTCATGTAGTATTAAATTAAACCTTGAGAAAGCCAAAAGACATTACACTGTGTTTAGTCAAATTATGTTTTAGAAAGTAAAAGAAAACAAACTTATGTAAACAAGAAAAAACACAAATATAATGAAAAGTAGAGAGATCTCTAACTCATTCATCGACCCCAAATAGAATACAATTGCAACAAGGAGGCTACTAGCAATCATTAGAGATGAGGATACCTACAGGAAGAGATAATTGTTGGAAACTGATCAGCAGTTTCACGTATTGAATGAAAATGTCCATTCATGAAAAGCAGTTTCATGGGGAAATCAATTTTCAGTTTCTACAAATCAATTTTCAGTTTCTACCACCTGATTTTCATCAATGCTGTAACCTCCTCCCATTCAATGCATTCAAGAGCTTGTTCTTCCTCTATGGCTATAAATATAAGAGCCCCGTTGGTTGAAAAAGACACAAGAAAAAAAACATAACAAGCAGAGAACAGAAAACTCCCGTCTCCATTTCAGTTTCCAGTTTTTTTTCTTTTCCTTCTTCCTTTGCTTGATTCGTTTGAGAGATAGACACAGCAGGTTCGTAGGTCGGTAACGTCGTGCAACGTGGACCGATAACCGATTGTATCCTGAGAATCGAACACCGAACAAAACCTCGTGCACCCCGGTGAGGCGGCGAATTCGATTTAAGGAAACCGTGTGAACACGGGCCTTCGGTTTGTTTGATTTACTTTGATTCACCATTATTTTATCCAACAAGCTTAAATCGGATTCTTGTTTGGTGGATCAAACTCTTTTCTGGTTCTTATTAATGCGGAAAAAGGAAAAAAAGCAGTTTGTCTCCATTTTTTTCCCCCTGGTTTCTATAAGTTTTTTTTTTATGTTGCTGTTATATGTTTCTTCAATTCACTTGTTTTCTAATTTCTGGCTACTATTTACATAACATGCATTAAGTTAGATTTCAAGTTGATAAAGTTTTGAAAAAAAAAAAAAAAAATACGTGCAGTTGGAGATTTTTTTTTTAACAAAGGTGTTTTTGCATGAATTTGGAAGGTTTTGCATGTTATTTACATGGTTTTGCATGATTGGTAATTATTTCCAATTATTTTTAATCATTGGTAATGATTGGGTAATTGTTTGACAATTATTTAGATTATTAGTAATGATAATATGATTATTTAATTATTTCCAATTATGTTATAATGATTGCTAATGATTGTGTAATGTTTAAATAATTATTTGATTTCTTATGATTGCCTAATTATTTTACAATTATAGATAATGATTATGTGATTAAATCATTTGGTTATCATTATCATACAATCTTTAATTGCTAGTTATTATTGCTTCATCATTAGATTATAATTGGTTTTTTTTTAATTGATTTTAATCATTGGTTAAATGATTTTCTAATTCAATTTTAAGTGATTGATAAGTTGCAAATAATTTGACAAAATTATATGTTCTGCAATTTCGAAATTTTCCGAACAGATAATTCAGATATTGAATTTTTTATATACAACTTATTCTAAATTATTTGTTGCTTGTTCTCTAGTTAAATGGCGTCACATGGAAATGATGATGTGAACAACAACACTATTGGTACCGGTGTACCAAATCCCGCGATGACCGTTGTCAACCTGCGGGGACCTCGATGGCATTCCTTCGTTGATGGGACTATTGGTGGCGAAATTCCTCATGGTGGAGTGAACCCCACTGTGCCTCACGGCTGCGGCCTCGGCAATCCAATTTGGCACAATACCTTTGCTAAGATTTCCTAGGGTGCGGCCTCGGTACCTTTGCCACCGTTTCGGCTCAATTTCCGGTGAATCATGCAATTCGATCGGATAAGTTTGCCGGTACTGATTTGAAGACATGGCAGAATAAGATGATTTTTTATCTTACTACTTTGGGCCTTGCACGTTTCCTAACCGAGGATGCCCCTGTCGTGGCTGAAAACGACACTGATATGCATAGGCGTGCGGCTTGGGATGCATGGAAAAGTGCTGATTTTTTGTGTCGCAACTATGTCTTGGATGGCCTACAGAATTCTCTGTATCATGTGTATGTGGTAAAGAAATCTGCTAAGGAGCTTTGGGAATCCTTAGAAAAGAAGTACAAGTCCGAGGATGCTGGGTCTAAGAAGTTCTTGGCCAGTCGGTGTATGGACTTCGAAATGGTTGATTCACGTTCAGTGGTGAGCCAAGTTCAGGAGTATCAAGTGCTCTTGCAAGAAATGCATGCTGAGGGTCTGATTATGTCAGAATCTCTACAGGTGGCTACTGCTATTCATAAGCTACCTCCTCAGTGGAAGGCTTTCAAAAGCTATTTGCAGCATAAGAGGAAAGAGATGTCTTTCGAGGATTTAATTATCAAGCTGCGCATTGAGGAGGATAACAAAAAGGCTGAACGTAAGTCAGGGAATTCTTACTCTGAGAAAGCTAATGTATTGGAACACGGTCAAAGTTCTGGTACGAAGAAAGGTCTATCCTTTAAAGCCAAACATGGTAATGGGAATTGGAAAGACAAAAAGCAGACCATGAAAGGGTCTCAGTTGAAGCCTACCGGTGCGGTAGGGAAGAAGCCTAAGTTCCAGTTCAATGGAAAGTGCTTCAATTGTGATAAAGTTGGGCATCGATCAGCAGACTGCCGTCAGCCGCGAAGGGATAACAAACAGCGCCCTCAGGCTAATATGGTTGGAAATGAGAGAGATCATCTCTCGGATGACATGTCTGACCTAAATCTCACGGCTGTGATTAGTGAGGTTAACCTGGTAGGGTCTAACCCTAAGGAGTGGTGGCTAGACACTGGGGCCACTTGCCATGTCTGCTCCAACAGGAGTATGTTCACTACTTTTACAACCAGTTACAAATGGTGAAAAGTTGTTTATGGGAAATGCAACTTCGAAGTGCTTGGTAAAGGCAAGGTGATCCACGAAGATGACCTCTTCCGGCAGAGCTTACTCTGACTAAGGTGTTGTACGTGCCAGAGATTCGCAAGAACTGGTTTCTAGTCTCTTACGAGCAAGAATGGTTTCCCGCATGGTAATTGAAGCGAGATAAGCTAGTGATCACAAAAATAGGAGTTTATGTTGGGAAAGGCTATATGACTGATGGCTTGTTTAAATTGAATGTAATTGCTGTAACCCCAACTATTATGAATAATGAGAAAACTCCTTCTGTTTACTTGCTTGAGTCCTCTAATCTATGGCATGGTAGATTAGGTCACGTAAATTACAATGCATTACGTAGACTAAGCAAATTAAACTACTTGCCTAGGTTTCAAATTGATTCAAATCATAAATGTGAAACCTGTGTTGAGGCTAAGCTTACTAGGTCTTCGTTTCATAGTATTGAAAGAAGTACCGAGCCTTTGGGACTAGTCCACAGTGATGTGTGTGACTTGAAATTTGTCCAAACACGAGGCGGCAATAAGTACTTTATTACTTTTGTCGACGATAGCACGAGATATTGTTATGTGTACTTGTTGAAAAGTAAAGACGAAGCTATCGATAAATTCATTCTTTATAAGAATGAAGTTGAAAATCAACTTAGCAAGAAAATAAAGGTGCTACGAAGTGATCGTGGTGGTGAATATGAATCACCATTTGGTGAATTTTGTGCTAAACATGGAATAATTCACCAAACTACTGCACCTTATTCACCTCAAATAGTAACGGAATTGCTGAGCGTAAGAATCGAACGTTAAAAGAAATGATGAATGCTATGTTGATTAGTTCTGGATTGTCACAGAACATGTGGGGAGAAGCTATTCTTTCAGCGAATTACATTTTGAATAAAGTATTAAGAAAGAATATGGATAAGACTCCGTATGAACTTTGGGAATGGGTCGAACACCATCGTATAAATACTTACGAATGTGGGGTGTCTTGCCAAAGTTGTGGTGCCTCCTCCTAAGAAGGTCGAAGATTGGACCCAAGACAGGTTATTTGTGTGTTCATTGGTTATGCACAAAATAGTAGTGCATATAGATTCCTAGTACATCATTCGAATGTACCTGATATTCATCCGAACACGATTATGGAGTCTAGGAATGCACAATTCTTTGAGAATATATTTCCTTGTAAATCTCCTAAACAGTTAACTCCTGTTAAACATACTATGGAATCTTCTGCTACTGATAGCAGCAAAGATCCAGTTGAAGAAGGAGAGGATGAGCCTAGACGGAGTAAAAGGACCAAAACTACTAAGACGTTTGGCCCTGATTTCCTCACATATTTGATGGAGAATGATCCTCAAAGCTATAAAGAAGCTATATCTTCTCCAGATGGTCATTTGTGGAAAGAAGCCATCAAGAGTGAAATCGATTCTATCCTACAGAATCATACCTGGGAATTAGTAGATCTTCCACCGGCTGTAAGTCTTTGGGCTACAAGTGGATCTTCAAGAAGAAGATGAAAGCGGATGGCTCTATTGATAAATATAAAGCTCGGTTAGTAATCAAAGGTTATAAGCAAAAAGAAGGCTTAGATTACTTTGATACTTATTCTCCTGTGTCGAGAATAACTTCTATCCGGATGATAATTGCTATTGCAGCCTTGCGAAATCTGGAAATACATCAGATGGATGTAAAAACAGCTTTCCTGAATGGAGATTTGAATGAAGAAATCTACATGGAGCAACCAGAGGGGTTTTCGGCTCCAGGTCAAGAAAGGAAAGTCTGTAAACTGGTTAAATCGCTTTATGGTTTAAAGCAAGCACCGAAGCAATGGCATGAGAAGTTCGATAATGCTATGATTTCTAGTGGTTTTAGAATCAATGAGTGCGACAAGTGTGTATATGTGAAGGACACTAATGATGGATATGTCATATTGTGTCTGTATGTCGATGACATGCTCATTGTCGGCAGCTCTGATAAGATTATCAAAGCCACTAAGAATATGTTAAACTCAAAATTTGACATGAAAGACATGGGTCTTGCGGATGTCATTTTGGGAGTAAAAATCACTCGAACACCAAATGGACTTGCGTTATCTCAATCTCATTACATTGATAAGATACTAGACAAGTTCAACAAGTCGGATACGGCTATGGCCAGGACTCCAGTTGATTTGAGTCTCCACTTATCCAAGAACACTGGTGATGGTGTGTCACAGTTGGAGTATTCTCGGATAATTGGGAGTTTAATGTATCTAATGACTTGTACGAGACCGGATATAGCATACTCAGTTAGCAGATTGAGTCGCTACACGAGTAACCCAGGTGCTATCCACTTTGGAGATCCATTTTCGGGTGTTACATTATTTGAGGTACACTCGTGATTTTGGGTTACATTATTCTAAATACCCTGCGATGTCGAAGGGTATGCTGATGCAAATTGGATATCTGATATGTCAGATTCAAAATCTACTAGTGGATATGTCTTCACTCTTGGTGGTGCGGCAATTTCTTGGAAATCGTCCAAACAAACTTGTATTGCAAGATCTACAATGGAATCAGAATTCATTGCTTTGGACAAAGCAACTGAAGAAGCAGAGTGGCTTCGCCAGTTTGTTGAAGATATTCCAAGATGGTCAAAGCCTGTGCCTGCAATTTGTGTTTATTGCGATAATCAATCAGCAATTGGCAGGGCACAGAGTAATATGTATAATGGTAAGTCTCGACATATTCGAAGACGACATAATACCATTCGACAACTGCTCTCACAAGGTATTGTCACTCTGGACTACGTGAAGTCAAAGGATAATATTGCGGATCCATTAACCAAAGGGTTAACTCGAGAGCTAGTTGAAAAAGCATCGAGGGGAATGGGCTTGCAGCCTATGACGTTGAAAGGTATCATGGTGGGAACCCAACCTAGCTGAATGGAGATCCCAGGATCTAGGTTCAAAGGGACAACTAAACCATGTATATCTGTGTAAATCACTGAGAAGGTTTTCCTTCTACTCATTCCTATGGTGCCCACAGTGATTGAAAGATGCAGGTTAAGCTATGCTTTTAATGACCCTTAAGCGTTGTTGGGAAACGCTGAGTTAAGAGGTCACCTATGTGAGTGTGAAGTGGGGCCGCTTCTATAAGGATTGGGAAGGCTACGTCCTTGAACAAACACTTGCAGAACCAGACGACGTGTTCATGGCCAAAACGAACACAACATTGAGAACTACGCTGTGTCTAGAATGGTCCTGTGTGAGGTCTATTGTCTTGGTTTACACAAATGACGAAACAGTTCAAGGCATCAGATCCACTGGTTTGCTAGTAATACTCGATAGATTTTCACAAGGGAAGGTTCAAAGCTAAATGCTACCTATCCTATACAGGATTGATTCGCTTTACTCTCTCGTTCTATCTTTTTCTGGCTTCCAAAATTTTCATTCATGTGGGGGATTGTTGGAAACTGATCAGCAGTTTCACGTATTGAATGAAAATGTCCATTCATGAAAAGCAGTTTCATGGGGAAATCAATTTTCAGTTTCTACCACCTGATTTTCATCAATGCTGTAACCTCCTCCCATTCAATGCATTCAAGAGCTTGTTCTTCCTCTATGGCTATAAATATAAGAGCCCCGTTGGTTGAAAAAGACACAACAAAAAAAACATAACAAGCAGAGAACAGAAAACTCCCGTCTCCATTTCAGTTTCCAGTTTTTTTTCTTTTCCTTCTTCCTTTGCTTGATTCGTTTGAGAGATAGACACAGCAGGTTCGTAGGTCGGTAACGTCGTGCAACGTGGACCGATAACCGATTGTATCCTGGGAATCGAACACCGAACAAAACCTCGTGCACCCCGGTGAGGCGGCGAATTCGATTTAAGGAAACCGTGTGAACACGGGCCTTCGGTTTGTTTGATTTACTTTGATTCACCATTATTTTATCCAACAATAAAATCTATATTCAATTATTAAGATCAAACAATAATATAAACCCGAAGTTAAAAAGGATAGTCGAGACGCACTATATGAAGAACCCCTGTACCTCATCTCGTCTACTAAAGTTGTCGTAATCCCGTGCTGACAATAACCTTATCAACGACAAGATTCTTTCACTAGCCGCATTTGGTTTGGAAATAACCGAATGCAATAGCATATGTGAAGGTCAATGCTTACTGAATAGCCCCAAGACCAAATGTTGCAGCCTTTACTAGATGTAATCCTGTTTAATTTGATAACAAATTTATCAATTTAACTTTTATAATAGCTATAATGTAAGAAATTGAAAGAGAAAGAGGAGGAACAAAAAGCTGATTCATTAAGCATACACACGGCACCAACCACTTAAGGTTGAACAAGATACAAAATATAATATTTAATACACTTTCTATCAACTATTACAACTACACAATTGAACTACTACATCAGCTTTTCAAAGGACAGAATAGCCTGTCATATGGTTCGTTATCCCGAACTCTTGTAGATTGCTATTTGCATACCATCTGTGCTAGGATGAAGAGATGGATAAATTAATGTGTAATTTAATGACTAGAAAAATTGATTGAATATATATGATCCTTTTATAAAACCTACCCTTGAAGTTCATTCCATTCGGTTTCATGTTGTGCACGGCATATATTGTAATCTAATTTGGCAAGATTAAGATACACATTGTTACCGATATACGGCATCCTGAAAAAGAAATAAAAATATTGTTACTAATTAATTAATAAAATATTTATTTTTCCTTCACAAATAATATTTTAAGTGATACAATTAAGGAATAAGCCATTTTGCCACATGTTTTTGCCCACCTACTTCATAGAGGCGGCGGCATCAACGATTGATTGATGGAAAAGCCGACTATTACTCTATCAAAGAAGATGGCAAAAAATTCTGGCAATGTAGTATGATTCTACAATTACTTAGTTTGGAGAACATGGTGAGTACTGAGAAACAAGTACCTATACAAAGTCTTTCCTATCCATACATCAGTTTCACCACTGATAAGTGTATTTTATACACTTATTCGGGCTCCAAATTATGACATTTTATGGTTCTTTTAATGAGATTATAGCCTAATTTATGATATAATGTGTTATTAGGTGAAACTCGATGGATGATGAAGAATTGGAGAAAAGAATGCAAAAATTGGCGAAAAAGTGGAAAGATCCAAAGCTTGAGGGTTAAAGTGCAAATACACAAAAGTTGTGTCGAAGCTCACGATGAAGATTCAAGAATGCTAGAGGTCAAATAGATGCAACGAAAGATCAAAAGGAGTGAAAACAAATCAATTTCCAACCGCACAAGGATGTCTAAATTTTAGTTGGAGATTGAGACGCATTTTTGGCCTAGATAAAGTTCGAATTGAAGAAGAGCTATTTCTATCAAAGTTGTAGTCCTTCACGTTAACTTTCTAACGCAACTTGAATCATTTCAATCGGATATCGGGAGGAAAAGTTATGATAAAATTACTGAAATAGACGCAAAGTGGACAGAAACTTGGCGCCCGAGCGCTACACACTCAGCGCTCAAGCGCTGCACTAGCCAGAAAATGGATTTTTAACAGATTTTCAGCGCTCAAGCGCTGTCCCATAGCGCTCAAGCGCCGCGCGCCGCCACAGATTTTAGGTTTTTATTGTTTGGGCCGCGAAAACTCCACAAAAAGACTCCAAATTGGCCAGGAACGGATATGAAAGTATAAATAGACCTAAGGAGGCTTGGGAAAAAGGGGGGTTCTCACACATTGGAAAAGAGGGAGAGATTGCAAAATAGAGAGGAGAACACAAGATCAAAGAGGGATTTTCAAGAAGAAACATCAAAGATTCGATATCAAAGCAAAGATTGGAAGAAGAAGAAGACCTTGGTGCAAGAGTTTATTCTTTTCCATATCTTTATTCCAATAATCCGGTGATGTATTCCAATATGTTTATTCCTTTCATATTCTTCGTCATGTTTAGCTAAATTTATTATTAGGGCGAACAATGTAATCTTTTGAAACCCTTAGTTTTTAATTCAATAATTTCTGAGTTTTATTCTTCCATGTGTTGATTTTATTATGTGTGTAATGCTTCAAATTACCTGATCAATAATTTGATGATCCATTGAGTTTCTTACGAGTCGAGAGGTGAGTTCGAGACTTAGAACGTGTAATAAAATCTGGTAACGAGGTATAACGTGTAGAGATACCTATACTAAGTACTACGGTCGTTGTATGAATTCCTAGTGCCTTAACTCGTTTAACTAAGGAGAATTCGCATAGAGATATGGAATTAAATTAGTTAAATAGGCTCAATGAGAACTCGAGAGGGGTAAATTGAATACTGTAGGAGAGTTCGACCGAACACTACATTAGGCTAGAATCTTGAATTGTGAACTAAGGTGATCATTAGATGAAGTTGTTTTGTCCTAATACATCTTACATACATGAATCTTTGATCTATTTGTATTTGTTATTTCTGCATACTTTTTATTTGTTTTAGACATTTAGTTCATTTAGAAAATCAATATTCACAATCCTTCATTTGTTTATTCCCATCAAATAGGAGTTAAGAAAAGTAGATTAAGACTAAAGTATAGTCCTCGTGGGAACGATAATCCGGACTCTTAGGTCCACTTTATTACTTGTCACGATCCGTACACTTGCGGGATATAAAAATCGACAACAACCACCATATTGCTCAATGTAGAACCTAGCCTCAATCCGAGGTAGATCAGCATACCATGGCAATTCCAGCCCTGTTCTTATCTGTAATATACACATGCCTTTTCTGAGTAAGGATAAAAGTTATTCAAGAGAAATTAACAGAAAAAGTGACTGATAAGTGCATTCACAAACGACACTAGTTGTTCACGATGAATTTAAAAAGTGATTAATTTTCTGTAAGGATGTATATAGATGGAAATTTGGTTACTGATCTGAAAGTCCCTTAGATATTATCCATTTATCTAGAAGTTTATTAGATTTTAGCTTCCCTTGTAAAAAAGAGTAAGAGAATTCCTTGGCTTGTTCAAGAATATTTTCTCCTTGAAATTGAACTTGCGAAGCTCTATAAAGATTGTATATTGGAGTTGCAGACTCAATAATTTGACCAGCGTAGCAAGAAAATTTGTTGTCGATCTTGAAGTGTTCGAACACATCTGTAAAGACACTCTATTAATAAATGACACCAACGAAATTATAACGGATACGGTGGGGGTGGAGAAGCTAACCCTACCGGGGTTAACGCTAAATCCATGAAGTCTTAGAAGTCTGAAAGCCATGGATGTGTCATCAATATCACAAAATCTTAAATATCTTGCACTGAAAATTCCATCGTCAGTCCAAAATCAGTAAGAGCAAATTCCATAATCAGTTGCAATTAGAGAATGCTATGATATGTTACCAATTTAAATAGTGTTGTTTCTTTAATTTTTTTGGTTACCTGTAGACATAATTTAAAAAGTCATTAATTTGTGACTCGAAAAAGCGGGAAATTCCCAAGCGTTGTAGTCGATCAATGGCCCAAAGTCGAGCGAATAAATCAGCTGGATATGAATGTGGTGCTAATAATAATAATAATAATAATAATAATAATAATAAAATTACAAATAAAAATTTTCGCAAGCATTAAGATAAAAATCCGAATTTTCTTATTGAAAGAATTGTTTTTCAGTTACATCGCTAGTTATTAAATGTCAAACACGGGGAAATTAAATACGGTTACTCTGAATTCATGCAGGTAAAAATTGAATTTTACCTCCTCCATTAAACTTGTGTACAATATCATCCAAATATCTGAAACAATTGTCTTCTTTAGTCTCCATTAGTGCGAAGGCTGTAGAGGATGGAGAAGTTAAAAATGAACCCAGTGGAGTTTGCAGCTTCAAAAGTTTTTTCCAGTCCAAATCTTGGAATCCTTCCAAGCTAAAAAGTAGAGATGTTGGTAATTTGTGCATGAGGTCTTTAGGTATCCTGTCGAATATAAAATATTTTTATTCTTCCAATCATATTTGAGAAAAAGAAAAATAAATGAGATGTTTTTATCTATCTTTTATTTCGCTCAGTATTCTTCACTCAATAGTATAGCAGCTTAAGATATTACCTTTTCATTTTCTGATCTCTTGAAGAATAAATCTCTTCTGGACTGGAGAATCATAAGGAAAGCCATCAATGCCTAAGTTTGTGGCTCTTTGAAGAAGGGAAGGAAACACAATTTCAAATCCACAAGGCATGTTCTCTTCCTCCGCATTTTGAAGCTTGTGTATGTTTTCTTCGATAAACATGATTCCTGTCATAAATAAGCACAACTAGTAAAAGATCATAATGGGTGCAAACATTACGTGCATGTTTGGTATACAGTACTCAACAAAACTCAACAGAATATTCAACAGTATTTGAACTTTTATTGGTTTAGAATTATTTGTTTTAAGTCCTTGATTGGTACCTTTGTCAATCTTTCGGGCATGAACGTTCCATGGTCTCAATGCTACTACACATGCTAGCGTATTGAGTAGCCGATCATATGCTAAGAAAAATGTTCATCGCCCCATGAGCCATCAGAGAGTTGATTGTTGGCAATCCATTCAACACTTGATGGAAATTGGGGAAGATCAAGTCCATCGAGGTTTTTAACAAGTGCAATCCATGCTGTGTCTTAAGGAGAAATACTTGTTCGTCCTTCTCCCAATGTATCCAATTTCTCTCGTATGTAAGCTATGTAGCCCTTTATTGTCATAGAACCATGTCATTACATAAATAAGTAGAATTCTATATTTAGATTTTAGCTAGAACGGACAGATCTTCTTCTCTTTAAGAGTACATTGACACATTTTGTCTTAAAAGTTGAGGTGTTGGAAATTGGCTCTATCAAAACAGCCTTTAGAGTGAATGCCAAAATCATTTCAGTAACAGGATTGGCTTCCATTGATCAAGGATGACGGTGAAAATAGCCAAAGGGTTTATAGATGCCCTCACCTCTAATGAATATGGAGAGGCTATAGATTGTGACAAAGCTTCTGAGTTTACAGTTACTCAGGATAAAATGAATTGGATATTGGTTTCAACAAAAGGTTATTTAATGTTAGTGGGTGTACAAAATCAAAGAAGGTATTAGCTACAAAAAGATAGGTAACTTGAACAAGGCAACGTGGTTAATGGATCATGTAGATAATTATGTTGCTTCTTTTAGTGATTGTAAACTAGAACGGATCCTAGATTCGGATGCTCGTTTTATAACATTTAGTAAGGAATGGTTCACTTGTTATAAGGACATCATGATGAGGCAGGTTGTTTTGAGTAACAGTATCTCGTCTAACATTCTTTGAACGCTCAAAATGGAAAATGGAATAGTCTATACTTAAAAAAGTCAGAAATGCACTTGAATTGACTAGAAAATTATTCTCCTTAGCTTCCTTAGAAGATGTTGGAGCCTAATCCACTAAGGATTATTTAGGATTTTATGTTTGAATTAATGAAGTCCTAATTATTGTCAAGCTAAGGAGCCTATTTTTTGTAAAATTCTATTAAGAGTCGGAATCCTTGTAAGATTAGGCTTTGCCCTACTTTATCTTATAAATAGGGAGTTCTCCTTACGATTTTTGATCATCCATCAAATAGAGAGATGGAGGTTAAAGAAGATATGCGTGCAATTTCTCTTGAAAACTTTTCTTTTATCATAGTGAATTACTATAGAGGTGGGAGGGGATATAATCTCACAATGAGACGAATCTCTATAAATCTAGCATGCTTTTGATTGTTTATTTTTCTTTTTTTAAATCGATTGTTGTTGGTGGGATAGAATTAGAGTTTATAATTCTCAATGAAATAAAATGTAATGTTTGAAAATGAGATACCAAAAATGGCTTCCATCTCACTTATTGTGATGAAGGGGCTGAAAAAGAATGGGATCCCTTAGATCACACCCAACTTGGCTTAAAATACTAGGACATATTAGCTTAAACAAGCTACAACATCTTAAATCTCAAGAAGTGTTTGAAGATGAGGTTAATTAATATATTCCCTTTTGCGAACATCGTTTAATAGTAAGTTATATAGGCTAAAATTCATTGTAGGTGTACATAAATCCGAATCTACTTTAGATTACCTACATGTAAATAGTACTTCAACACACACAGATTGCTTTTCTAGAAAAGTGTGGGTTTTCCTTTTAAAAATGAAACATGAAGCTTTAATAACTTTTAAATATTGGAAAACACTGGTAGATAATCAATTTGGAAGGAAAAGAGTTTGATATCTTTTGTAAATTAAAAATAAATGACCTATTTAGGCATAGGACAATAAAGTATACACCAAAACAGAGTAGAGTGGCTCTTTATGAAACCCAATAGTGTCTGTTCTCTGTTATTCTGAAGGAACTAAGGATTATAGGTTGCGGGCTAACGGAGTAAAAAAGCTATAAAATAATTAAAAGTAAGGATGTCATCTTCAATGACTTGATTGGTTAAATGAAACCTCATATGAGGCAGAGATATTCAGCTGCTTGTCCAGGTTGATAAAGCAGCCTCAAATTGAGGTGGATCATGAACAAAAAAACTGAATTTGAAAATATGCAAGCTGAAGTGATAACCCAAAAATATAACGAAAAAGTTAAGGGCATGTTCTCTTTGCTATTTTCAAGCCGTTTTCTGTTTTCGATTTTCCAAAACAGTGAAAATGCGCTCTCTTTCCTATTTTTGAAAACGTGTTTTTGAAAACGACTTTAAAATTTATAAAGAAAACACAAAACGACAAAAATGTCATTTTGAGTGTTTTCAGTTATAACTTGCCCAAAATTTCCAAAACGCATTTTCGTTGTTTTCAACCCAACCGCCAACCTTCACCGCCTGCACCAACCATTGCCATCACCGCCATCACCGCCGACCACCTCCAACCACCAAATCCCACCCACAGCCACCACCACCGCCTGCACCAACCACTGCCATCACTGTCGACCCTCTCCAACCACCAGATCTCACCCATAGCCACCACCACCGTCTGCACCAACCACTGCCGCCAACCACCAAATCACAGCTGATCGCACCCACAGCCACCACCGTCGCCAACAACCAAATCGTAGCAAATCGCACCCATAGCCACCACCACATCACAGTTGATCGCACACACAACAACCACCACCACAGCCAAAATCACCACAAAAATCTGCTACGACCCAAAATCGCGAAAATCTACTGCTTAGCTGGGTTGGAATCGCGACCCAAAATCATCACAAAAATCACGACCGAAAAACGAAAGAAGAAGGACAGCAGTGTCACTACCGGCTAAGAGACCACTGCCACAGCCACCATCACCGTCGACCACCGAATCGCAGCAAGTCACACCCACAGCCATCACCATCATCACTGAAATTGCGACCCAAAATCTCCACCAAAAAAGGAAGAAGAAGGACAGCAGTATCGCACCCCCACTCCTTCTGGCCGGCGAAATGGAGCCCAGCGGTGGGAAGAGATAGGAGAGAAAGAGGGGGGGAGAGAGAGAGATGGGATGGGAGAACGTGTTTTGGTGTTTTTAATTTTGGAAAACAATTTTTCAAAATGACAAAAAGAACGCATTTTCAACAATCTCAAAATGGACACTCAAAACACAAAATTCAAAATGAATTCAAAACACAAAACAGAAAACAAAAACACGAAGAGAACACCACCTAAATTACTTCTTAGAGACCTTCAACTAGATTTGGATTCAGCTGCCTATTCTAAGAACAGAACCAGAGATGTTACATATTGAAAGTGGTAGTATAAGATCAAATAAACTGGACTTGTAGTATTCAAAGAGTGACAAGGATTAATCAAGGTCGGCATGCATATTGCGAACTGCAGGTGGAGGTGACATCTGATAGAATATAGAAGACAAAGAGGAGGGAAAGTATTCAATCACATTCACAAAATATGGTGGAACTCGGCTGATTCAAATAGCCATACATTTGGTACAATTCAAAATGATTTCCAACAACTATTCTACCTAACTCCACTCTTCCATACTTGACTCAACATTTGGACAGCTTGTAGCACCACTTGCATGAATTATAAAACATAACATAAACTATCATTAGTTACAAAAATATATGTCAAGCTAACGACAACAAAAACAAATGGTTTGACAACAAAAGTGTCACATGTGACACGGTTCATCAAGTTTTGATTCTATGGCTTTTATTATAATAATGGTTTCTCATTTAATTCACTGGGAACTATTAATTTTTTTAGAAACAGATGTGGGTTTGAAACGTTTGAATTCTAGGATATTAAAACAGACAAGGTTTCACATTTTATTCACTGGGAATATCATAACCAACTTTATTGCATCAATTTAACATCCTAGAATAGTCAAGTTCCTAATCATGTTTGAAATATTCAGCGCATGTTTGATTGAGCTGAAACTCGATTTTAGAAAAAGTTGATAAATTCGATTTCAAAATTACAATTAAATAATCTTGAAGACTGGCCCACCATTTATTCAACTATTTTTCGTCAATACTTCAAAATTATTCTCTTCATTGTGGATTCCCATTTCACCCTTCATGTTGCACAAGTTCACCAATTTAGACTTGGCTTTGAGGACTACATGAAGGCACCAAAAAATCTATGTTAGCGATTTTACGCATGCAGAAGAATGAGATGATACAAATGCATCAACAAATTGATTTGTTCATGCAACAGATCACAACTTTACGAGGTGGGCAACACGCACAGATAGAGTGTGAGGAACATCCCCTGTGGCAGCCAATAGTTGTGATTGATCACTGATAGTGATAGTAAGGACAGTAGGTCTACATCGATTATGTGGCCGACACTTAGACAAATGATGGGTTGGAGAATTTGAATACGAGTCGACAGTTTAGATTCGAGAGGGATTATCATATGAATTAGAAATCTGGATTTCTATGGTGGGAAGAATTTGTTGGTTGGGTTTGCGCATTTGATGGGATTCTTTACTTTTTACGAAGTGCCGGCTAAATAAACGGCTTTCATTGAGACCGAATTGGTTAGATTTAGTAATGCAAGATTGAATCTAACCTCTGCAATTATTTGAGGATGCTATTACGGAATTATTAACAGAACCGAAGGACCAGTTGATTGACGTATGCTTGGGTTTTTTGTTACCAATTTAAACATGAATAATTGCAGGGACTAATGATGTTGGTGGCAGTTCTTAGTTTCCGACCATGGGGAGGCAGCCACAGTAGATTGCTACAACCAGATGCTGCTACGACTGCTGTGAAAAATACTTGCTGCAGTGACAGCACGTCATTGTGGCTTGATTATTCTTTCTGCAGCTACGACTGCTATGAAAAAAACTGCAACGGATGATATTTTTTCGACTTTTAAGTATTGGAGTTTTCAAGAAAATAGATGTAGCGCCCCGAGTTCTGTTAACCCGGATTGCCACGTCATCGTCTTTTGCCCTAATTTTGTCAATCAATTTTGCGGAAATAACCTAATTTTTAAAATCACATTTGCAATTGAAAACTTCGTCGGCAAGAAAAATACTTAGGATAATTGTTCAAAATTTAAATATCATGTTTTGGAATAGTGGAAACGAAAAATACGTTAACAATGTTTCAATACATAAATTCGAAAATTTAATAATTTTGATAATCAAATTTTATGCCACCACTGCCGGATCAATCTCGATCGCCTCCGAAATCTGCAAGTATTGTTAAAAATAGCAGAATGAGTATTTCGAAGAAATACTCAGTAGACTCATCGCCGATAATTAATTTACAGAATAATTGAAAACACACTCATGCAATATACAACGTGATATCATCTTTGGTTCATTTTCTTGAAAATCATAGGCTCTTTAAAAACATGGGCTGTTGGTAGTCTTTCTTTTTTGTGCGGATGAAGCACATAAGTTATGCATAACATTCTCTTCTTATCTCATAAGAGATTCTTTCTTTCTTTCTTTCTTATGCAATTAAGCATATAAGTTATGGCAATCATAACAATATCATATATCTCATATGACACATTCTCATCCTATGCATAAAGCATATAAATCACGTAATTTACATAAAGCATGCAATTATAATTTAAACTAATTAATGGTGGCGAGTCTACCTCAAATATTTCGAGTTGCGTGAAAAGTGAAGCGGGAAAATAACTTCAAGCTCCTAATTGTTCGTACGCATCGTCTAGCCAAAATAGAAAATAAGTTTGAATCAGTATTTCGAAACTTTAAAGTTTTAAAGCTTTAAAATAAAGTTTGGGACTTAATTGAAAATTATTGGAATTGAAATAAATGACTTAAAATGATAAAGTAAAGTTTAGGGGCTAAATTGAAAATTTATTAAATCTGAAATAAAACTTTAAGGGCTAAAATAATAACTTTCATAATTTTAGGGACTAAACTGTAATTATAATAAAACTGAAAATAAAAGTTAAAAACTGAAATAATAACTTTTAATAGTTTAAGGACTAAGCTGTAAGTATATTAAAGCTGAAAATAAAAGCTGAAAACTAAAATAATAATTTTTAATAGTTTAAGGACTAATTTGTAAATATAATAAAGCTGAAAATAAAATTAAAGGGCTGAAATTAAACATTTTCAGAATTTAAGGACTCAATTGAAAATCTGCTGAAACTGAAAATAAAATATTAAGGACAGAAATAATAATTTATAAACTTGGGGGCTAAATTAAACATTATCTAAAACTAAAAATAAAATTAGAGGACCGAAATTAAAAACATTTAAAACTTTGTGACTTAAATAAACATTTTAAAACTTTGGGGCTTAGGGTTATAATTTCTAAAATCAAAATTAAACTAAAATCTAAAATTAAAATCAAATCAAATAAAACAATTTAAATCTTATTTCTCTCTCTCTCATTCGAGCCCGAGAGAGAGAGAGAGGCGATGGAGGGGCTTCGCCCCTCCTCCGATTTCCACCTCCGCCGGCGACGGTTGGCGGCAGCGCCACCGTCTAGTGGTGGCGCCGGCACGGGGTGGAGGTGGCATGGGTTTTGGGCTCACGGTCGAAGGCAACCGAGGCGAAAGGGACACGGGTTCTTGGGGTTTTCAGTTCGTAATGGGTCATACATGAAGGTAAGTGTATGGGTTTCCTATTCTCTTGGTTTTAATGGCTGTTTGTGTTTATTTTTTTGAGGTGTGGGTGTGGCGGTGTTGGTGTCGATTTTAGGTGGGTAGTAGAGGCTGTCAATTTTTTGGCAGCTGCGATTTCGGTGTTGGGGAGGTGTGGTGACTGTGCAGCTCGTGTGTTCGTGAAGATTGGGTGAAGAAATGGGTGTTTGCAGCTGGGTTTGTGCGTGTGGTGGCTATGGCCTTGCTTTCGGGTTTGGGGTTGTGCTCTCGGTTTGGGGCTTGATTTTGAACTTGGCTATTGTGTTTGATTTCGGGTTTGAAGAGTGTGGGTGACGGGTTGGTTGGTGGCTATGGCTTTGCTTGGTTTTGGCAGTAGCTTGAGCAAAGCTTGGTGGATAGGCTCTGAAATGGTGGTTTGGTTTGTGTGACTGCTTGCTTGCAGTGGAGGTGTGGTGCTGGTAGTGTTGTTGGGAGTTGCAGTGAGTTGGAGTTGCAATTTTGGTGTTGTTACTTGGGGGTGAAAATGGTGACTGCAGCTCGTGTATGTGCAGCAGCTTGGGTGGAAATGGCTGCATTGTGCAGTGGCTGTGGTGTTGAGTTTACCAGCTTGGGAAGCTCACTGTTGATGCTAGAAATGGTTGTTCTAGTATCAATGGTGACCCAAGTGAAATGGAGCTGAGAGTGTGAGGGGGAGATGGTGTTGATACTAGAAATTGGTATTCTAGCATCCACATTATTCTCCAAGAATTGAGGAAGAGGAGAGAAGCCTTACCAAAAATGGCTGCGTGAATTTTTGGGAGTGGAGGGAAATGTGATGAATAAAATAGTGGGATTTTAGGGCACAAATCCCTAGGTGGTATATTGGGCCTGATAGTTGGGCCTAGCATTTGGGCTGTAGGGTTTTCTAATTGGGCTTAGGTGATTAGATTAAAATGATTTCCTTGTTGGACTTGTATAATTGGACCTAAACATCCAAGATTTGGACTAATAAGTAATTGGGCTTGAATTTAATAAAAATTGGATTTAAATAAAAAAAATTCGAAATTGATACTAAAATAATTATTCGAGATTGGATTCAATCGAATAGATTTGAATTCGTTTTTATAATGGCTAGACGAACGCGTTTCTCTAGAAAATTAGGGTTACGTTTTAGCGACACGTTTTTCGAGAAAATTAATTTATATAATTTAAAAGTTCGCGGTAGCTACAACCTTACCCCCTTAAAATAATTTCGTCCTCGAAATTTAAACTTAGTTGATCTAATATATCTGGATACTTAGCCAGAATCTCTTCCTCTTTCTCCCAGGTAGTTTCATCGCTATCATGTCTACCCCATTGGACTTTGACTAATGGAATTTCTTTGTTTCTTAAGACGTTGGCTTTTCTTTCTGTAATGCACATAGGTGTCTCCTCATAGGACAGATTCCTCTGAATCGAAATAGTCTGAAAATTTACCACGTGGCTTGGGTCGTGGATATACTTTCTCAATAGGAAAACGTGAAAAACGTTGTGTACGGCCGATAGCTCGGGCGGCAACGCCAAACGATAAGCCACGTTACCCACTTTCTCTAATATCTCAAATGGTCCGATAAAACGAGGTCTTAACTTCCCTCTCCTGCCGAAGCGAATAGTTCCTTTCATAAGAGCTACTTTCAAAAATACTTTCTCTCCAATTTCAAATTCTAAGTCTTTTCTCCTTTGATCGGCATAGCTTTTCTGTCTATCTTGAGCGGCTTTGATCCGTAGTCTGATCTTATCAATAGCCTAACTGTCTTTTCAATCAATTCTGGACCTAAAATTCTTCTCTCGCCTACTTCATCCCAATAGACTGGCGATCGACATCGTCGTCCATAAAGTGCCTTATATGGTGCCATACCAATAGTAGCCTGAAAACTATTATTGTAGGCAAATTCCACTAATGGGAGGTGAGTCTCCCAATTACCACTCAAATCTAGTACACAAGCTCTAAGCATATCTTCTAGTGTCTGAATAGTGCGTTCAGATTGTCCATCGGTTTGGGGATGGTAAGCAGTACTAAAATTTAATTTAGTACCCATCGCTACTTGTAAACTCTTCCAGAATCTCGATGTAAATCTCGGGTCTCTATCTGATACAATGGAAGATGGTACTCCATGAAGTCGAACAATCTCTCTAACATACAACTGAGCCAATTGATCTATATTGAGAGTCATTCTGATTGGTAGGAAATGAGCTGACTTCCTAAGTCGATCTACGATAACCCAAATAGCGTCATGTCCTTTCACTGATTTCAGTAACCCTGTTACGAAATCCATGGAAATTTTCTCCCATGTCCATTCTGGTATATCCAAAGGATTTAACAACCCTGATGGTCTCTGATGTTCAGCTTTGACCTGCTGACACGTCATGCATCGAGAGACAAACTTTGCAATGCAACCCTTCATGTTTCTCCACCAAAAGGTATTGCGCAAATCACGATACATCTTTGTCCCTCCTGGGTGGCATGCATATGGTGCTGAATGAGCTTCTGTCAAAATCTCATTCTGGATATGTTCATCCTTCGGCACACAGAGACGTCCTCTGAATATAAGTGCCTTATCAGAGGCAATCTCGAAACATATTCTCTTGCCAGTTCCAACTTCGGATCTGATCTTTTCCAAGAATTTATCTCCAGTTTGAGCTGTTATAATCCGACCTCTCAAGTCTGGTTTAACGCTCAGATTTGCCAATCTAGAAGATCCTTGGGTGATGGGGTTAGCACTTCGATTCTTAGATTTCTCAAATCTCGAATCAAGCGATCTTGCGTCGTTCCTAAAGCCGATAGCGTCCGGCGTCCTTTCTGCTCAAAGCGTCGGCAACCTTATTTGCTTTACCCGGGTGATAAAGAATAGTGCAGTCATAATCTTTTACCAGCTCTAGCCATCGACGTTGTCGCATGTTCAATTCCTTCTGAGTGAAGAAATACTTAAGACTCTTGTGATCGGTGTAAATCTCACATTTACTACCATACAGATAGTGTCTCCAAATCTTAAGAGCGTGCACAACAGCTGCGAGCTCTAAATCATGTGTCGGGTAATTCTTCTCATGTGGCTTCAACTGTCTTGAAGCATATGCTATCACTTTGCCATTCTGCATCAAAACACAACCTAAACCATGTTTGGATGCATCGTTGTAAATAACGAAACCTTCAGATCCATCTGATATCGTCGCACTGGTGCTGAAACGAGTCTGTCCTTAAGTTTCTGAAAGCTTTGTTCACATTGTTCTGTCCACTGAAACTTAACTCCCTTTCTGGTCAACTGAGTCATAGAACCTGCTATTTTAGAAAAACCCTCTATGAATCGCCGATAATATCCAGCTAATCCAAGAAAGCTTCTCACATCTCCAACATTTGCAGGTGTTGGCCAATTCGTTACAGTTTCAACTTTAGAGGGATCAACCTCGATACCTTTAGCTGTAACAATATGACCTAAGAAACCTACTCTCTCAAGCCAAAATTCACATTTCTTGAACTTGGCGTACAACTTTTCTGCTCTCAGCGTTTCCAACACAATCCTCAAATGTTCTTCATGTTGTGCGGAATTCTTGGAGTAGATCAGTATATCATCGATAAAAACAATAACAAACTTATCAAGATACCGATGGAAAACTCGGTTCATCAAGTCCATAAATATTGCGGTGCGTTCGTAAGACCGAACGGCATCACCGTGAACTCATAATGTCCATATCGTGTCTGAACGTTGTCTTTGGTACGTCGGTGGCGAAACCTTTAGCCGATGGTACCCCGGATCTCAAATCAATCTTCGAGAAGATTGCAGTACCTTTCAACTGATCGAATAAGTCTTCGATCCTGGGTAGGGGATACTTATTCCTTATCGTCAACTTGTTAAGTTCTCGATAGTCGATACACATCCTCATGCTTTCGTCCTTCTTCTTTACAAACAGCACAGGTGCTCCCCACGGAGATACACTTGGCCTGATAAAACCCTTCTCTAGCAATTCCTCTAATTGCACCTTCAGTTCTTGCAATTCCTTTGGTGCCATGTGGTATGGAGCTTTAGAAACAGGGGCAGCTCCTGGTATCAAATCGATGGAAAATTCCACTTGCCTATCCGGCGGAGTGCCGGGTAGATCTTCTGGAAAAACGTCACCATATTCATATGCTACTGGCACTGAATCCAGAGTAATCTTATCTACGGGTTTGTCTTGAAGACTAACCAAATAGCCATGACAACTATCCTTGGCTAATAGCTTCTTCGCTTGCAAAGCCGAAATCAGGCGAGGAAGTGCCTTAATCCTCGTCCCATAAAATCTGAATACTTCTTCACCATCTTTACGAAAAATAACCTCCTTCTCGTGGCACATAATTGTGGCACGGTTGGTGCTGAGCCAATCCATTCCTAGAATAATATCGAAATCTTTCATTCAGATAATATTCAGGTCTGCCTCCAAAACTTGACCATCAAAATCTATTTGTACTGCATTGACTATCTTATTAGTATCGATAGTTTCTCCTGACGGCAAACTAACCTCGAGGGTGCTACCAATCTCTTCTCCTAGTAAGTTCAGTCTTTCTAAACATGCATCATTTCATTAATAATTCAACTTCTTTTGGTGCGGGTACCTGAATAGGAAGGCATGTATGCCGAACATTTTCAATTTCCTTTTATACAATGATGTCAAACCTACTCTAGATCCTATCTCTCTATTCTCCTTCAGTTACACATGATTCAGCGTCCGAGAACTCTCCTAGCGCTGGATCAGTGTCTTCTTCTGGTTCTTCTTCTTCTTCTGGGTCTTCTTCGGGATCTAACCCGTTCTCTTGCTCAGGTTCGGGTTCGGGCACTGGCTCATGTTCTGGCTCCCCTTCAGGTACAACCCCAAAGCGGTCCTCAAAGTACATGGGCCAATATGCCACAAATCTCACGCAGAATGTATCATACTCCATATCCACATTAGGTGACGTAAGAGCATCCATGTATATGCTACGAGCTACTTCCGCATAGTCGTCTCGGAAAGTCGAGAGTAAGTGATGAATCGACTGGCGATTACAGGTCACGTAGCTATGCTGTATGGCCCGCTCACGTACGACATTCAACTGCTCTATGTGTTGGGCAATTGTCCAATCAAGTCTAGACCGAAAACGGTCGTAATCTCTAACGGCTTGTTCTACGTCACTAGGTGCATTTCTACGAATGGGTGTCACTGGGTGCCATGTCCTAAACCAATTATGCAAAGTCCAATTAAGTGGGGTTATTCATCTCTTCTTAGTTAAAATTTACGAGGACGTAAAAATTTAGAAAATTATTTCCAATTATGCTCAAACTCGTCTTTCTTTCTTTTCTTTCTTTCTTTCTAATTCGAATACACTTTCTTTCTCTTTCTTCTAAGTCTCGTAAATCGTAAAACAGTATCCGAAATAAGATAACAATAAGCTTCATAAACTTCTTTACCTTCAGAGTTGACGGATTGAATGATGGCAGTGGCAACTTTCAGTAATAATTAAATAAAATAATCCCTTTAAAAATTCTCCTTGAAAATTTTCTCTTTTTGAAAATTTTGCCAGTCTACAGAAACGCAGACCAGCTCTGATACCAAGCTGTAGCGCCCCGAGTTCTGTTAACCCGGATTGCCACGTCATCGTCTTTTGCCCTAATTTTGTCAATCAATTTTGCGGAAATAACCTAATTTTTAAAATCACATTTGCAATTGAAAACTTCGTCGACAAGAAAAATACTTAGGATAATTGTTCAAAATTTAAATATCATGTTTTGGAATAGCGGAAACGAAAAATACGTTAACAATGTTTCAATACATAAATTCGAAAATTTAATAATTTCGATAATCAAATTTTATGCCACCACTGCCGGATCAATCTCGATCGCCTCCGAAATCTGTAAGTATTGTTAAAAATACCAGAATGAGTATTTCGAAGAAATACTCAGTAGACTCATCGCCGATAATTAATTTACAGAATAATTGAAAACACACTCATGCAATATACAACGTGATATCATCTTTGGTTCATTTTCTTGAAAATCATAGGCTCTTTAAAAACATGGGCTGTGGGTAGTCTTTCTTTCTTGTGCGGATGAAGCACATAAGTTATGCATAACATTCTCTTCTTATCTCATAAGAGATTCTTTCTTTCTTTCTTTCTCATGCAATTAAGCATATAAGTTATGGCAATCATAACAATATCATATATCTCATATGACACATTCTCATCCTATGCATAAAGCATATAAATCACGTAATTCACATAAAGCATGCAATTATAATTTAAACTAATTAATGGTGGCGAGTCTACCTCAAATATTTCGAGTTGAGTGAAAAGTGGAGCGGGAAAATAACTTCAAGCTCCTAATTGTTCGTACGTATCGTCTAGCCAAAATAGAAAATAAGTTTGAATCAATATTTCGAAACTTTAAAGTTTTAAAGCGTTAAAATAAAGTTGAATAATGCTAAGTGTACACAATTTTTTACACAATCTTTTACACCTCTCTCACATGGAAGGGAGCCCACACATAATAAAATAATCGTGGACCCCCCTCCATGTGAGAGAGGTGTAAAAGATTGTGTAAAAGTGTGTATGTACATGTAGCATTACCCAATAAAGTTTGGGACTTAATTGAAAATTATTGGAATTGAAATAAATGACTTAAAATGATAAAGTAAAGTTTAGGGGCTAAATTGAAAATTTATTAAATCTGAAATAAAACTTTAAGAGATAAAATAATAACTTTCATAAGTTTAGGGACTAAACTGTAATTATAATAAAACTGAAAATAAAAGTTAAAAACTGAAATAATAACTTTTAATAGTTTAAGGACTAAGCTGTAAGTATATTAAAGCTGAAAATAAAAGCTGAAAACTAAAATAATAATTTTTAATAGTTTAAGGACTAATCTGTAAATATAATAAAGCTGAAAATAAAACTAAAGGGCTGAAATTAAACATTTTCAGAATTTAAGGACTCAATTGAAAATCTGCTGAAACTGAAAATAAAATATTAAGGACTGAAATAATAATTTATAAACTTGGGGGTTAAATTAAACATTATCTAAAACTAAAAATAAAATTAGAGGACCGAAATTAAAAACATTTAAAACTTTGTGACTTAAATAAACATTTTAAAACTTTGGGGCTTAGGGTTATAATTTCTAAAATCAAAATTAAACTAAAATCTAAAATTAAAATCAAATCAAATAAAAATCAAATAAAACAATTTAAATCTCATTTCTCTCTCTCTCTCATTCGAACCCGAGAGAGAGAGAGGCGATGGAGGGGCTTCACCCCTCCTCCGATTTCCACCACCGCCGGCGACGGTTGGTGGCAGCGCCACCGTCTAGTGGTGGCGCCGGCACGGGGTGGAGGTGGCATGGGTTTTGGGCTCACGGTCGAAAGCAACCGAGGCGAAAGGGACACAGGTTCTTGGGGTTTTCAGTTCGTAATGGGTCATACATGAAGGTAAGTGTATGGGTTTCCTATTCTCTTGGTTTTAATGGCTGTTTGTGTTGATTTTTTTGAGGTGTGGGTGTGGCGGTGTTGGTGTCGATTTTAGGTGGGTAGTAGGGGCTGTCAATTTTTTGGCAGCTGCGATTTCGGTGTTGGGGAGGTGTGGTGACTGTGCAGCTCGTGTGTTCGTGAAGATTGGGTGAAGAAATGGGTGTTTGCAGCTGGGTTTGTGCGTGTGGTGGCTATGGCCTTGCTTTCGGGTTTGGGGTTGTGCTCTCGGTTTGGGGCTCGATTTTGAACTTGGCTATTGTGTTTGATTTCGGGTTTGAAGAGTGTGGGTGACGGGTTGGTTGGTGGCTATGGCTTTGCTCGGTTTTGGCAGTAGCTTGAGCAAAGCTTGGTGGATAGGCTCTGAAATGGTGGTTTGGTTTGTGTGACTGCTTGCTTGCAGTGGAGGTATAGTGCTGGTAGTGTTGTTGGGAGTTGCAGTGAGTTGGAGTTGCAGTTTTGGTGTTGTTACTTGGGGGTGAAAATGGTGACTGCAGCTCGTGTATGTGCAGCAGCTTGGGTGGAAATGGCTGCATTGTGCAGTGGCTGTGGTGTTGAGTTTACTAGCTTGGGAAGCTCACTGTTGATGCTAGAAATGGTTGTTCTAGTAACAATGGTGACCCAAGTGAAATGGAGCTGAGAGTGTGAGGGGGAGATGGTGTTGATACTAGAAATTGGTATTCTAGCATCCACATTATTCTCCAAGAATTGAGGAAGAACAGAGAAGCCTTACCAAAAATGGCTGCGTGAATTTTTGGGAGTGGAGGGAAATGTGATGAATAAAATAGTAGGATTTTAGGGCACAAATCCCTAGGTGGTATATTGGGCCTGATAGTTGGGCCTAGCATTTGGGCTGTAGGGTTTTCTAATTGGGTTTAGGTGATTGGATTAAAATGATTTCCTTGTTGGACTTGTATAATTGGACCTAAACATCCAAGATTTGGACTAATAAGTAATTGGGCTTGAATTTAATAAAAATTGGATTTAAATAAAAAAAATTCGAAATTGATACTAAAATAATTATTCGAGATTGGATTCAATCGAATAGATTTGAATTCGTTTTTATAACGGCTAGACGAACGCATTTCTTTAGAAAATTAGGGTTACGTTTTAGCGACACGTTTTTCGAGAAAAATAATTTATATAATTTAAAAGTTCGCGGTCGCTACAATAGACGCTCACAATTTGAGTAATGATGGAAGGTTATGATAGCAACATGATATTCAACATGGGGCTCTGCTGGACGAAGAGGTAGTTAGAGGGACAATCATGCTTGGCTGCCCGAATTTTATGACATCTTGGATGACAGTATGCCACATGCATTCTTCTATCATTGAACTGTTTCACCGCCATCCAATCATTTTTTTAGCACAACTTAATCTCATCTAAGATGTTAAAAACAGACTTACAATTTTTGGGCAGCATTGCTAAATGATGACAGTTAAAATAGAGCACCCATTTTTTAAGAGCACCAAGATTAAAATAAGATGGAAGACAATGAAGTAACTATCAATGAAGTTAATTTTTTCTTTGTTTATTGTTTTTCGGGGATCTATATTTTCGAGATTGCTTTGTTCAAATAAGCAAAATAACTTTGATATTTTCTCTTAAACTTTTCCAGAAATTCATTATATTAGACAAATTAATGAATTCTTAATTGGCACAAATAAAACATACCTGGGCGAAGTACTCTATAAAGATTGCATTTTCGGTGGTTGTGGTAGTTCTGTCGTAAATCTTTAGTCTCAAGCGACCAAAGTCCTACAAAAGTTGTGTTACAACTAAATGACTCATAGTTAACACATGTAATTATATGTTGTTGAGTGACATAATGGAAGATTAAGCCCCCGGGATTAAAATCAGAACTTTAGTAATTTGATAAAAATTAATAAAATTTGTGGTTGAAAGGTTATAAATGTCATAAAATGTGTAGTTAAAATTAATTGTTTGCTTTGATTTAAATTAAAATCATGATTTTTAATCCCATCAAACAAGGGGCAAAATTCGTTTGCACATTTCATGAACCCTGTGTGGACACTCTCATTTGAGTATACACGAAGATGGAGTCAGGATAGACAATTTTTTTTTTTTTTTAAATTTCTATTGGGCTGGTAAATAGAAAGAAATATTTTCAAAGAATTTTATTTTTATTTTTTACACTAAAGTTTAAATGGGCTTGGGAGGCTTACCTCCCTACGCCCGAGTATGCGGGCGTAGTACACTAAACAACATCAAATATATAAGCTTATTTTTTTCAAAAATTCATTTTTAACATGTTTTTCTATAAAATATTTTTACACGTAAATTAAAATTTTTCTTTATTTTTTAACAACATAATCTCTAAAAACTCACTATTATAACACACATTCCCTCCAAAAAAAAAAAAAAGGTCTCAAACAGTGGGTAAAAATGCTCAAATATAGGTTTTGTTTGGTATAGATTTTCATTTTCTACAGTAAATCAATTCTCATTTTCAACCACATATTTTTCAATAAAATAATATTTTCCATCACATCAATACTTTTTTCTTCTTTTTCAACCACACATTTCCCATCGTATCACTATTCAAAAATCAATTTTTCCCCTAAAAATCCCTACCAAACACACTCATAATCCTTTGCACTAGTCTCAACTATACTACCTAACATGCACTTGTGACATAAAATTTCCTTGTATATTCAAACTAAGCCTCTCTTTCATTCTCCAATTTTTTTTTTGCTAAAACTCATATTTAACATCACATTATTACAATAAAAAAAAAAATTTACATGTAAACTCAAAACTTTTTTTTTTATTTTTTAACGACTCATTCTCTAAAAAAATCATTATTTTAAAACTCATTTACGCCCAAAAAGAAAAAAAAAAACTCATTTTAATGGGTATCAAACACGAACTAAGTAACTTTTTTTTATCAAATATCTAGAAACAAAAAATTCCATAAAGTAACGTTTATGTATATGCAGTAAATATGTAAACAAATAATCAACAACAAACTAGGAAAATATCTAAGAGTAGAGTGGTCTTGCATTGTAGCGGAAAGCCATCTTTTCTAAGAAATTTCTGGAAGCTGGAAATTTGTCAAAGCCATCAACTTTTCTATATCAGATCAAGTCGATGATCTGAACTGGGTACAGTTCCCTCTATATTTATAGTCATTAAGCTGTACAATAAACAATATTGTATTGTTGTATTACAAACAAATTTAACAAATGATTTTGTTATAGCCTTTTTATATTCCTATTTGCAGCTCTTACTGACGGTCTTTAAGTCGAGTCAAATATATGAATTTTGACTTCAAATATAAATAAGAAATAAAGCAAATTAAAAAAGAGACCAAGTGGGACAGATTTGGTAGGGATAAAAATTTTATTTTTATTTAAATCAAAGTTAACAGTTAATTTTAACTATATATTTCATGAAATTCACAACTTTTTAACAACACATTCAATAAATATTTGATTTTAATCCCACCAAAGAGGGCATAATGATTTTATTGACATATTCTTAGTGATTCTTTATCAATAATATATAGGAATTACGTTATTTATCTATTACTCATTTAAGTGATAGTTAACCTTGATTTATTTCAATCAAATTAAGGTACATTTTAATACATTGAATTAGGAAGTCCACTAATCAAATTAAAAGTTTGTTTATGACATCTAATGATGTTAAACTGCAAACAATGATGATTCAACATTTAACTGCTTATATGATTTTCTCAAACTTGTATTTTTATACGAAACTAGTGTATACCGCTCCATAGGTGGTTAATAACAAAAATAATTGCAACAAAGTTCCAAACTTTTGAAACACTAACATACTTTTCACTAACATTTCAATTGTTGCAATCGTCACTACTAACATTTCCAACTATTTCATGTGATGCCCTTTTGGATGATTTTCATCCACAATTCCGTTAGTTGACCATCAAAATTACAATTGACTTTTTTTTTTTTTACCAAAATAGTGAAGGGTAAAACCGTCTATTCACTTAAAAAAATGAACATCCTTCCCCAAACAAATGCTCCCACCCACCCACAACCCATAGCTATCCGCGGGTCACCTACAACCCACCCAAATGAAGGCCCATCGCAGCCTCCACCACATTAAACCGCCAAACGCTGCTCACCAAAAACCAAAAATCAAAATCAAAAACTAATTTTCTTCATCTTCTAGTGGTGTTTTCGGCATTCTGTTTTATCTAATAATCTAGCAGCATTGCATTCAAAGAGCACGGCCATGAAACAGGCTAAAATATTCAGATAGCAAGGAAAGAATTACTCCATTTTTAATTTTTTTCAGAAAACTAGTGCATAAATAATACATACATGTGGCCTGAGGCACTCCAATCACACAGTAATGTGTTAATTTAGGGATGCTGTGAAATCGAAATTAGAGAGATTTTTAAAAAGAGAAATTGTTAGTGAAATGGAGTCGTAGAGTGTAACAGGGAGTATGGAATGAGAATGGGTTTTGAAGATTTGTAGAGCTAAATAAAACTCTCGAATTGAATCGAATCGAATAGGACTGATCCGATCAGACCCGACCCGACCCGACCCAACTTGAATTGAGCCGAATTGAGCAGTTCTCCTTAAGTTAAATACCTAAATGAGTATATGAATCGAGAACTAAGGGGTTTGTTCGATTCTTGGTTCTAGCCCAAAAATCGAAAAATCGAATTAGACTTGAATATCCACAATTTTAAAAAAAAAATTATCTCAAATAATTCAAAAAAAAAAAAAAAAATCGTTAATTTAGCCCAAAACTAAAATATAATTTTCCTATTTCTAATTTCCAGCTCAAGCCTAATATAATGAAAATGACCTAAGTTTTACCCAAATCTATTATTCTATTGTAATATTGTTTCTACCGTTCTGGACAAAGTGAATTGGAAGCTTTATTATTGTAAGCTTGCTATCTTCCTTTTCATGTGATTTTAACAATCAAATCTATGAAGAATTCAACAAGAAGAGACGCAAAAGATATCATTTGTTTGAACTACGTTATTTTGTAAGAGTTAAAATGGAACATGTCATTAGTTGAATTAATGTAGCATTATTATAAATATTAAAAACTTTAATTATTGTATGGAACTCAGAACCGAAACCGAACGGTTCCATGATTAAATTTGGATCCGACGGTTTCACTTATTGAATACCCAAAAATTTGGGTTCAATTCAATTCTCTTTAGAAACGAATCGAACCATATCCCGACCTAAAAATTTGGAACACAATGGTCTGGATTTGAGAATGGGGTTTTTGAAGATTTGGAATGCCATTTTTGGATAGAACAAAAGCAAGTTTAAGTGTAGAGAAAAACCCATTCTCAAAGCCCATTCTCGGAAACGAACTTCCACATTTTTATTTGTTTTTGATTTTTCGATTTCGGTTTTTGTTACTGCGGAGATTGGCTTTTCAAGCAGTTTGACCGTTGAAATGATTCTCTTCAATTTTGGTTATGGATGGGGGCCGGGGGTGCGTGAGGAATACGATACTTTTTTCTTTTCCTTTCTTTTCTATCATTTATTTTTTTCTATTCTTTTGATTTAATCAATTTAATTGTTATAAATAGAAATTTACTATTTTACCCTTTTAAAATATATGGTAAAACTTAAATGTTTGGTCAACTAACAAAAAAATAGATGGAATTCATCCATTGAGGCCTCTTCTGCTACGATTTGAAAAGTTAGGGCTGATGCTTGCAACGATTGAAAGGTTAGAGCAAAATCTTTTGGTGTTTCAAAGGTTTGGAGTCTCTACTGCAATTATTCCTTTATAATATTGAAAAAGTTTTTGGAATTCATATTAAATAGATATATATCACATTCAGCTGCGGGTGTACCATTTGACTTGATGAACAACATTACTTAATATTAAGAAAAAAAAAACTAAACTCGATGGACTAGATCTATGTGAAATCATTTATTTTCTTGATAAAAGAAAATAGATTATTAGTAACACTGCAGGCTAGTTATAAAATATATGGCAGCTCTAATAATATTTTAACCTGTTATAAAATATACGCTGGCTACATTGAATTCAACTAGTTAGATTCTTCCAAGTTCAAATTTAAAATTACTTTCATTAATTATAAGTTAATAAAATATTAGTAGAAACATTGAGAGCCTATTTATGAGGAGCAGTGTTGGAAAATCACGAAAGGCTGTCTAAAAACTCATAAATTAATGAATGAAACAATAAACACATTAAATGAAGAAAATGGAAATCAAATCAAACTCCAAAAAAGGATAGAATAAAATCAGAATTAAAAGCTTAAACATGTATATGATATGGTGTTCTAAAGCAATATTTGTCTTCTCTCGTCCTGTAAGATTTCTTATTGGATACACTCATACACAGGTAAATAGCTCCGAGTATGAACTATGCAGCCCTAAGGTAAATCACCAAGCAAGGATGAAGACTAGAACATTTAAGAAGAATGAACACTTGAGAGATTTTATGAAATCTGGATGATATGGTTGTAATGTTGATCCTCTTTTGTTTCTATAAATTAAGGGTAATGCTAGAAGTACAGGAGGTGCTTCGCAGGTCCCTTACAGGATTTTGAATTGTGGTGACGTGGCAAGTGAGGGAAGAGAAAAAGAAAAGGCGTGAAATTGAAAACTGAAAAGGGTAAAAATTTCATTTCATTTCTCTTCCATTCTAGCCTAAACTCTCCAGTGGTGATTCAAAATCAAATCGGCCGGCGGCGCTCTCGTCTCCATCTCCGGCCGGTTGTGCTCTCGTTTCCTTTTTTGGAGTCCACCTCACACCACATTGCTGCTTCATCGGTGACCATTTTTGAAGTCGACCTCGCACCACTGCTTCTCCGCCGACGACTGCATCAAACCACCACTGAAGAGCATGCCTCCGACAATACATTTGAACCACCGGCGACGAAGCAATGAAGAGCAATTTTTTTTTCCCGACTTTTCCCAAACATAGTCGCGCGGTAGACGAGGCAGCGAAGAAAGTTGCTATAGTACTTTAGAATTTTCTCCATTTTCATTTTTTATCAGAAGACCTTCTTCAAGATTTTGCCTAAGGCTCCCTACTTGTTTGATATGTCTCTGAAATACTCGGAAATTAATTTATGATCCGTCTTCAAACCATAGCTTCTCTTTCAAAACAATGGCAGATTCACGAGACAAAACTATATTTGGTTGTGCTTATAAGTGAAATTTTGTATTACTTACATCATGTTCGGCTAAGATTATAAAATGCTCTTTTGCAGTTGTTTCACCGTCAGCAGTGGCTACAGAATAGTCAAGAATTTCTTGTTTGAGAATTCGGGCAGCGAGCCTGAAAAGTGGTGGGGTTGGTGATGAGTTCTTTACTGCAACAAAGTGTTTACGAGGAACTGTGGGGATGGTTTTGGTTCTTTAGGAGGATATGCATGTTCTAAGTGTTGTAATTTTATGTTTTGTACACTTCAGCATTGAACATGAATTATTCTCGATTTTCTTGGCATAGTATTGACATTTGTTTTATGTGGTTGTTTTGCACCTCGGAGGGAATGATGGAGTTTGTCACGGCTGTAGAAGCAAGGTGTTCTAGCTCAAATAACTAACAAACAAGACGTCGAGATTTTATTGAACGGGACATTCCACAAGGAAGTGGGGAAAGGAATTGTAATATTAGGCACCGTTTGGTAACCATTCTTTTTTTCATTCTCATTCTTCTACTAATTTTCAACCACACATTCATCAATAAAATAATATTTTCCATCACATCAATAACTTTTCTTTCATTTTCAACCACAAAAAAGGTGTGATTTGACACAAAGAATACATTTTTTTCTAGAATAATGGTTACCAAACGGTGCCTAATTTGTATTTGATAATGGAAAATGGGTGTAAACTATGTTCCGTTTATTATGTTTGGCATCAGTATTTCTTATTCTTGCCATGGATTTGAGTTTTGCATTTTATGTTGAGGGTGAATGCTTGAGATGTTGAACCCTTGTCATATCACACTAGTTCCACCTAACACTTCTACAAACAAATATAACCAAGATTCCAAAATTCAGCACTTTCACTTGTTATAACAAGCGGAAAACTGATTCAAAAACAGATTCCAGTAAAACCAAGTGACACGACAATGTTGAGCTTAACAAATTTTCCAAAATCAGCAGATTAAAAACCAAGTGATATCTCTTCTATAACAATTGTCCAAGTCGATGCTGCCATGCTCTCTTGCGTGCCAAAAACTTGAGGCATTTGAGAAGAATACCTCATTTGAGATCCAACAATTTTCACATACTTGGGATAAAACACAGAAAATGAGGAGAGCAAAAACGTAAGCAATACTTCCATATATACATATATCACTCTTGAGATACATTCAGTTTGAACATGAAAGATCCAAGAACCTGCTGTCTTTAAAAATTATACTTAATTGGAACATGAGCTAAAAAGCAAAATCTTCCCATTGATACAGTCACAATAACCTGAGTTAAGCCCCATCACTAGCTTCTATGAAACTGCTTTAAGACAAAGAAGTATACCAAAACAATTGCACCAATACTAGTTCCCACAACAATTAATGGAGCTTCTGGGTATTCTTGATGTAGATACGTAATGACTTCACGTACATCCCCTGTCCATCCCGCATTATAAAAGCAATCATTCTGCAAAGATGTGAAAATCTCAAATTAAGTTAAATAATTAAAGAACTGATTGACATAAGAACCACAAGCACTGAAACAGAAAATATTTATGGTGCTCCACTCAAAGTTAAAACATGCTATTTCTTTTTTTTACATAGATACATGAACAGTAGCCAAATCAGTGCCTGCGTTCCTCATCTTCCACATTTCGAATTTCTTTTTTTCAATTAATGGTGTGGTTTGACGCAAGTGTATTCACATACGGGTTCTTCTCCATATTTCCATTACAAATTTAATTCCTAAAAATCACACACTACGCATTACAAAAGATTTTTGAAGATACCTTCCCCGTCGGGTCAACGATACCTTCCAACTCCATATCTGAAGGAAGTTTTGGACGGTGCAAGTTGTAAAAATGATGCGCCGTTGGTGGCAAAAAAAAAAAGGGTTAGAAAACGCCGATTTCGCTTCAGTCGCGGCTGTCCAAGAAGTGGGAAATGACGGCCGGTGGGTGAAACTTGTACTAGTTGGTAAAATATGGGTCGCCGGTAGGTTGGACGAAGATGGAGGTTGGCGATTTTGAAGGCTCTAGGTGACGGCTGTGGTGGTGGAGGGAACAATGAATTGGGTTATTTGTTTTCGCGGTTTTAATTTGGGGTTGGCGTATTTTTTTTTTTTCCTCCCTTCACTTGCCACGTCAGCACAATTCAAAATCCTGTAATGACCTGTGAGCCACCTCCTGTACTTATAGCATTTTCCATAAATTAATATCTATTTATATGAGTAGTAAAACCTAATGCAATATTGGACACACACATGGACGAAAGACATATAGTTCAGTGAAAAGACACTAAAACTTGACAAATGCACTTGGGCAGCGCAGCTCCGATGTTTAGGCAGTGTTTCAGTGCTGCTTAAGAAGCTTCCTGCCTCCTACTTCCGTGTTTCCCGGCCAATTTCTTCATGAAGTTTCTTTCTTGAAAAGCATCCAAACCATCCACAAAATCATTATGGTTTAAATAAGTTACAACAATCCTCCCCTTATTCAAGTTAGAATAAATTCCAATTTAGACATAGACAACAATTATTCATTAAGTGAAATATCTTTCGATTTGAACATATGTATATTTCGCTTGTTAGGTGCAACTCGATGAAAAATGGAGCTACTCGCCTGTGGTAGGTACATTTTCTATAGTAGCATCTGGTCTTTTCACTGTAAGTTCTGGCAATTGGACTCTACTTTGAGTAGTGATGGCACGTATGTGATCTTTAGGATTTGTTTTTGTATTGCTTGGTAAGGTCCCTTACTTTTCACCTGCTAATACAACTGCCATCTAACTCGTCCGTATTTTTGAATTTTTAATTGCAGAATGTTGGTTCTGAATAATAGCCTGTTGGTTTTGAAAATTAGTCCCACTTTTAGTAATGAACTGAGATAATAATTCCTCAATCAATGGCTTTCTATTTTACTATTGTTGCTATTGTTGTTGGAATCCTAGTGGTCATGCTTGAAAATTTTCCCATTTTCCTTGACTTTAATTGTTAGCCCACGAAAAGTTTGGATGATTCCTTCACCCCGGATTATGTTTGTTGGAGTGGGGGTTGTTATGTTACCTCTGAAATTTTGCTCATAACTAACATTATCAGGATGGAAAACATGTGTGGAGGCCAAATGACATATTTCAGTACTATGATTTACCCCACAACCTTCGTAAACTAGTTTTAGTTGGTGTACCATGTTCACATTGTGAGTAAGGATCTAACTTCTTTGTCAATGTTTCCATTTGGGCTACTAATGATGCAACTATGTCAACGTTGTGTATTTCTGATGTTTTCCTCGACACTTCCTTGTCTATTGGCCTCGTGGATTGATTTTCTACAATTCTCTCAAATAGGTCCAATGCATTGTCTAATGGAATATCCAAATTGACCATTCTACTGAAGCATCGGCTATGTTACATATTTTAGGTCTCAGGTCTGAATAAAATATGCAGATCTTAAGGTCTTTAGGAATGTTCAAATTGGAGCATTTTATGAAGTAGTTTTTTAATCTTTTCCAAGCTTCTGATAGCTCTCGAGGTCTCTTTGCTTGAAACTATGGGCTTTATTTCTGATATGATGGACTACAGAATGTGGGAAGAATTTCAAAGTGAATTTCTAAACCATATCATTCCATGAAACTATGTTCCCAGAAATTAGTAAAGTTAGCCGTTCTCGTGCTCCTTCCATTAAAATGTAAGAGAATAGGCGTAGTTGAAAAAATCCACATACATGCCTTCGTAACTAATCATATCACAGAGCATCAAGAAGGCTTGAATATGTTCATGATGATTTTCAATTGATCTCCTAGAAAACTTGATGACATGATGATTCTAAAATAAGTTGATGACGTTAGGTCTGATGTGTAGACATATGGTTTATTATAATCTTAAAGTTTTGATTATAACAAACAACTTAATCTTGTTTACTAACAAGTTGAATTCAAGTTATTATAGTTTTTCAAAGCATGCTATGTAAAATTGATCAGTAGTCATCAAAAGATTAAAAGTTATCATCATAAATCGGACTCATAAAAGAAGTCAAGATTGAAGTCACACATTCAAGAACTTAAGAGCCAAACTTTAGAGTAATTTCAAAGACTTGATTTCTTAGATAAAATGTAAAGGTAACACACTTTGATATTTGACACTGAATGCATAAGCTCAAGATCCATCTATACATTAAAAATAATTTTGTGCATTAAAATGGATTTTAATGCAATGATTTTATCAAATATAAAAATGCCTATAAGCTCAAGACAGAACTGCTTGGAGGCTTTCCACCAAGCGAGTCATCCGAACTCCTAGATTTTTTTTTTACACTTTGAACACTATAAATACATCTACTTCTTGCTTTCAATGCAACATTTTTCAAAAGCATCAAAGTGAGATATCTTTTGAGAGATTTCTTTAAACTTACATTTGCATTCATTTCATTTATTTCTTCATATCAAAAACATTAATTGATTCAAACTCTTTAATCATCATCTTCGTCGAAGGTTTTCATCTCTCTTTTTGTACTTAACTAATTTCAATTACTCATAAAAGAGAGACATATTTTGAAGAAAATATTTGAACTTACATTGCATATATTTATTCTTCTACTTCATATTGAAAACTTTGAGTGATTGAATAAAACTTATACAATCATCATATTCATCAAAGTTTCTTATCTCTTTTTTGGTACTTAATTTAATGTAGTCATTTATTAAAAGAGATATATATTTTGAGAAGATTTTTAAACTTATATTACATTTATTTCTTCTTTATCTTCTCATTGAAAAACTTTGATTGATTGAATCAATTTTCTAAATATTATATACATAAAAGATTTTTATCTAACACTTGAGTTATCTTTTATTGTTATTCATTGAAGTGTTAACATCTTTTAGTACTTAACTTGTTTGTATTATTTATCAAGAGAGGAATTTCATTGTAAAACCATTTTGATAAAGTGTGGGTCATGTGGAAGTTTAGTAATGATCAACACTGTATAAGAATCGGTGTTCCTTATTGTAAGTCACAGTGTGGGGTCAATAGTGGGCCGTGTCGAGGTTATGAAAAACTCAACATTGTACAATGATCAGTGTTCCTTGTTTGTAAGTCACCTGAATCATTGTAAAGGGTTGGATTGTATCATAAGTTAATCAACATATAGACAAGGCCTTGCTTATTCCAGAGAGTTTGATAAAGGAGGATGTAAATTATTGGTTTCGATCGAACCTCCACAATTCCATCATTTGCATCATCTCTCTCTTTTGCTTATCGCTTTAATATTTGCGCTTATTATTTGAATTGATCTATTTACTCTTTACTTGCTCAAATTTAGATTAATTATTTGAAAAACTTTTTTGAAAACAAATTCACCTCCCTCTTGGATAACTCATTGGGCTATCAATTGGTATTAGAATAAGGTGATCATTTTGAAATTAAGATTTTACAATTTTGAGCAATGGCTAGCCACATTTTTCAAAATCTTGAGGAGCGTTCTACAGATTGTCCTCTCTTTGATCGTACTCATTATAACTATTGGAATGCTAGAAATGACAATATTTATTCAATCAATAGGTTATAATATTTGAGATGTTATTGAATTTGGTCCATATGTGCCTGAAAAAGGTTATTAAAGAGGATGGTAAACCGGATCAAATAATTTCTAAACCTATAGAGTAATATAATGAAGAAAATAAAAGAAAATTGTCTTTAAATGTTAGAGCCAAAAATTTACTTTATTGTGTTTTAGATAGAAATGAATTTAATTTTATTAGTACATGTGATTTCATTTATGATATTTGGCATGCTTTAGAAATTACTCATGTTGGAGCTAGCAAAGTGAAAGAAACTAAGATAAATCTCTGAGTTAAAGATTTTGAAAATTTCTTTATTAAAAAGAATGAACGTTGAAATGATCACTAGTTCTACCAATATTGTTAGGCCTCAAAGGTTTTGATCAAAAATTCACTAACGGTGAATTTGTGAGTAGAGTGATTAGGTCACTCTCGAAAGAATGAAGTCCAATGAGAATGTTGATAGAAAATGCTAAAGATATCAACACATGTCCATTGAAAATGCTCTATGGAACATTGATGACATATGAGCTAAACTACAACAATCGAATTCCAAAAGGAAGAAGAAAAGGGCAAAGAGAAGAATATATTTATCAAAAAGAAATCACTTCAATAAACATGGGATGAGAGTGGTGATAATGTCCATTAGAAAATTGTCAACATGTGCTTCATGGCTGTTGAAAATAAGGTAAATTCAAATGAGAAATTGTTCATATGATAAATTATCTACCTCTTGTGATGAAATTCTAGAAAATTTTGAAAAACTTGCTTTAGATCATTCGTTCCTGAAAAAGAAAAATTATTTATTAGAAAATGAGGTAAAGAAACTTTTGGAAATTCAAAAAGATTTTGAAAAAGGAAAAGCTGGTTACGATTATTTAATTAAGGGGAATTCCTTTTTACAAGAAATATTTTAGATTTGACTCAAATTGTTCACAAATTTACTCAAAGCAAGAAAAAATTTGATTTAATGCTTGGTGAACAAAAATGTGTTTTTGACAAAAGAGGAATTGGATACAAACCATTTTTAAAACAAAAGTCTTTTAAAAATTTCTTTGCTAAAATGTCACATATGATTTTTGTAACAAAAATGGCCATGTAACTTTTAATTGTCCAATGAAAAAGAGGTTGTACCTTGAGGACAACTACTAGTGGATTCAAAAGTCCACTAACACTAACTACCAATGACCCAAAAATTGAATTATTTTTGTAGGTACCAAATAAAATAAAGAGCAAATGGACCTTGGATAATGAATGCTCAAAGCACATGACTAGAGACCAAGTTATTGTCAAGCTTCAAATTAAAGAAAGGTGGTCATGATACTTTTGCAGATAATGCCAAAGGAAAAATCATTAACATTGAAATTATTGGTTTGAAAATTCATTTTGAGCAAATGAAAATTCAAAATCAAAACAAGAAGGATTCTAAAGATGTTTAAGATCAACATGAGGAAGAAACAAATGTGCAACAAGATGAAGAAGAATCTTCCAAAATACAAAGTGATAATCTATACCTAGGGAATGGAATCAAACAAAGTACATCATGGACATGCTCGATAAGTTTGAAAGGGAAGAGTTGAAATCAATGAACTCGTCAATCAAATTGGACAAAGGCAATTAAGGTACTTCCATAGACATTACAAAATATCGAGGTATGATCGAATCTCTCCATACTTAATAACAAGTAGACTCAATATTATGTTTAGTATGATTATGTGCTAGATTTCAACGTAATACTCAAGAATCATACCTTAATGCTGTAAAACGAATTTTTAGATATCTTAGTGGTACTAAGATGTTACATCTATGGTATCCTAAAGGCAGCAAAAAGTGGTATATTGTATTAGAATTTGTAAATAAGGAAAATCCATTGATCGATATTACCACTAAACCTTTAACACTTGATAGATTTTCATATATTTAAAAAGGTTTGGGAATTTCTATGAAATTGAAGTATGTGGCTAAATAGAATTCATACTAAATGTTCTCGTATGATTCTATGCGGATAATTGGTTATAATTTATATAAATTTTACCCAAATGATTATGCTTTTGTCATTTTCATCACTCAATGCTTTAACTATTATCTTACTATAAATATGGTGGTTATCCTCTTATTTAAACTTGTATATATTTGGCATCTTGTACTTAATTAAGAGGGAATATATTATTATTTTCTATGATTGATTTAAATTTTAATCTTATATGTCATACTCTCTTCCTCACATATGTGCTACCTTTTTGCTTATACTAAAAGGGAAAATTGAGTAAGATAGATTTGAAAAGTATTGAAAAGGGGGAATCTTTTATTGTTTCCTATTGTCTTGTTTTGATCTTAAATGCTACATATTTTTGCTTATGACAAAATGGGGAAAATATATGAGATAATATGCTTGATAAGAGTGTGATAGATTGACATGAACAAAAAGGATGCCTTGATAAACATATGTTTTAAAATGAATGGCTATTGGTTTGTAGAAGATATGGGAAATATATGAATTACATGATAAATTTAAGATTTATATTCCTTATCAATTGTTCAATATTACTTTGCAAATCATCTTATTTGTCATGATAAAAAAATAAAAAAATTGTTGACCTATGCTTGATTAAAACCTTGAAATTTTGATTATAACAAACAAGTTAATCTTATTTACTAACAAGTCGAATTGAAGTGATTATAGTTTTTCAAAAGTCCATACTTTTCAAAACATTCAAATCGGAACAAATTGGGCTAAAAAAAAACTGCTGGACGGTCGGCCGGACGACAATATTGGTCATCAGAACAAGAGGCGGTCAACTGAACTAGTCATCCGAACTCCCTAATTTTTTTGAAGTTTTGAACACTATAAATACCTTTACTTCTTGCATTCAATACAACATTCTTCAAAAGTAGCAAAATGAGATATCGTTTGAGAGATTTCTTTAAGCTTACATTTTCATTCATGTAATTTATTTCTTCGTATCAAAACTTTGATTGATTCAAACTCTTTAATCATCATCTTCATCAAATGTTTTCATCTCTCTTTTGTACTTAACTTATTTCCATTACTCATAAAAGAGAGATATATTTTAAAGAAAATTTTTGAATTTACATTGCATTTATTTCTTCTATTATTTCATATTGAAAACTTTGACTATTGAATTAAACTTGTAAAATAATCATATTCATCAAAGTTTCTCATCTCTTTCTTGGTAATTAATTTATTACAACCATTCATTAAAAAAGATATATATTTTGAGAAAATTTTTAAACTGATATTGTATTTATTTCTTCTTCATCTTTTCATTGAAAAACTTTGATTGATTTTCATCTAACACTTAAGGTCCTTTGATTGATTTTCATCTAAGACTTAAGGTCCCGTTAAAGCTCAATAGTCGATCGTGTTGAGATCCCGTAAAGCTCAACATTGTATAAGGATCGATGCTCCTTGTTTATAAAGGGTTGGATTGTACCATAAATCAATCTATATAATGAAAAGGCCTGCTTCGTGCCAGAGAACTTGGTAATTGAGAACGTACATCATTACTTTGGATCGAACATCCACAATTACATTGTTTGCACCATCACTCCCTTTTACTTATCGCTTTCATATTTGCGCTTATTATTAAAATTAATTTATTTAGTTTTTACTTGCTTAAATTTAGATTAACTTTTTGAAAAGAGATTTGTTGTTTATAATTATTCTAAATTAATCTATCAAAACTTGTATAATTCGAGTTTTGTATGTATATGGAATGAGTGTATTGGACTACGAATCTATTGTAATTATTTTCTATTTCTATTCTCAGTTACATAGCTAGTTTCATTCACGCATTCTATTGTAATTAATTATATTTTGCAAGATAAATTAAATATATTCTCGTCACGACTTGAATCTATTCCCAAAACAAATTCGAATGAATAGAACGCATTCAATTTCACGATTATCTCAAGGATTACATGCGTAATAAATATCATTCCTAACATTTATTGCATATATGATAATCAATCAGTATTCTAGATCTATTGTGAGTCTTCCAGCATTACAACAAGCAACCGTATATTCAACCATTGTTTGAGCTCATTTTTCCCTCAAAATGCATTCTTCTACAGTGATTTAACTTCATTTCAACCTCACATTTTTCAGCAAAGTAATATCACACACAAACCTAAAGCTTTTCTTTATTTTTTAACTACAGAGTCTCCATCATAACAGTATTGTAAAATGCATTTTTTGAAAAAAAAAAAAAAGGACTCAAACAACCTCTCAATTGGTGATCAAGCAGATAAATAATGAAATTAAGCATGCAAGATTAATAAAAAATTGCAAGAATTTACCTAAACTACTTGTTTTAAATTAAAAATAAATAATAAAAGGGCTTCATATTCATCCAATCCATAAAAAAAGAACTAACCTAACATGTTATTATGTATATTGCACAAAAAGATTTGGAATAATGTCACCCGGAATTGAAAATAATGAGTTGCAAGAGAAAACTGAGAATTCTTCTTCAAAATCCTCAATCCAGACTTCGAATCTTCAATCTCTTGTGTTAATTCTCTATTGCATACTAGCCTCCTTTTTGTGGTGAAAATATGTATATTCTGTGTTCCTCCCATTCTCGGTTGTCCCCTATAGATTAAATAGTTGGTTGAATTTGATTAAAAATGGCCTTCCTGCTTGTGTTGGTAATTGGTTTTGCTTTCCGTAAATGGACCTTAGGGTGTTGCACGCACGAGAGAATTGGCCTACTCACGAGCACAGTTGTAAAAATTTTCCTTTTGTTGCATTTTGGTCTCTCAAATTCATTCTTCATTCATTTTAGCCCTTTCTTTTATATATATTCTTGGTTTTCTATCTTCCAATTCCATATAATTGCCTCCACCCCTTCTCCAATCATCGACATTAGGTCTGGATCAAATATTAGCACTTTGTAATTTAGTCCCCAAACTTTGATTAAGTCCATTTTAACCAAATTTTTCGCTCCTTTTGTCCAATTCTATCATTTTTCATCGAGTTGCACCTAACAAGGGAAATATACATATGTTCAAATCGAAAGATATCTCACTTAATGAATAATTGTTGTGTATGTCTAAATTGGAATTTATTCTAACTTGAATAAGGGGAGGATTGTTGTAACTTATTTAAACCATAATGATTTTATGGATGGTTTGGATACTTTTCAAGAAGGAAACTTCATGAAGAAATTGGACAGGAAACACGGAAGAAGGAGGCAGGAAGCTTCTTAAGCAGCACTGAAACACTGCCTAAACATCGGAGTTGTGCTGCCCAAGTGCATTTGTCAAGTTTTAGTGTCCTTTCACTGAACTATATGTCTTTCGTCCATGTGTGTGTCCATTCTTGCATTAGGTTTTCCTACTCATATAAATAGATATTAATTTATAGAAACAAAAGACGATTAACATTACAACCATATCATCCAGATTTCATAAAATGTTCTAGTCTTCATCTTTGCTTGGTGATTTACCTTAGGGCTGCCTAGTTCATACTCAGAGCTATTTGCCTGTGTATGAGTGTATCCAATAAGAAATCTTATAGGACGAGAGAAGACAAATATTGCTTTAGAACAGCATATCATATACATGTTTAAGCTTTTAATTCTGATTTTATTCTATCCTTTTTTGGAGTTTGATTTGATTTCTATTTTCTTCATTTAATGTGTTTATTGTTTCATTCATTAATTTATGAGTTTTTAGACAGCATTTCGTGATTTTCCAACATTGCTCCTCATAAATAGGCTCTCAATGTTTCTACTAATATTTTATTAACTTATAATTAATGAAAGTAATTTTAAATTTGAACTTGGAAGAATCTAACTAGTTGCATTCAATGTAGCCGGCGTATATTTTATAATAGGTTAAAATTTTATTAGAGCTGCCATATATTTTACAATAATACTATGTAGCCCCAGTGGGGTTGCATCCCAATCTAGATGACATTAAATGATTGGTTAAATGATAGGTGAAATTAAATAACTTATTTAATTTCACCTATCATTTAATGCCACATTAACGTCACCTACACTGTGGATGCAATCTCAGTAGGGATGAATAGCATTACTCTATATTTTATAACTGGCCTGCAATTTTACTAATAATCTATTTTCGTTTATCAAGAAAATAAATGATTTCACATAGATCTAGTCCATCAAGTTTAGTTTTTTTTTTTTTTATTATTAATATGAAGTAATGTTGTTCACCAGGTTAAATAGTACACCCGCAGCTGAATGTGATAAATATATATTTAATATGAATTCCAGAAACTTTTTCAATATTTTAAAGGAATAATTGCAACAAGGCTCCAAACCTTTGAAACACTAATAGATTTTCCTCTAACCTTTGAATCGTTGCAACCATCAGCCCTAACTTTTCAAATCGTAGCAGAAGAGGCCTCAATGGATGAATTTCATCTATTTTTCTGTTAGCTGACCAAACACTTAATTTTTACTACATTTTCAATATTTTAAAAAGTGTAAAATATTAAATTTCCATTTATCACAAATAAATTGATTAAATTTAAAAAAAATTAGAAAAAAGAAATGAAAGAAAAGAAAAGAAAAAAAAGTATCGTATTCCTCACGCGCCCCCACCCCCAACCCGAAGCCAAAATCAGAGAATAATTTCAACAGTCAAACTACTTGAAAAGCCAACTTTCACTTCAAAATCACCAATCTCCGCTGCAACAAAAACTAAAATTGAAAAATCAAAACAAAAAAAATGTGGAAGTTCGTTTCTGAGAATGGGGTTTTCTTCGCACTTAACCTAGCTTTTGTTGTATCCAAAAATGGCATTCCAAAATTTCAAAAACCCCATTCTCAAATCTAGACCATTGCCTTCCAAATGAGTAGGGCTGGACATGGTATGATTCGTTTCTAAAGAGAATCGAACGAAACCCGAATTTTTGAGTATTTAGTAAGTGGAACCGTCGGGCCCAAATTTAATTATAAAACCGTTCAGGTTCTGTTTGATTTGATTCCCGGGTTCCATACAATAATTAAAGTTTTTAATATTTACAATAACATTATATTAATTCAACTAATGTGTGTTGACCTATGATTCAATATAGCTCTACTTCCAATCATCATCTCAAGTGCTCTTAACAATGATGAAGAAGATCGGCTAATAAGGGTACTTCAAGATCATAAATAGCAATTGGATAGACCATCTTTGACATAAAATGGATCAAGCCTTCACTTTACAAGCACAAAATTTTGATGAAAGGGGAGTTTAAACCTTCAATAGAGTGACAACGTAGATTGAATCTGAAAATACAGAAGGATATGAAGGCAGAATTGATGAAATTATTGGATGCAAGAATCATATATCCTATTTTAGACAGTCATTAGGTGAGTCTAATGCATGTAGTATGGAGAAAATGATGAATTACTGTGGTACCAAATGACAACAGTGAGTTGATTCATATGCGTACATTCATGGGTCGGAGAATTTGCATTGACTATCGCAAACTAAAGAGCGCCACTTTTCCCTTCCTTTCATAGATCATATGTTGGAGAGACTCGTTGGACATTCATATTATTGATTTTTAGATGCGTATTCAGAGAATAATCAGATTCTTAAAGCGCCAGAAGATCAGGAGAAAACCACATTTACTTGTCCTCATGGGACCGTTGCACACAGAAGAATGTTGTTTGATTGTGTAATGCTATAGCTACTTTTTTAGAGGTGCATGATGTCAATATTTTCAGATATGGTGGGGGTATCAATGAAGTATTCACGAATGATTTTTCAGTATTTGGGTCATCATTCAATTAATGCTTGTGTCACTTGAGATCGGTGTTGAAGCAATGTGAAGAAACCAGTCTTATACTTAATTAGGAAAAGTGCCACTTCATGATTCAAGAAGGAATTTTTTTGCGGTATTTAATTTTAGTTTGGGGATATTGAGGTCGATAAGGCCGAGATATAAATGATTGAGAAGTTACCTCCGCCTACTTCTATAAAAGGAGTAAGAAGATTCTTGGGACATGCTGGTTTTTATAGGCGTTTCATCAAAGAGTTCTTAAAAATAACGAAATATCTTTGTACTTTATTGGAAAAAGACATGCCTTTTAACTTTTTAGATAAATGTTTGGTTGCCTTCAATACCTTGAAAGAAAAGTTGGCCACAGACCTAATATTAGCTACATCTAATTGGAATTTTCCTTTTGAATTAATGTGTGATGCAAGTGATTATGTAATTAGAGCAGTTTTGGGTCAATGCAAGAATAAAGTTTTACATATTATTCACTATGCCAGCTTTTATTGAAACTTAGTTAAACTACACGACGACAAAAAATGAGCTTTTGCTAGTAGTGTTCGTCTTCGATAAATTCAAACATTACTTGATTGGGTTGAAGGTGATTGTGTATACAGATCATTCAGTACTTTAATATTTGCTCAATGAGAATGATGCAAAGTCAAGACTCGGATTCTTCTGCCACAGGAATTTAACTTGGAAAATAAAGATAAAAAGGGAAGTGAAAATTTAGTAGCAGACCATTTATCTTGTTTGTAGCAACAAGAAGATCCTACATATGAAATTAAAGTAGGTATTTCCAGAGGAGACACTTTTTGAGATCAAGTTAACACCTCCGTATGCATATTATTCCAAACAACAAAACAAGAAATTCTTCAGTGATCTCAAGTACTATTTTAGGACAATCCATTTCTCCATAACGAGGTCCCGATCAAATCAATTGTCATTGTTTGCTAGAAGAAGAACATAAACATTTATTGGAGCATGTCACTCTTCTCCATATGGAGGTCATTTCGTAGAAACCAAATCACTAGGATCTCAGGTTGGGCTTCACGACTATTATCACCTAGGGGCGGTATTACTTTGCTGAGGTCATTGCTTTCTTCCATACCATTACATCTTCTTCAGATGATGCAGCCCCCAAAGTGGTCCTGCATCTTTACACGATTCCTGTGGGACTCCAAGGAACAAGTGCGATGATTACATTGGCGGAGTTGGAAGGAAATTTGCTTTCCTACAGATGCTAGGCTTCAGAAGATTACAGGATGTGATGGACTCTTTTTCCATGAAGCCCTGTGGCTATTTTGTTCTCAGAGATCACTCTGGACCTAGTTTTTACTGGGCAAGTATGGTATGGGGACACATTATTTACTTGTAACAGTTCCATACTCATTTTCTCCTACCTGGAAGAGGTCGAATCCTTTTGAATAGGGAGGAGATAATATTATCTAGGAGTCGAATCCGACGAAGCCGAGCTCAAGACGAGACCCGTTGATTATCGAAGGAGGTTCGATGACATGTTCGAGGGCAAAGCGGTAAAAGAGGCGATGAAATTGCTTGTTTAAGTTATGGTGGACAAAGTGTCAAAGTTAACAAGTCAAGAAACAAGTATCATGTTGGGCTTGGAAGAAGAAACCAAATGGATCAACTCGGTTCAAGTAGTGAACGAGCAGCGTGGATGAAAATGTGCATAACTTTCAACTCAAGTGTCGAATTTTCGCCCATGAGTACATTCCGGAAATGACTTAAAACACCATGTGGCCGCATGAAGGTCTTCCGAATGCCAAAATTGGGTTTCGAGTTGTTCCATGCAACTGCATAGAAAAACACCATGCTGCCGCATGGCTATTTTGGGGAGCCAAAATTTTCTTTTTTTCCGAAACTACTTTATTTGATTATGATTCTATTTTATTTGATATATTTGTAATCTTAGGAGTCTATTTCCATTTTAACCATCTTAATTAGAGTTTAATATAAATACTTTGCATTATCCATTGTGAAATACCCTTTGACAATTTAATATTCAATAGAGAGGCAATTGTGCTTCCAATCAACTGATGAGAACCACATAGCAACGATCACTTTGTAACCCAGCAAAAGATTGATGATTCCAAAAAAGTCCAAAGAATAATCGGATTTAGAGTTTGAAGCAAGAATAATGAACCAAGCAACCAAACAAAACAGAATTTGAATGACCTCTTGATTACAAACGCGTGATCCACACACGATGTTGAATACCACAAGATTAACTTGATAAGTTTGCAAAGTCTAATAGGGGATAAAAATATATTGTTGTACTTTGTGTGATCATTTATGACGTTCTTATAATTTTAACGTATCTTTATATGTTCACATGTTTCATATAAATATGCTCTTTACTCCATATATATACTTATATTACTCATGTATAATACATACATTTAATAAATTTATTATGTCCTTTCAAAAGATTAGTTTTTGCACTTGTTGCAATGCATACGTTTTAATAGAAAAATTAATGGAAATGTGTTAAAAAGGCAATTAGCAAGTGTAATAAGGAAAATAAAAATACTACATCCAAAAATGGTGAGATTAGTTTATTGATGAATACAAATCATATGAAGTGGTTCCAGGTATTTAATAATGTTTAAACATATTCAAAGAACCACTGTATTGGCAACATTAAAATATAGCCAAGAGTTGAACAATTTTCAAATCAACATCAAACTTAGTCATGGAAGCATTAATGTATTGGGAAAATAAGCCGTTGTAGACGGGCAAAAAATAATTTTCGTATAAACATCATATTTACTCGAGGCATATTAAGTCCGTGTTTGGTAGAGATTAAGTTAAAACTCATTTTGCACCTGAATCCATAACTTTTCCCTACTTTTTAATCACATTTTAAAAAAATAAAAAATCACTTTTAATAAAATCTATTCTTAAAAATTTACATTAAACCAGCTTTAAATTCCAAACAAGAGTAGCAGTTGACTAGCAATAAATAATTTTCATATCAACATTAAACTTAAGGCCACATTAAATTCTAGACAAGAGTAGCAGTTGTTGATTACCAACAAAAATTTTTCATATCAACTCAACAAAAATTGCAGCCAATAAATAAAAAAGATTCACAGTTCAGTCTGACGCACTTCAGAATCGAGAAAATTGTGGTAACTTACGAACGAAAAGTGCTATTAAAGATGCGTTGATTCTTGATAATAATATTGAATACTTTACAAATATTCATCGATTTGATTTAATACAGATGGTAGGTTTCTAGTAGGTGAAAGAAGCATGCATTTAAGGCTCTAATGTACTTGAAGGACGGACAAGATACCGAATATTGAGTATAAGACAAGATGACTAATGCAGTTGTTGAAGATTTTTGAAGCCAATTATAAATCTTCATAATGGTATCCTTTTTCTTTCCCTAGTCAGTGAAGTGCGAATTTTTACAATTTTGTAATTTTTTTGAGAAAATAATTTTTCTTACACAATTTCCCCACAAATTCACCTTTTCATTATACTTCGGGATGAAAAAAACAATTTTCTATAAAAATAAATAAGAAAAAAATTAAGCCTCGGGTAGATCGCAAGTCGTCTCGATTCGCTTATCAACGGATGAGTTGTTCGGTTGACTTGAATCGAAATTTTCTAAAGCAAGTCGGTTCCTGCACGGCTCGCTCTGCAAGCACGAGCTTGCTCGCCATGTTGGCCTAGTTGAGCCCAATGGTGAATGAGATGAACAGCTCAATTTGACTCACTGACACCATTAATACATCTACATTTTTCATATATAGATAGTAGTAATAAAGGTAAATTTAGATGTCAATAATTTATTACTATACCACAATAATAGGGATAGCAACAGGGGCGAATATGAACCATTCCCACCCCCGTTACGTCATATATTTTTGTTACATTGCCCCTCCCCATACCTGGTTAAAGGGAGACGGGGCTCGATAGGTCTCCTGCGCCATTTATCGCCCCGTTTATTTGTTTTTTATTTTTTATTTGTTTTAATTTTTATGCCTTTAGTTAATAAATGTTATAACTTTTTTTTTTCCAATTTTTTATGAACAACTCATATACTTTTTAAAAATAATTGTAAATATTTTATTTTTGTTTAATAAAAAACTTAAAATTGAAATTAACTTTAAACTAAGCGGGAACTATGTTTCCCATACCTGTCTCATACACGCTTTGGGGCAATAACCCCTGCCCCGACCTGTTTATACCTACGGTATCAGGTTGAACGAATTTTTTTGCCATCCATACACAATATTAACATTAACTAGGAATATTCCATTAGTAATCATGGTGTAATTGATCTACAAGATACATCAAATAAAAAATATTATGAAAATTCTACTATTACCTCTTTACATGAATTATTCTAAAATAGAAATGAAAATTACTAAATTATTTATTTCAAAGTGAAATCACTATTAAAAAACAACTTTTCATCAACGGATAATCCAATCAGAAACATATTATATATTGGCAAAAGTAATAGACTTTTAGCTACGATAATCATCATTTGAAAAATAGCTACTTGTGTGAAATTTAAAAAATAAAATAAAATAAAGCTTCACCTATGAATTTTTCCGTAGGTGAAAAGTACTTGTTATTATCTACGTATATTCCATAGGTACTAACGCATAATTCTGTATGTAATGGAACACAGTTTTACCAATTATAATTCCGTAGGTAATGACAATACATTCGTAGTAAGTTAACGTATTTACTAATGGATTATCTATAGATAATGATAATAGTTTTACGAACGAAATTTCGTAGGTTTTTTTTTTTTTTTTTAAATTTAGTAACGAGATTTCCAAAGGTCATAAGACTGTTACCTGGGAAAATTCGGTTCGTGAATATTTTAATTTTGCACACGAGAATTTCATTGGTAAAAGTTTTACCTTTTACCTATTGACTATCTGTTGGTAACTATCATCGGTCCTCAAAATAGCAATGAATTTATGGACAAATCATTTTCCGTCGGTGAACACTAGTAGCAGTGGATATCGTGACTTTAGGAACAAAAAATGTGTTCCTAAAATCATGTATTGAACGAAAATACTGTTAACTAATATCAAGAGAAAATAGTTTATTGTTATTTCTATCTATACTACTCGTGTACAATACATACAATCACTATATATATATATATATAATCCTTCTATATTATTAGTTATAATGGATACCTTGTGATAGAAAAATTGATAGATATGTGTTAAAGAGGCAATTAGCAAGTTTTATATGCAAAATAAAAAAAAAAATTACATCCAATAATGGTGGGATTATTTTATTGATGAATAAAAATCATATAAAGTGCGTTGAGATATTTAAGAATTTAAATACTTTATACAAATAATTAGATTAGTATTGCAATGGAATATGAACATAGAACTTGCGTATCAACATCAAACTTACTCAAGTCCACATTAAACTAAACCAAGAGTAGCAGTTGTTGACTAGCGATAAACAATGTTCATATCAACATTAAAACTTAGTCAAGTCAACAAAACTTGTAGCCAGAAAATTAAAAAGATTCATAGTTTAGTTGATGCACTTACGAGAAAATTATATTTAACTTACGAACGAAAGATATAATTAAATATTCGTTGATTATTTGCACAATAGTGAATACTTGATGATCAATACTCATCAATTTACATGCAAATACCAAGAACTCGTTGATTCTTGCATGACGAAAAATGATCAATGAAATAGTAGTGAGGTAAATTCCACGTTCGCCTTGACGTGAATGGTGTTCTGAATGCTCCGATCAATGTTTATTATCCACAAAATGAGGTCGGGGCTTCTCCCCCGTTATACCTCTGACGTGAGAATCAGTGTTCGGTTTTAGAGAATATGAATAGATTATAGTGGAATTCAAATAGTTCGGGTTTCAAGTTGCAATACCTTTTCTCACATTGGGGTATATATATGCACCTGATGACCCGCCCCCGTTCTATGATTAATTGTGCCACATGTCCCACCTATCCCACTCCCTCACATTGTAGAGTTGTGACCCCCACTCGTCTAGCGGTTGGTTATGTACATGTTCGTTGTTGGGTGGTTTTCGTCCATCTCATTGCCATTTATTTGGCTAAGTATAGTGTTGGTCGACGGCCTCGTAGTGGTAGATAGTCTATACGAACGTAGAGAGCCTCACGGAGGTCGACGTCCTCATAGTGGTAGATAGCCTATGTGAACGTAGAGGGCCTCATGGGGGTCGATGGTCACATAGTGGTAGATGGCCTATGTGAACGTAGAGAGCCTTATGGGGGTAGACGGCCTCATAGTTAGATGGCCTATGTTGGGGTACTCTACCGGGGGGGGGGGGGGGTGCATATTAAGTAGCCGGCCATCGTGGATAATTATTAACACCATCTTATATCACTAGCCCCTCTACCTTTTATCATAGTCTATCGATGAGGGATAGCCTTTCCATGCCGGTTAATTAGTAATTGAATTTTTTTTTAAATGAGTGTCGACATTTGATGTAGATGGGTCGATCAGTTCAATTGACGTAGAGTGGTAAAAAACTGTACAAATGGCACTCCATAATTGGATTTTAGTTTTCCTCCCAAAAAATTCAAAATCCTCCACTATTGAAAGATGGTGTGTGCGCTTTATTTCACTTCCTCTTCTCATTTATCAATCTTTTCATCCTCCTTATCCTCTCTCAAGATAACTCCCTCTCCCCTTCTTCCTTCATCTCAATTTTTATCATGTATAAAATATTCATTTCCTCATTTGATGAAAGTTAAAGCAAAGAGGTGAGGGGATCGACCAACCCATTGCTGGATGGGCCGTTCGATGAAAATTCGACTGGTGGACCGACGTCGACCAACAACATTGGTCGACGATCAACCAGCTTCATTGGTCGACGCTTGACCAACAATGCTGGTCGACCGTCGCCCAGCCACGAGGTTTGTCGACGGTCGACCAGCTCCTCGACTTGTCAGGTAATTCCCTTCGAAAATCCTTCATGCAAGGTTGGCCTATTTGTTCTTAGCCTAACGTTTCACCACATTCGACCGAGATTCAAGTTTTTGAATCGATTCCCCCAAAACGACATATTGGGTCAACTAAATGCTTAAACCAAAATATAGAGATAGAGAGAGATATCGTAGGTGAGGAGGTGACTCTTGAAATTCCAACATGTTATAGTCTTTATAATTCCCCCTCCAAATTAGAGAAGTCACTTAAAAAATATGAGCGTGCGGATAGCTATGTTTATAGAGCCCTATGCCTAAAGAAAAGCTTTCGCGAGGTCACCGTTTATAATGATATTATGGACGATGGTTTTTTATTCCCCATCCATCCTTTCTTTGTCTCATTTCAATGAATTTCACCTCCCTTCAAGCTAAATAAATCCCACGCGTAGAGAAAAGAGGTTTATTTTTATATGTCTACCTTAGCAAGAAAATTCCACTTTCAATGGACCTCTTTAGGTATGTTTCCGAGATGCATGAGCTAGGCCAATGCAACTCCTTCGTCTACTTTACCACTAGGGTCTCATTGCGCTTTCCCAAGATTAGAAATTCCAACAGCGGGTGGAAATTTCGATTCTTCTTTGTTCGACCCAATGAGGGTCAATTCCCTTTCAATACCCATTGGAAGCATCCTTTAATTCGCCTTTTCAATAGTGAAGTCGAGATCACCCCGCTTCTAAAGGTTCAAATTCAGCAACTGATTAAAATTCCACCTCTTGTTCCCGTCCTTGGGTCAGTTTTGACAATAAGGAACATGTTGCTAGTGGGGATCGGCCGTCCTACCGGTAGGTCCTTTTACTTTGCTTGTATCTTCATATATGTGAATATCTTTATCTTGTCTTAATTTGTTGGGCTTGATTGTCTCGATTGCTTACACGCAGATATGGATTTTGACTTGGACGAAGTATTGAGGTCCTTGCCTGAGCCTAGGAGCGATGAGGGATTCATCCCTAATGATGGTAAGTTCCGGCATGTTTTGCTTACAGTTTTACTTTTGTGCATCTCATGACTCGTTGTTTTGTAAACTTGATCGACTTTACCTTGTGTGTGTAGGGATGAAGTTCAATTTTTAGGAAACCATGGACTCCTTGGCAGGATGCGATCGCAAGAGCGATGATGATTCACCTTCCATTCCGTTGAAAAGGAAGAAAACCAATGACGGGGGAGTACTACGTCGTCCCACCGAGGAGGCACCTCAACCTTTGGTTGAGCCTGTTGAAGTTACACCACCACCCGAGGCTCGAGGGGCAGCTCGATTTATGTCATGATCGAGCGCAAAGGTTCTCCTCTTCCAGATTTACCAATGGATTATCTATAGATAATGATAGTAGTTTTACCAACGAAATTTTGTAGGTTTTTAAAAAAAATTTAGTAACGAGATTTCCAAAGGTCATAAGACTTTTACCTGTGAAAATTCGGTTGGTAAATATTTTACATTTTACGCACAAGAATTTCATTGGTAAAAGTTTACCTTTTACAAGGTAACTATCATTGGTCCTCAAAATAGCAATGAATTTATGGACAAATCATTTTCCGTTGGAGGACACTAGTAGCAATGGATATCGTGACTTTAGGAACGAAAAATGTGTTCCTAAAATCATGTATTGAACGAAAATATTGTTAATTAATATCAAGAGAAAATAGTATTGTTATATCTATCTATACTACTCATGTATAATACATACAATTACTATATATATATATATATATATATATATAATCCTTCTATATTATTAGTTATAATGGATACCTTGTAATAGAAAAATTGATAGATATGTGTTAAAGAGGGAATTAGCAAGTGTAATATGCAAAATAAAAAAATAAAAAATTACATCCAATAATGGTGGGATTATTTTATTGATGAATAAAAATCATATAAAGTGCGTTGAGATATTTAAGAATTTAAATACTTTATACAAATAATTAGATTAGTATTGCAATGGAATATGAACATAGAACTTGTGTATCAACATCAAACTTACTCAAGTCCACATTAAACTCTAACCAAGAGTAGCAGTTGTTGACTAGCGATAAACAATGTTCATATCCACATTAAAACTTAGTCAAGTCAACAAAACTTGTAGCCAGAAAATTAAAAAGATTCATAGTTTAGTCTGATGCACTCACGAGAAAATTATATTTAACTTACGAACGAAAGATATAATTAAATATTCGTTGATTATTTGCACAATAGTGAATACTTGATTATCAATGCTCATCAATTTGCACGCAAATACCAAGAACTCGTTGATTTTGCATGATGAAAAATGATCAATAAATTGAAAGAAATCTGATATTTTATAATTTCAATAAGAAAGCAACCCCAAAACACTGTTGCTGCTGCTGTTAATGATAAGTAATTACTATGCATAATTCATAAAAAAAAAAAAAAAGTTGGTTAATTTAATTTAATTTTTTTTAATAAACATTTATCACATATTATTGTTACTTTAATTAACTTCAACGTCAACACATATTATTCACAAAAGATTCGTAGGCTTACTCTGGAGAGTGGAAGTATTAAAAGGGATACCATGGTAAGCAAGAAAATAAGGAGTTTTGAGTTCTGGAGAGATGGAGTGGAGTTTTCTGGTTTATTTCAGCACCATCTTTTTACCAATTTTAATCTTCATATCCTACACTAGAAAGCCATATCAAAAAAATCTACCTCCAGGACCTCCTGGATGGCACTTTCAAACTTGGAACCACAGCCCATAAAACTATAGCCGGGTTCAAACAGAAGTATGGCCCCATTGTGTGGTTAAAGTTGGGTTCAGTTAACACCATGGTTATACAATCTGCAGATGTAGCAGCTGAATTTTTCAAGAACCATGATCTTTCATTCATAGACCGCACACTTGTTGACACCATGAAAGCGCTTAATTTCCACAAGGGTTCCGTGGCCTTGGCTCCGTATGGCATATATTGGCGTCTCATGAGACGGATCTGTACTGTGGAATTGTTTGTTAACAAAAGAATTAACGAAACAGTTGTTGTCAGGCAAAAGTGCGTTGACAATATGCTCTTATGGATCCAAAAAAAGGCAAATACTGAGGAGGGAAGAAGGAATGGAATTACTGTGGCACTATATGTTTTCTGTGCGTCATTTAACACGATAGGGAACCTAATGTTGTCCCGGGATTTGGTGGATCCAGAGTCGAAAGAGGCCTCGGAATTCTTCAACGCCATGATGGGAGTAACAAAATGGGGTGGCTATCCCAATATTTCAGATTTATTCCCTTGGCTCAGATGGCTTGACTTGCAAGGTCTAAGGAAAAAAATGGATCGTGACATGGGAAAAGCACTGGATATTGTTTCAAAATATGTGCAGGAGCGTATAGAAGATCGCAAGGCAGGTAGAGAATCAAGCAAAGACTTCTTGGACGTGTTGCTTGACTTTGAGGGAAGCAAGAACGAACCTGCCAAATTATCAGAATGGGAGATCAAGATATTCATACTGGTAATACTTGTTATTTTTCTTTTCCACTTTTGCCAAATTCAATGGACTGGATTGTTTGTCTATTTAATCGTGGAATGAGTGATAGCCATGTTCAAAACTTGAAACAAAGAAGTCGACGGTTGATAGGTGCACCACACTTATAGATTTTAAATCAACCAGTTTTTATACAACAATTGGCAAAGCTCTTGTTTGATTTAATTAAAAAAAAAAGTTATGAAAATCTAAGTCGAAGCCTATAATTATTTTAAAATATTTCATAAGACTCATAACTTTTATCAATTTTTCAATAAAAAATTTCACAATTTTTTATTAAAAATTTGATTAGCATCACTAAAAAGCATTGTTAAGCAACTGGTGGAATTCTAACGCAGGAAATCTTCCTCGGTGGTTCAGAGACCACTAGCAGCTCAGTTGAGTGGGCATTGACGGAGCTCTTACGCAACCCAGAAATAATGGATAAGGTAAAAATGAGGTTTCCAGCAATAAGAAATTTGAAGAAAGTGATATTGAAAAACTCCCTTACTTGCAAGCCGTAAGCAAAGAAACACTACGTTTACATCCTCCAACTCCTTTCCTCTTGCCACGAAAGGCAATGCAGGATACTAATTTCATGGGGTATTTGGTACCCAAGAATACACAAGTGTTTGTCAACGTTTGGGCCATTGGAAGAGATGAAGAATATTGGGAGGAGCCTTTGTCTTTCAAGCCAGAAAGGTTTTTAGACTCAAAAGTTGACTATAAGGGACAAAATTTTGAGTTTATTCCATTTGGTGCAGGCAGAAGGATTTGTCCAGGTCTTCCATTAGCCCAGCGCATGATGAACTTTGTTTTAGGCTCATTGCTTCACGAATTTGATTGGGAACTTGATTTTTCTACTACACCTAACACTATTGACATGACTGACAAGATTGGAACTATCGTGCGGAAACTTGAACCCTTGAAGGCAGTACCAAGAAAACGAATATTTTGATTTTGTATTGAAACGTGCATCATTTTCTTAAATATTACAATGGGAAACATTTAAATAATATGTTTCATGTCTGGACTGGATTGTAGTCTTTGTCAGTATTGTCCTCTTGTTTAATCAACACAATAATTACCTTTTATTGGCAGCTCTATTATCTTTTTTATTTTTATTTTATGGCAATGTGAAAATATATACCCATATGAAGCAAAAGCATATCTAACGTAGCAAGTGAAGTTATCATTTCTAGGAATTCCATTATATGAACCACAACGTGTCTCACTAAGTAACGCTACAATATCAATAAATTGGCTGCATTCGAAGCCAAACTAAAACTAGTCTAAGGGAATCATATTACGCTTTGATCACATGGAATCTTGAGTTCAAAGCAAATTTATATCCTTCTATGACAAACCACTGCCTTCGGATCCTCAATTGATAAAATCCCAAATGATTGATGATTACATATTATGCACTTATTTAGGATTTTTCACTTATTTATGATTAATTGAGCGAATATCTACTTAATTAGATGTAAATACGTTAATTGTAGGTAAAATCTTGATTTGAATGCATTTGGATGCAATTGCCATGAAAATGGCATTTTTGGAGCTAAACTAGATTCGATTTAGAGTAATTGATGATCAAGCGAATTGTAGTTGATCAATTAGAAGACTTATGAGGGCAACAGGAAGTGAATTCATAAGTTTAGGAAGCTAAATTCTATATTTAAAAAGTTAGGACTTAATTGCAAACTCTCAAAAGTTTCATCAGACCTATTGCAGATAATTGAAGAATGTTGAAGACCTAATTATAATGAATCAAAAATGAAGGACAAAATGAGAAAGGAGAAGGGACTTAAGTTGAACGAATTGAGGAGGAGGACCAAAACGGCAAGGGCCCAAACCTATTGCTGTGAGATCATACGCCCTATAGGGGTGTGATCGCATCGTGCAATTTTACAAAAGCGGAATTTAAATCTTGTGGTTTGTGCAACCGCACTTTTTTGGCATGTGCAATTGTATAGGCCATTCCCATGCAAGTTTTTATGTTCTTATTTTGATCGAACTCTCCTCCTTTCCTTCGTTCTTTTGCAACATATTTCAATCATATCTAAAAAGAAAAAGGACATTATTTACCAATATGATCATACAAGAGTTAGAGCTAATCCTTTATCGAATGGGATGTGGGGTGAGAGGAATTTGACACGATTGTGATGATAGGAATACTACCATAAAATATAGAAAATCGTACTTTAAAATAAGTAAACGTGCTTTAAGTACTAAATGCAATCCTAGCACACTACTTACAATGCATGACTAAAAGCAAGCTAAATAGAAGGGTAAAAAAAAAAATAGGTTGATTCCTAATAAGCGCTAGTTTATAGTCCTAGCATACTTTTGTAACGATATTTTCAAGGAACTTCGTAGTGCTTTCGATGTCTTTCTTTGTGTTATTTGATTGACTGCCCCACTCTTCATTTGTCCTCCAATCCATACCTTGCCCCCTTCGAAATAGTATAACATTCCTACTCAACTCAAACTCCACTGTATACTACTACCTCCTCATGTGCATTAATCACAAAATCAATATTAGGGAAACAATGAACTCGGAGAATTCCATGATAATCCAAACTTTGGTGAATTCTAGTCTTCTATCCTAAACCTCGGGCAAGTTCTCAAGCAAAGTGTCATGGGGCATCTTATTTTATTTTTGATTATTAGTGGAAATACAACTATCATGATTTTCTGATCGTGGGCTTGGAAATCGCTATAATACTCCCAAGGGCAAGTCTTCATCTACTTCGTTTCAAAAGATTTTCTGGGAAGATTGGTAGATTGGATTGCCATATTAAACCCAATGGAAAGTCATCATTATCAAAATTTGCTAGTACGTTATATATCATTGTTCCAAATCCTTCTTTGACAAAGAAATCTCCTATAAGCACGTCTTCATCAACAACTTGTTTCATACTTGAGACATCTCCTATAATCATGTGTTCGTCGTCCGTGTTAGGATTAATCATTGTCATTTGTTTCGCTACTTCTCTGCTTCCTCCATTCCGTGTCAATGCAACTAAGAAAACAAGTAAAACAGCTAAAAAAAAAAAAAAGGAAAAAAGAAAAAAAGAAAAATTCAATGAAAGCTAGCTTAGTTTCCGACAAAAGTAGACATGAGTCCCAATATCGATTTCACAAAAAATAATTATCTAGCCTAATTTTCAATTAACTGAACTCTAATTGAATAGTGAGATGTGAAAATATTATCAACCTAAAACTAAATTTCTAACTAACTAAATGGTAGTGAGATCATGCTTTGTATAAATTAAAATTTAGATTTTAATATAAATTAAAGTCAAGAATTAATTTTAATCACATATTTATGGGCCCTATAGCTTTTTAACCATATATTTCATCTATTTTTATCAAAATTTGTTAAAAATCTTATTTTAATACCGACTAAACAGAGGCTAAATATTTATGATAACCGATTAATGCATAAGATACTAGGACTCGGTATCGCTTAACATTCATCCATTTCAATATCAATTCCACTAGTTGACAGCACTTATTTGATTTTAAGATCAATGTTCATAATTTATTTAATAATCTATCCTGAGTAGATTTAGATATATCCTTAAATATGACCCGATACTATCCCTATACCGATGCCAACATATGAAGACACTTTAAATCACAGTAAACATTGGATCATTAAAAGTGTCGATAATTATTCTTAATATCTTTATGACCTTAAAATGATTGCAACTTGTGATAAATTTCTATTCATTTTTCCAAATGATAATCAAAATTGTACATCTAATTAATTAGTGACCAATTAACTGAAAAACAAACTCCTAAAAATCATTCTAACCAAACAAACGTCTTGTGTTAAAATGTGGAATTTAAAGACTTCAAAACATAGAGTTGGATGTTATCCTAACATCTTTATAACTATGATTACAATAACACAAACTAAATAGATACAACATGGTTTAAAAGTAAAGACTTGGGAACAACAATAGAAATAACTCTTGAATCTTAAATCCCTTCAGTAGATCTTGAATTATCTCATTGGATGTTATCATCACTTTTGGCTCAAGAACTTCATGAAGAACTAATAAACATTGATGAAGTTACGAAGGAACTCAATTAGAATTGGAGATTTCAACATCTTTTACTCATGTACAATTCTAGGGTTTATATTTTCTTACTTTGAATTAGTTTTGAGTTTGGCTTAACTTTTATTTAGTTTTTCATGGATTTAATCAAGTTTCTTCCATTGAACAATTAAAATATTCGTTTGAGTTTAAATTTCAGATACTTTATTGGTGTGATTTAATTACTACTATATGTTGAAATATATAGTCGCTTTTTGAATCTGATTTCAATAAATTAATGTGGGAATGAGATTTAGGAAACTTAAATTCTAGAATTACATGTGGAATTAAATTGATTTGTATTGCTAAATCCTCCGATTAGAAAGTTGGGATAAAAACTTCTAATTGAGTAGAAAATGCATGAATTAATGATGTTAATTGATCCAATTCAGTTGAGGGAATTCCGACACTTCACTATTTTACATATTGACTTAAATTCCATCATTATATCCTGTGACATTTACATTTTAATTCAATAAACAAATTCTTTTCATCCAAATCACAAGAATCATAAGTTATTAAATTCCTTTAAACATTCTTCCATCTCCCCGTGGATATGACACTCCAAAACTGCACTACAACAACTGCGTTATTCTTTGGGCGTAATCAAATTTTGACGTTGTTGTTGGGGAGACAGTACAATTAGTTGAAAGATCCTCTAGCAAAAGGGTGACTTCGTTTCCTTTTACAATTTCATTTTTTGTTAGTTTATTATCTTTCTTTATTATTTGCTTTTCTCGCATCATTTCCTTTTAATTGTGTATCGAGACGAGCGAGGAAGATCTGCAGACAGACCTAATATGAAGTGCGAATATCTGTTTAACCCTATTTTTGATTCTGCATCTGTTAACACGAACACCACATCACATAACACAATGTCTGATAGTAAGCATGATGCATCGTATAGAACTTTGCATGATTACCTGCACCCTACACGCACATCTGCACCTTCATGTATTATGTTTCCACCCAATATGGCATGCGTTGATTTTAAACATGGAATGATTTAAATTATTCCCAATTTCCATGGACTTGAAAGTGAGAACCCGGACGTACATATTAGAGAATTCAAGGAGGTAGTTAGCTACCTTTCACAATCAACATGGTACGATGGATGCAATTAGGCTTAAATTCTTCCCATTTTCTCTTAAGAAAAGGACAAAAAGCTGATGCATTCATTGAGACCACTTTCGATTGGAACTTGAGCTGAAATGACCCAAGCATTCCTTGGCAAATACTTTTCCCATCACAAAACAACTATATTGAAAAAGTAAATCTCTACTTTTATCCAAAAGGAGAGTGAAACTTTATATCAAGTGTGAGAAAGGTACAAAGAACTCAAAACTCTTTGTCCCCACCATGGTTATGAGAGTTGGCGTATCGTGAGCTATTTCTATGAAGGGTTAACACCTAGGGAGCGTCAGTTTGTTGAGACGATGTGTAATGGCGATTTCCTACAAAACGATCCAGATGAGGCTATAGGATATTTAGATGACTTAGACGAAAAGGCCCATACTTGGACTGGACCTAGTGCTACTGAGAGTACTAATAGGTCACGACTTGCAAGTAACCCCACCAACACATGTATATACCATCTTAGAGATGAAGATAGTCTTAGAGCAAAGGTAGATACCCTAACTAGAGACCTTGAAATCCTACGTGATAAGGACTCGAAATCTATACAGAATGTATCTCGTGTCGAGTCTAGTGGAAATTGTTTTGTGTGTGGTGGAACTGAACATCCAGTGCAAGAGTGTCCTACTTACGCTAAGATGAAGAGAGTGTATGAGGAAAATTGCTTCATTCTCTAAAAGCTACAATAGGGGGTGGCGGAATCACATCAATTTCAGCTGGAAGTTTGACAATCAACGACATGTCCAACTAAATAGAACCAATACTACACCCTCATCTCAAACTACATCTTCTAGGAACTCTTTAGAGGACACATTGCATGCTTTTATAGAAGTACAAGGTAAAACCAACCACAAGTTCGAAACTGTGATTACCCAAGTTGTTGAGGAGAGTAAAGAGATGAAAGCCCACATATCCAAACTAACCAATGCTTTAGCTATAGGAGAGCGTGGAAAATTTCCAGCTCAAGCCTAACCAAATCCTAGGGGGCAATTTATGGCACAAATTTCTAACTCAGAGGAAACCATCTTTAAGGAAGTAAATACCATAACCATTAGGTCTGGAAAAACTATAGAACCAACCAACAAGCCTAGGGAAGAGGAGATAAGCTCTAGTAATTCAGAAGAAGATAGACCTAATGAAGAGGTAAAGGAGACCCCGACTAGAGTACATTTTCCTTAAGCTCTCAATCCTACTTTGAAAGCCACCGGGCAACACAATGAAATTTTGGAACTCCTTAAACATGTGAAAATCAATCTACCCCTTCTGCATGTGATTGCCCAAGTTCCTACCTATGCTAAAGTCCTTAAAGACTTGTGTAATGTGAAAAGGAAACACCATGTCAAGAAAATCGCTTTCTTGACTGAACGTGTGAGTGCTGTGATTGAGCAAAGGACCCCACCAAAGTATAAAGATCCTGGTTGTCCTACTGTTTCATGCATCATCGGGAACCATAAGATTGGACAAGCCCTTCTTAATCTAAGGGCCAGTGTTAACATCATGCCTTATGCAATTTATTTGTCATCAGGTTTAGGTGAGATGAAACCTACATCTATAAGTCTACAATTAGTTGATCAGTTCACTATAAGACCAAGAGGTATAGTTGAGCATGTCTTAGTGCAACTCGATAAATTTTACTACCCTGTTGATTTCTTGATTTTAGACTTAAAAAAGTGGATGTAAATGTTAATTCTAAGATTCCCATCATTCTTGGTAGACCATTCCTTGCCATGGCTAATGTTCTTATAAATTGCAGAAACGGTCTAATGAAGCTATCATTTGGGAATATGACCTTAGAAGTTAACATCTTTCATGTCACTAGGTAGGCTGAGGAAGATGATGCGTGTCACCAAACATGCATGATTGATACACTCACTCATGAGGTAGCTGATGATATGTTTCTTGGACCACTGCAAGAAACCCTAGAACTAGTTAAATTGGACGCAGCCATCGATGAACATGCCCCCACTCCAGATTTTGAATTTTTCCCTAGTAACCCCACACATGTACTAGATGGAGGCGGAGGAGCCATACCAATGGTTATGTCCAATGAGTTCGGTGCACCACAAGGAAATTTAGGATCGCCTTGGCTAGATGCGTGCTAAAAATGGGAACACTGGTTCGAGCCAACGACAATAAACAAATATGTTGCTTGGGAGGCAACCCAAGGGAAGTTCTTTCCTTTATTTTATTTTATTTTATTTTTACATTTGCTCTATGGTTATTTTCATTCCACATTTTAGTTGTATTTTTATTTTCTTTCTTTACACCACTATCCATTTAAGTACTTTCAGGTTTCTTATACCTCAAGTTTCTGTTGATTCACTGCTATGCTCAGGTGACATCTTTCCCCTCTTTTCTTTGGTGTCCATGTTTATGCATTATTTAGTTGTGGGGAGAGTTACTTTGAATGCTATTATGATTATCATGGATTTTTGTTGATTGTCATGATGGGTTAAATTTTTTTTCTTAAGTCTCTGATTGGCTGCATGATTGTGCTTTTGAATGACAAAATGTGCCACTAGGATTTAAGTTTGTTATGAAAGTCTAGATGTCAAGACACTTATTGAATTATTTTTGCGCACACAAGCCATGTGGTAAGATGGTAGTTTAACACATGTAGCTAGATGGGTCTCTTGCGGAAGTTTTTCTTATGAGATACTCGGTGAGGATTGAGAGCCACAATATACTAAAATATGGCAATAAGCATTCATTGATCTTGTGAATTGGAAACTCGTTTGTGAATGACACTACATGGTTTATGGTAAGATGGTGGATTACTTGGGAAATGATATAGGTCAATTTAGGACTGACATTTGAGCCTTCAACCTGTCTTTTCAATACCCCTAGTAGCCACTTTAAGCCATACACATATATATCATTTTCTTCATGCAACTATGTTATCCATACTTCTCCACATTCGAGTACGACTTTTGCGTATTTTTGTCCATCTTTTTACTTCCAAGTGTGTAGTGGGTATTTGATGTTTATTTGCGAAGAATTGAAGCAAGAAAATCGACAAAAGTTGATATGTGCTCAAGTAAGGTGGCCCAAAATAAAAACATATATGTATTTGATTTTGGGGCTTGAAATATTGAGGAATGTGTTGATTGAAAGATGTGATGTATTGAGATATTTGATAAGATACCTAACTATGTGCCTGGAAGTATTTAAACTTTTATATCCATTCTTCTCATACAATCCAACCTAAACTTCATTACAACCCTTTGTATTGACCCTTTTGATCCCAAGTAGGCGGTGATAAGAAGTGGATGAATTCTCATTTGGTAGTATGCCTATCACAGAATCAATATTTGCTTGTTGCTTGTACACAATTGTTTAAGCCTCCAAATTTGAGTGTTCATCTTTCTCAGCTCCATAAAGAAAAATCCCACACTAAACACGTTGATACACATGAGTTATGGAGCTGAACCTTTAGCTTGAGATATACTTGATGTTGCATGTGTTAGGGTTGGCGATAAGATGGCTATAGTTTGACACACACTCACACATTTGGCATGAGTGTTTGACGTCTTGATAATCGTGGCATTGTTAATTTCATGTGGTCTTGAGTTTGAAGAGGGCATGGCATGTGGTTAAATTAGAACTTAACAATTTCAATTCTAACATAGACCATTCATTCATTCATCTATCTCTCTGCATTAAATTGCTAGGGACTAGCAATAAGCAAGTTGAAGGGGTGTGATAATAGCACATTTGTTACGTTTTTCGCCCATTAATATTTGCGTTTCTATGATTATTTGATGCCTAAATGCATTAAGAACTTCTATATCTTAGTCTAGGTTGTAAATGGGTGAAAACGGTGGAAATTTGAAGAAAAGAGCGAAAAAGGACCAAAATGGAAGAAAGTGAAAAATCGGGGACTAAAGGGCAAATACTTTAAACTTGTTTCTAACCTTGTGATGAAGATTCAAGAATGTTAGAGGTCAATTGGATGAATGAAGGATTCAAAAGAATGAAACATAGCCAAAACATTATCACATATCAACTTTCAAGTTGAAAAGTTTTGCACCGATTTTCAGCCTCATATTGTGTAACACCACCGAAATTTAGAGAAAAATTTATTTGTACTATTTGCTACATTTTGGAAAGTTAGGGACTAAAGTGATATAAATGATAATTCAATTATATTTGGGTTAAATGTTAGATTTCAATAGAGCAAAAATAAGTATGTTAATATTATACTCGTTGGATAGCTCGTAATTAATTATGCATTTTAGGCTAGAGAAAATAGTAATTCGGACAAGTTAAAATCAAGATATTACAGTTTATAAAAATTGTTAGTATTTTGATTATGCCTCAAATAAAATATTAAATTGCTAGGGGTGGCCACATGTGGGGTATTGGAAAAGTGGTGGTTTTGATTTGGTAGTTTTGTTTTAAAATGATTTATTTTCTTTCATTTTGGGATATGAATGGGACAGCTTGCCACGTGTCGATTAGCTAGGGAAGACGAAATTGTTGATTGAATAGAATATTAGAATTGAGAATTTTTCCATACCCAAACCCTATCCATATTCTTGTGGTACACGTCTCCAACTCTTAACCTACCCCCACCCCCCACCAAATGCTGTTAGACTAGGTTTACTGGGATAGGATTTTTATTATATATATATTCGGTGAAAACACACGCACAGTACACACATTAGGGAGAGAGAGAGAGAGAGAGAGAGAGAGAGAGGATGTGCTGCTTTTATTTTTGCACGCAATCAAGAATAATTCTTCACACGTAGATAGAGGGCCAAGGCAGGCTGTTTTTATTATGTCTCATGCACTCAAGATTCGGACGAGTTTTGAAATGTACAATCATAATTTTTGTGAAAAGTTATTTCATCTGACGAGATAGGATTACTAGGTGCAAGTGATTTGTCCCGTTTAAATTATTTCTTTAAGTTGATAAATATTATGCTTATGAAAGTTATGATATGATATAAAATGGCTATCCGGTACCAAAGATATGACATATTATGAGTTCTTATCGGTTTCCAAAGATATGATACAACGGTATGATATTTTTGACGCATGATTTAATATTTTATTAGGGATTGCACCATTAATTGTGTCCTACTAAGTATTTTCATATGCTCACCCCTACTCATTACAGGTTTGTCCGGAACAAATGGAATTGTGGCGAAATAGTGATGCGGGCTGCCAAGCGGATCAAAGAAAAAGGCAAATAACCATTTGATATTTTTTTATGCTTTTAAATTTAATTGTCAAAGACTCGTTTGTAAATTAATTATTTGAGTATGTTTGAAATTTTTAGAAACTCAGATATTGTGTTTAATGGATATTTATTGTTAAAAATAAAGAATACCTTTAATTTGTTTCGTTCCGCTTTTAAAAAAAAAAGAAAAGTAGATTTTCGTAACACTCTAGATTGATGAAAATTTGGGGCGTTATAGTATGGTATCAGAACCCAGAGTTGTAAAATCGATTCTGTACACATCTTTCCAAAAAAAATAAAATTACAGCGAACAGTTTTTATTTTTATTTTTTCTTTTCCCTTTCTTTTTTTGAAAAAAAAGGGACTTTTGTTTGTTATGGAAAAAAAAAAACTTGGCACATGACGCTCACTATTCAACCAATCTCCAATTGATCCAGGGTATGAAAATAACCTTTTTTAACAAAATTATGTGTTATCTTCATATTTTGATATATCATTCTTTTAACATTGATTAGACAATGTAAATGAACAAAGAGATTTTACATATATGTTCAATTTTCGAGGACGAAAATTTTTTTTAGAAGGGAAGATTGTAACACCCCGAAAATTTATAGAAAATTTTATTTGTACTATATGCTACATTTTGGAAAGTTGGGGACTGAAGTGATATAAGTGATAATTCAATTATATTTGGGTTAAATATTAGATTTCAATAGAGATAAAATAAGTATGTTAATATTATACTCGTTGGATAACTTGTAATTAATTATGCATTTTAGGCTCGAGAAAATAGTAATTCGGATAAGTTAAAATCAAGATATTACAGTTTATAGATATTGTTAGTATTTTGATTATGCCTCAAATAAAATATTAAATTGCTAGGGGTGGCCGCATGAGGGGTGTTGGAAAAGTGGTGGTTTTGATTTGGTAGTTTTGTTTTAAAATGATTTATTTGCTTTGATTTTGGGGTATGAATGGGATGGTTGCCACGTGTCGATTAGATAGGGAAGAAAAATTGTTGATTGAATAGACTGTTGGAATTGAGAATTTTTCCACGCCCAAACCTATTCATATTCTTGTGGTACACGTCTCCAACTCTTAACCTACCCCACCCCCACCAAATGCTATTAGACTATATATATATATATATTAGAAGTTGTTATGTAACGGAATTTCTTGTTTTAAACAAGCAGCTGCACCTTCTTTCAGTGTTTTTATCATAACTTTATATTACGATGTCCGATTGAGACGATTCAAAATGCGTTGGAAAGCTAACTCATCTGGATACAACTTTGATTCAGACATTATTCTCTAATTCGATCACTTTCTATGCCAAAAATAAGTCTCAATATGATACTAAAACATCGGAGCATAACTTTTAGGTTGGAAATTGATTTGTGATCATATTTTGACTAAATTTGATTCCATTGACGTCTTCCTTTATCCAATTGACTCCGAGCACTCTCAAATCTTCATCGTGAGATTCGGCACAACTTTTAAGTATTTACATTTTAGCCCCCAAACTTTGGATCCCTTACAATTTAGCCCTTTCTCCAAATTTGTCAACTTTTGCTTATTTTCTTCAATCTCACCAACTTACACCACAACATCAAAATCACACATCTAATTATTTAACAATTACATAAACATTACATCATTAATTATTTAATTAACCAAAAAAATTACATCTTTATTAATAACAAATTAATTATTAAACAAAACTATTAAATATAAACTAGGCAAACGTGCATTGCACATTGCTTGCACCTAGTGTGTGTGTATATATATATATATATTGGGTGAAAACACACGCAGAGTACACACGTTAGGGAGAGAGAGAGTGGGGGGGGGATATGCTACTTTTATTTTTGCACGCAATCAAGAATATTTCTTCACACGTAGATAGAGGGCCAAGGCAAGCTGTTTTTATTATGTCTCACACACTCAAGATTTGGACGAGTTTTGAAACGTCCATTCAAAATTTCTTTGAAAATTTATTTCATCTGACGAGGTAGGATTACGAGGTGCAGGTGATTTGTCCCGTTTAAATTATTTCTTTAAGTTGATAAATATTATGCTTATGAAAGTTATGATATGATATGGTTATGATATGATATGAAATGACCATCCGGTACCAAAGATATGACATATTATGAGCTCTTATCGGTTTCCAAAGACATGATAGGACAGTATGATATTTTTGACGCATGATTTAATATTTTATTAGGGATTGCACCATTAATCGTGTCCTACTGAGTATTTTCATATGCACACCCCTACTCATTATAGGTTTGTCCGGAACGAATGGAATTGTGGCGAAATAGTGATGCGAGCTGCCAAGCGGATCAAAGAAAAAGGGAAATAACCATTTAATATTTTTTTATGTTTTTAAATTTAATTGTCAAAGACTCGTTTGTAAATTAATCATTTGAGTATGTTTGAAATTTTTAGGAACCTGGATATTGTGTTTAATTGATATTTATTGTTAAAAATAAAGAATGCCTTCAATTTCTTTCGTTCCACTGTAAAGAAAAGGAAAAATAGATTTTCGTAACACTCCAGATTGATGAAAATTCGGGGCGTTACAGTACGTTATCAGAGCCCAGAGTTGTAAAATCGATTCTGTAGACATTTTTCCAAAATAAAAAAATTACAGTGCGTCACTGTTCACGAGAACAGTGAAATTTTTATTTTTATTTTTTCTTTTCCCTTTCTTTTTTTTTAAAAAAAGGGATTTTTGTTTGTTATGGAAAGAAAAAAAAACTTGGCACATGACTCTCACTATTCGACTACTCTCCCATTGATCCCAGGTATAAAAATTACTTTTTTTAAAACAAAATTATGCGTTATCTTCATATTTTGATATATCATTATTTAAACATTGATTAGAGAATGTAAATGCACAAAGAGATTTTACATATATATTTGATTTTCGAGGACAAAAATTTTTTTTAGAAGGGGAGATTGTAATGCCCTGAAAATTTATAGAAAATTTTGTTTGTACTATATGCTACATTTTGGAAAGTTAGGGATTAAAGTGATATAAGTGATAATTCAATTATATTTGGGTTAAATATTGGATTTCAATACAGCAAAAATAAGTATGTTAATGTTATACTCACTGGATAGCTCGTAATAAATTATGCATTTTAGGCTCGAGAAAATAGTAATTCAGATAAGTTAAAATCAAGATATTACAGTTTATAGAAATTGTTAGTATTTTGATTATGCCTCAAAGAAAATATTAAATTGCAAGGGGTGGCCACATGTGGGGTGTTGGAAAAGTGGTGGTTTTGATTTGGTAGTTTTGTTTTAAAATGATATATTTACTTTGATTTTGGGATATGAATGGGATAGGTTGCCTCGTGTCGGTTAGATAGGGAAGAAGAAATTGTTGATTGAATAGAATATTGGAATTGAGAATTTTTCCAAACCCAAACCCTATCCATATTCTTGTGGTACACGTCTCCAACTCTTAACCTACCCCCACCCCCACCAAATGCTGGTAGAATCGGGATACTAGGATAGGATTTTTATTATATATATATATTGGATGAAAACACACGCACAATATACACGTTTGGGGGAGAGAGAGAGAGAGGGGGGGGGGGCGTGTGCTGTTTTTTTATTTTTGCACGCAATCAAGAATAATTCTTCACACGTAGATAGAGGGCCAGGGTAGGCTGTTTTTATTATGTCTCACGCACTCAAGATTTGGACGAGTTTTGAAACGTTCATTCTTAATTTCTGTGAAAAGTTATTTCATCTGACGAGGTAGGATTACTAGGTGCAAGTGATTTGTTCCGTTTAAATTATTTCTTTAAGTTGATAAATATTATGCTTATGAAAGTTATGATATGATATGGTTATGATATGATATGAAATGGCCATCCGGTACCAAAGATATGACATATTATGAGCTCTTATCGGTTTCCAAAGACATGATACGACGGTATGATATTTTTGACGCATGATTTAATATTTTATTAGGGATTGCACCATTAATCGTGTCCTACTGAGTATTTTCATATGCGCACCCCTACTCATTACAGGTTTGTCCAGAACGAATGGAATTGTGGCGAAATAGTGATGCGGGCTGCCAAGCGGATCAAAGAAAAAGGCAAATAACCATTTAATATTTTTTTATGTTTCTAAATTTAATTGTCAAAGACTCATTTGTAAATTAATCATTTGAGTATGTTTGAAATTTTTAGGAACCTGGATATTGTGTTTAATTGATATTTATTGTTAAAAACAAAGAATGCCTTCAATTTCTTTCATTCCACTGTAAAGAAAAGGAAAAATAGATTTTCGTAACACTCCAGATTGATGAAAATTTGGGGCGTTACATGTTGAGACTAGTTTTTTACATGGAAAACGATCGAACTCAATGATGGTATTTGAATCAAATTGTATCCATTTGAGTTAACTTTTCAACGCATCTTTAATCGCCTCAATCGGATATCGGGAGAGGAAGTTATGATGAAAATACTGAAGATGATGTAGAATTGAAACAGTAACGCAGTGCCCAGGCACTAGACAGACCCAAAAGACTAGATTTTCATTGACTAGGCGCTGCTCCCATGGCGCCTAGATACTGCGCCATGCAAACTTAGGTTTTTTTAATGTTTGGGCCACGAGAAGCCTAGAAAAAGACCCCAAAAAATTCCAGAACTCCTAATTCCTCATCATTCTTCATTATACACCATTCTATCATAACTTTTGGCTCAAGAACTTCATGAAGAACTAATAAACATTGGTGAAACTACAAAGGAACTCAATTGGAATTGGAGATTTCAACGTCTTTTACTCGTGTAATGTGTTTTTCATTGTTTAAAAAATTCTAGGGTTTATATTTCCTTACTTTGAATTAGATTTGAGTTTGACTTAACTTTTATTAAGTCTTTCATGGATTTAATCAAGTTTCTTCCATTGAACAATTAAAATATTTGTTTGAGTTTAAATTTCAGATACTTTATTGGTGTGATTTAATTACTACTATATGTTAGAAATATATGGTCGCTTTTTGAATCTGATTTCAATAAATTAATGTGGGAATGAGATTTAGGAAACTTAAATTCTAGAATTACATGTGGAATTAAATTGGTTTGTATTGCTAAATCCTCCGATTAGAAAGTTAGGATAAAAACTTCTAATTGAGTAGAAAATACATTCATTATTGATGTTGATTGATCGAATTCATTTAAGGGAATTCCGACGCTTCACTATTTTACATATTGATTCAAATTCCACTATTATATCCGGAGACATTTACATTTTAATTCAATAAACAAATTATTTTCATCCAAATCACGAGAACCCTAAGTTATTGAACTCCTTTAAACATTCTTCTATCTCCCTGTGGATACGACATCCCAAAGCTGCACTACAACTATCGCGTTATTAATTGGATGTAATCATTACCATTTGTAGAAACTAACATGTTTAATGTTGTTCATCTAATCATTAACCTATTACAAAGTTGCTGTGCAACTGTTGTGCAATTTCTTTACATGTCATGGACCAATTCGTGAAGTATATATCGATTTTAAAATTTAATCTCTGTATTTGTTCTTTTGAAACTACTATTTTAGGTTAATAAACAGTTATCCTTGATTGTACAAAGAATCTAGATGAATTGAATTGTCTGCTAATTATTTACCAGTAATTCTTAAATCTGAACCAATAGGGAAAGTTATTTGTGTAAGATATTTAGAACTATTTCCACAATTAGTCAAGAAAATTATAGGAAATTAGAACTATTGCTTACTCGCGCATCTCAGGAGATCGTATATTGTCTTTCTCAAACACTACAATTACTTAAAATTCATCGTTCTTCTAATTCCAATCCCTATATTTACATTCATCAATACATACACACAAACACATGCATAATGTATATGTATTTTATTTGAACTTGCGATCTGCGGGTTTTGATTCTGTGGTGGCTACTTTTCGTATATAATTCTATGCTTTTTATAATTTTATGTTTTTTTATTTTCTATTTTTTTTTAATCATTTTATGAAACATCATGCTTCTCTTGGAGAAGTTTCTATTATGATCGACGGGTGAATTTTAGGGTTCAAATTTTCACCCAGATTAGTACAAGCAATACTTATATCTAGTATTGTGTGTGTATATACCTACATAGGTACGTATGTATGTTTGTTTTCTTTGTATCTATTTGGTGAGTATGAAATTACGCTGACATTGAAAAATGTGTGGTAGCCCAAATATAGTCCTTCTAATTTGTTTTCATTTTTGTTGAAAGATGAAGCAGCACAAGCTGACCAATGGAAAAATGATCTGGCATCCGACTCATGAATCCAAGCTACATCAGCACCCATTGGTGATTGTACAATAGAAGAGCCTAAAGGATTGCATATTCAAATATCTGTTTCGTATAGCACATGGATTCTATTATAAGAGGGAATATTCTTTCTGAAATGATTTACTTTGTAACTGAATTTCTTTCTTCTTTCTCTTACGTGAAGTGTATATATAATGTAATTTGAATTGTATACAATTAGAAAAACAAATTGTATCAAAGCATAATGGTGGAATCAGACAATTAGTCCTCAAATCTTCCACCAAACACCAATTAAACTCAAAATAACAACTCAACATTTCATGATCCAATGCATTTTAGTAGCCCCTATTACATTGGCAGCAATGATAGTACTGGAGCCATTCTAGTAACACATATACTGGATGCAAACAACTGCCATTCTTGGGCTTGGTCAATGAAGAGATCTCTTAGGATAAAAAAATAAGCTAGGATTTATAGATGAGAACCTTTGTGAGCCACAAGATCCAAATGATCCACTGATGGAGCACTGACTTAGATGTAATGATGTTGTGATCACTTGGCTTCAAAATACCATGGCTATGGACATCAAATGCAACACTACATATGCTGAGATTGTACATCAGTTATGGCTGAAGTTGGAGCAGTGATTTGCTCATCAGAATGCACCTAGAATTTTTAGATAAAGCAGGCCATTACAACATTAGCCCAAAAACATGATGCTGTAAGTGTATACTTTTCTAAGTTCAAAACTCTTCTTGATAAATTGTTAAACTATGAGTCAATCCCTAATTGTACGTGTGGAGGTCTGAAAATAGTATTTGAACATCAGAATCGTGACTGGGTGATGAAATTCTTAATGGGATTGGATGAATCTTACAAAGCAATTAAGGCTCAAGTTCTTTTGAACAAACCTTTCCTTCCTCAAATGAAGTTTATGCTATAATTCAACAAGAAGAGAAAAGAAGACAGATCTCAAATGATGGCTCTATCAGTGACATAATGTCATTGTGGTTAAAGGCAACTTTAGAGACAATGGCAAGCAGAACTCTTCATCATAGAGGAAAGATAGGTATTATTGTACCTTCTATAAAGTTGCAAGCCACTCACTTGAAAGATGCCTCATAGATCCTCAAAGATCCTATTGTAGGATGCTAGGACACACTACAAGTAAATGTTTCGAGCTACATGGTTGCCCATCATGTCAAAAATGTGAAGGCAAAAATCAATACACACCAGTAGTAAATCAGGCTCCCATTTTTGTGCCTATGAATCGGGAACAGCAGACTGACAAGACCAATGTATCTCTCACTCAAGAGGAGTACTCTTACTTGATGGCCATTCTCAAATCATTAACGAATCCAAATTTAGGTCTTTAAGCAAACTAGGTTTAAAACATTGTTGTTTCAAGTATTGATAATGCTCTTCCAAAGATTTCTGGTATATCACTTTGCTCATGTACTCTTAACACTACAAATACCAATAATTCTACGGTTCCTTGGATTCTAGATACAGGGACAACATATCATATGATCTGTAGCCCATCATGTTTTTCCTCTATCACCTGCTCAGTAATTTATGTTAGCACTGCTCATTCACAGACACATTAATTCTCCAGGATGTGTGTGTTCCTTCCTTTTCTTTTAACCTTATATCTGTTAGAAAACTCACTCAGGCACTAAACTATTGTGGTGTTTTTTTTTCCCTGATGTTTGCTTCATACAGGACCCTTTAACTTGGATAACGATTGGAATGGGTGAAGTAAAGTCTGGTCTCTATCATATTCTGCCTTCAACAGTCTCTCATATGGCCCTTCAAGAAAGTTTGATTCGTCTAACTACCACACTTCCCATTTCAGCCTCTATTATCAATCATACTGAGGAGTTTGATCTTTGGCATTACAGAATGGGACATCCATCCCATTTTGCCCTTGCTTTTTGAAGATTAGATACCTAAGTTGGCTTCTTATAATAAACTTTGTTCTGTATGTCCTTTAGCAAAATTACACAAACTTCCATTTCCTGTTAGTCAGCACAAATCAGAAAGGCGTTTTGATTTAATGCATTGTGATATCTAGGGACCTTACAATGAAACTAGTTATGATGGATCTCGTTATTTTCTAACTATAGTAGATGAATTTAGCAAATGTAATTGGATATATATGCTCAAATTGAAATTTGAAGCCACCAATGCTTTACAAGGTTTTTGTAAGCTCATAGAAACTCAATTTGTAACCAAAATCAAAGTCATCCGTAGTGACAATGGGGGAGAATTCAGCATGAAGCAATTTTATCTTGAAATGGGCATTATCCATCAAAAAACATGTGTTGAAACCCCTAAACAAAATGTCATTGTTGAGAGGAAACATCAGCATATTTTAAATGTTGCAAGGGCCTTAAGATTTCAAAGTGGTGTTTCATTAAAATACTAGAATGATTGTGTTTTGACTGCTATTTATCTAAATAACATAATTGCTTCAGTGCTTCTAAACCACAAAACCCCTTTGAGATGTTATTTCAGACCAAACCTACATATTCTCATCTCAAGGAGTTCGGATGCCTTGCTTTTGCAACAACTCTCACAAATGGCAGACACAAATTTGATTCTAGAGCTAGGAGATACATTTTTCTAGGCCATCCTTAACTCCTTGATTTGGAAACAAATAAAGTCTTCATATTAAAAAATGTTGTGTTTCATGAAACAATCTTTTCGTGCAAAGAAACTAAAATCACAAACATACATGTCCCACCAAATCCTATTGATTTGTGCTTTTCTTAAAATCCTATCATCTATATTCCAACTAATATTTTCTAAGAACGAGAAAATCAATCTACACATCCTTCCAATCCTATAGAAAACACAAAACAATCTACACAACTGACCCTCAATTTGATCAAACTAGACAACAGTCAAACCAATGTTGCCTAATACAAAAAACAACCAAACCATACCTCACTTACCTATAAGATCTACCAGAATTTGGAGAGCTTCACCATGCCTGTAGGATTTTATATGTCGGCAGGCTACTTTACGTTTCCTATTGCAGACATTGGACCAGAAAGAGGGCTACGTTTCCTCAGGTAATCCATATCCCCTCAACTTTAGTATCTCGTATAATAAGTTATCCACTTCTCATAAAACCTTCGTCTCTTCTATCACTACACAAAATGAACCTAGAACTTACCAAGAGGCTGTGAAGTTCCCTGAATGGTGTAAGGCCATGAAAAATGAGATTATGGCTCTTAAGTTGAATGATACATGAATTATAGTCGATCTGCCACCTGAAAAGAAGTCAAAAGGGTGTAAATGGTTTACAAAATCAAGTTTAATGCTGATGGAAGTGTAGAAAGATACAAAGCTAGGCTGGTAGCAAAGAGATACACTTAATAAGAAGGTTTGGATTACCATGAAACTTTCTCACTAGTGGCAAAACTTGTCACTGTTCAAACCTTACTTGCCATTGCAGCCATAAAGGGTTGGTTCCTATACCAATTAGATGTAAACAATTCTTTCTTACTTGGAGATTTGGATGAAGAAGTATATATGGAGTTGCCTCCAGGTTAGGATAATGCTAGTGGTTCAAAAGTATGTAAGCTTCACAAGAGCCTATATGGACTCAAGCAAGCTTCACGGCAATGGTATTCAAAGTTGTCTAATTTCATTCTTCAGCATGGTTTTACTCAATCTAAGGCAGACTATAGCTTGTTTGTGAAGTCTACTTAAAACTCTTTCATGGCTGTTTTGGTCTATGTTGATGATAAATTATGGCTGGAAATTGTTTGGAAACTATCAACAATGTCAAGGCAGCACTTGATGCCCATTTCAAAATCAAAGATTTGGGTAAGTTAAAGTATTTTCTAGGCATTGAGGTGGCTAGATCAAAACAATGGATACATATTTGCCAAAGAAAGTATGCCCTAGACATTTTAGCTGATTCGGGAACCATAGGATCAACACCGGCTAAGGTACCCCTTGATCAAAACATCAAATTATCCCAAGGGGAATGAGAACTAATTGTTGATCCATCTATCTACAAAAGGCTGATTGGATGTTTATTGTACTTAACCATAACCAAACTAGATATATCATACTCAATTCAACTCTTAAGTCAGTATATGGATCAACCCAGGATACTTCATCTCAATGCAGCACATAAAGTACTAAGGTACCTTAAGAGAGCTTCAGGCATGGTTTATTCTACACATCTACTTCTGAACTGCAGCTAAAAGGGTACTCAAATTCGGATTGGAAAAGCTATCCAAACACCAAAAGGTCTGTAACAGGCCATTGTGTTTTCATTGGCTCATATCTAGGATCCTGGAAATCAAAGAAGCAAAATGTAGTATCACGATCTTTCTCTGAAGCCAAGTATAGAGCAATGGAAAGTGTTTGTTGTAGATTAACTTAGCTAAGATACTTGTTTAAAGATTTATAGATTGAGCACAGTCAAGTAGCTAGCCTATATTGTGATAATAAATCAGCCATCTACATTGCCACAAATCCTATTTTTCATGAGAAAACTAAACATATAGAGATTTATTGTCATCTCATTCAGTATAAGATACAAATAGGAAGCATTGTTACTAAATATGTGCATAGTAGTTCTCAAGTTGCAGACATTCCGACTAAGGCTTTGAAATTTGCAAGTTTCTATCTTCACATGGCAAAGATGGGAGTAGCAGATATCTACTCTCCATCTCATGGGCGACTGTTGAAAGGTGAAGCAGCACAAGTTGACCAATGGAAAAATGATCTAGCATGTGATTCATCAATCCAAGCTACATGAGCACCCATTGGTGATTGTACAATAGAAGAACCTGGAAGATTGCATGATCGATGATCTGTTTTGTATAACACATGGGTTTTGTTATAGGAGAAAATAGTCTTTCTGAAATGATTTATTTTGTAACTGGATTTCTTTCTTCCTTCTCTCACGTGAAGTGTATATATAATGTAATCTGAATTGTATACAATTAGAAAAGCAGATTTACAGCCATTGTTGTTTTCATAATTTTCTTCTATCTCAAAATTTACAATTTTCATTAAGCATGTGTATGTTTATTAGGTAGGGTTTATTTTGATATGGTGGGTTTGAAGACAAAATTCTTATATGGTTCAGTTTTCTATTTCCTGTGTAGAAAATTGAATCTAAACTCGCCTGGTAGTTATGAACCACACACCTCATTTACAAAATAATTTACTAAGTTTTATAGTTTTCTATACAATTAATATATGTATACAAAGTTACAATAACTAAATAAAAAATCCTTCTTAGATGCACGGTTTGTACATGTCAATAATGTATATATAGACACTTCGTTCCCATATTTGAAACAAGAGGTTGAAGGGAAATTTGATGTTAATATGGTAATTGATTAATTGCCAACCTATCATTTTCAGAATTTATTTTTTGAAAAAAAATGAGCATATATATATTACGTTCAAGTTCTAAAAATAATAGTAATGCTAGGCTATTTATATGTTAGGTCATATTGATTGTTACTTTTTGGTCCATTATTCAAAATATTAGGAATGATATTATTCATTTGTACTCACATAATAATTACATCTTTTGCAGCAACTAACACATATTTGACATTTTTCATATAATCATTCAGCTATTATGTAGCTACTGTGCGACTGTTCTGCAATTTCTTTACATGTCATAGTTTGATTCGTTAAATATATTAATATTAAATTTAATCTCTATGTTTGTCATTTTGGTCCTAAAATTTTAGGTTACTAAACTGTTACACTTGATTAGACAAAAAATCTAGATTAAATGAAATGTATGCAAATTATTTACTATTAATTCTTAAATATAAGCCAATACGGAAAGTTATTTGTATAAGATATTAAAAGTGATTTCTACAATTAGTTAAAAAAATATAAGAAATCTATAACAAGTGCTTTCCATGCATCTCATGAATCCACACATTGTCTTCCTTTCCAATTTCCATATATACATTCATCAATACATACATTCAAGTGCATACATAGTGTAAAATTATTTTACTTGAACTTACGATATGCGGATTCACAGGTGATGATTTTTGGTATGTAATTTCATGCTTTTTTATAATTTTATGTTGTTTATCTTTTATTTTCTGGATTATTTTACGAAAAATCATGCTTCTCTTGTAGTAGTTTCTTATGGGATCAACTAACGAGTTAACATTTCACCCAAATTAGTAGAAGCAACATTGATATCTGGTATTGTATGTACATGTGTTTTTCTGCTTGTTTATATTTTTAATTTATGAGTATTAATATGAGCTAAAATTGAAACACGTGCAGTAGCCCATCTTCTTCCTCTTCTATATCATACATTTATTCTGGTTTGTTTACATTTTAACTAAGCATGTGCTTACTCATTAGGCGGGGGTTTATTGTGATATTGAGTGGATTTTAACTTGAAATTTTATATATTTCTTGTTTTCTTTTTTTCTATGCAAAAAGTTGAATATGAACTCGATTGTTAATTATGAACCACACCCCTCATTTACAAAATTAATTGTTAAATGTTATAGGTTTCTCTAGAATTATTATATGTACGCAAAGGTACAAGACACAAATGAAAACTTTTTAGATTTGTGTAGGATTTGTGCGTGTCAATGTATATATATAGAAACTTAGTGTGTCTGTTTAAAACAAGACTTTAAAGGGAGACTTGGTGCAAATATGGTAAAGGGTTTGTTGCCAACCTATCATTTATGAAAATTTGGATATATCTTTTAGAAAACAGGAGCATATGATTCACGCTCAAGTCCTGCAAATCAAATAATGTTAAACCATTTATATGTGAGGGCTTTTTTATTGTTATTTTTTTCTCCATTATGCAAAATATTATGCCTAATATATTATTCATTTTTTCTAACATAATAATTACATCTTTTGGATCAACTAACACATACTTACTATTTTTCATATAAGCATTCAGCAATTATGCAACTATATGCAACTATTGTGCAATTTCATTACATGTTATGGTCCCATTCGTGAAATATATTAATTTCAAAGTTAATCTATGTTTATGTACTTTTGTTCCTAGAATTTTAGGTAACTAAACTGTTACCCTTGATTGTACAAAACATCAAGACGAAATGAAATGTTTGCAATTTATTGACGATTAATTCTTAAATACAAGGCAATAGAGAAACTTAATTTGTATAAGATATTAAAAAGATTTCCACGATTAATGAAAAAACATAGAGGAACAAGTGCTTTCCACGTGTCTCATTTTTTTTTTTTTGGTGGAAGGAGGGCGGTACCTCCGAAATTTTATTAATATGCCCTCACTTGTGGCGGACGAATACCGTGGTTACAAATCATATCAATGAAATCAATAAATAAGGAAGTACTACTTCCCTAATAGTGAAAGTAAAGAATAAGAGGAAAGCAGTAAAAAATGAGTACTACTTCCCTTACAAAAAGAACAAGTTAAAGCAAAACTAAAAGTAAAAGCAAAATAGAAATACCTAAACTCTAGTGCTGGGCAAACCATACCTGTCAATCTGAACAAGCGGCCTAATATGTCGTGGTAGGTCGGCTGGTCCATATTCCTGGTATCTACGATGATGCCAACTCTCGGTAGTAAGTGCATCTGTAACTTGGTTTCCCTATGTGAAGATGTGGGAGACCATATCTCCGTCAAATGAAACGATATCTGCAATCTGTCTGAGTATCCCCTGGATGGAACATGGTCTGCCACCTCTGGTGATGCAGTGAATGGCAACAGTCGAATCTGCCTCAACCCAAATATCTGACAAACCAAAATTTCTAGCCAATAGTATTACATCATGAATAGCCCCGAGTTCTGCCTCTAATATCATACATTGTCCATATGAAGTTGAGAAAGCCCTAATACAATTTCTTGCGTAGTCCCTGATGATGCCTCCCCCGCTTGCAAACCCATCCTTGACACAATCATTGGTGTTGATCTTGACAGATCCAAATGATGGAAATTGTTACCAAACCATGATAAGGGAAGGAGATGGGAAGAGAGTCAAAAAAATACCAAAAAGTATAGCAAGCTGTATGTCATTACGCCAATGTAACGGTCAGAATAGTCCACAATATGGAGGAAGGATACCATACGGTAAACTCTTCAGATAATACGTCTCCAGCTGATAGGTATATTCATGTACTTTGTATTATTCATCTCAGTCCAAAGAAACCAGAAAATCAATAGAGGAATAATGATACGAATATGTTCGGTCCTTGCAAACTTTCCAAAATACCTCCATTTCAAAAATCTATGTCTAAAACTCTCTCATGCACTCATGGTAATCTGAAATAAAGTCCCAAAATGTTGTCAAACATGATCTAAAATACTGCTACCAGTAAAAATATAAGTGATGGTCTCAATCTCAGAACAACACTGAATCAAGAAGCCAAATGACTGCCGATCCTCCTCTGGATAATGACAGCAATTGATATTAAATCTTGCCATAGTCTCCAACAGAAGAACAAAATGGTAGTAGGTATGATAGGGCTCCACAATAGCTGAAATAAATCCTGAATTGGCCTGTTAGAGTGGATCAGCTGCCATGCTGATTTAGTATTAAATCTACCATCTAATGTGGCCCTCCAGAAAATACAATCCGAGACATCAAGACATAGTGGAATGGTCGCGATTTGCTATGCCATAGCTGATGGAAGAGCCTGAAATAATCGCCCAAAATCTCATCCAGTCTCTTCGAAAAAGTCCTGCACGCTCGAACATATATGCTGTCTGTGTGGAAAAATAGATGCCAATGTAGAATTACCTATCCAACAATCATGCCAAAAGAAGATCTGCTCAATTTGTGTCTCAGTGTATGGTCCAAATTTCTTCAGTCTCTTCCAAATAAGAATCATGCAAATATACTCTCTAGCCTTTTCAGAATGACCTTAGGAGGTCGCATAATGTGGAATAGATACAGTGGTATAGAGGAAAGAACAGACCTCAGTAGAGTAATCTTACCACTAGGAGAGAGAATGCGTGAAGCCCATCCAAAAATCCTACTCCTGACCTTCATAATGAGATCATCATACAAAACGCTCATCTTAGCCCCTTTAAACATAGGGACTCCCAGATATGTGAACTGTTGTCTCTGATATGAAAATTCAATCAAATTCACAAACCTTTGAATCTGAATATCAGATGCCCGCCTAGGCAATATAAGATCACTCTTGTCTCTATTCACCAATTGGCCAGAGACCCCCTCGTAGTACTCCAAACAATCGATGACCCTTTTGATAGACTTCTTCTGTCCATTGGTAAATATAATCATATTATCAGCAAAATCAAGATGAAAGACAAGAATACTACCTCTCTATCGATACTACATACTAGGATATATCTGAAACCTCTGAGTAAGTAATCGAGAAAAGTAATTCGTAGCAATAATAAATAAGGATAGAGATATAGGATCTCCCTATCTGAGTCCCCGCGATGAAGAAAAGAAACCACATAGTCGTCCATTTACAAGTACTGAGAATCGACACTCCGATATACAATGTCTGATCCGATCAATCCACAACTGGTCAAAACCAAACGCCTCCAGTATAGAATAAATGAATCCCCAATCCATACAATCAAATGCTTTAGCCATGTCAAGTTTCAGCATAACATTCCCTCCACGCATTCTATTATCCAAAGTGAGTAAAAGTTCCTAGGTCAACAAAACATTGTCCCCAATAAGTTGACCTGGAACAAATCCACTCTGTTGAGGGAAAATAATACAAGGCAGAAATGAACTTAATATGTTGTTCAAAAGCTTTGTGATAAGCTTATTAAACACCGTACATAGGATGATAGGATGGTAATCCGTCCATCTACAAGCATTCTCCCTCTTAGGAAGCAAAATAATAGACGTAGCAGTAAATCCTCTCGGCAAATGACCACCCTCAAAGAAATCAATGATTGCACTGTATATATCATTCTGTATAATATCCCAACAGTGTTGGTAGAATAATGATGAAAATCCATCAGGGTCCGCAGTATTATTAGCATTAATACTGAAAATAGCCTCCGCACCTCATCAATTAAAGGGAGACAGTTCAGCGTCATATTGTCTGCCTCCGTCAGTATCCTAGGTATGACATTAGGACGAATATACTCCAGAGGCTGTGAAGGAGCTGATAATAATTCCTGGAAAAAGTTGATTGTTGAGCTCTGAATATCCGTTGGAGTGGTAAGAACTTCCCCTGCCTGAGTCATAATGGTCCTGATACTAGATTTGATCTGTCATCCCTGTACCAGTGAATGAAAATATCTAGTGTTGAGATCTGCTTTACATACCCAACGAGAGCCAGCCTTTTACTTCCAAAAACCCTCCTCAATAGCTACGGTCCGGTTCAAATCAGCCTATGCATGATGAAGTGAGTCACGGTGCTCCGATGTAGGATTAACCTCAAAATCAATCTCTACCTGGTCAACCCTCTCCTCAGCGTCTCTAACTCTCTGGAGCACATCACCAAAGACTCATCGATTCCACCACCTTAGTCCCTGTTTCAGCCTAAATAACTTTTCCCATAGGGCATCCATTCCTGTAAGATGAGTAGAGAGTGACCACTTTTGAGAAACGAAGGCTGAGAAGTCATGATGTTTGGTCCAAACATTGAGGAATCTAAATGGTCTAGGACCTGAATCATCATCAGAAATCCACTGTAAAGTAGAGGTGAGTGATCAGATGAAGTACGAATCAGATAAGTCACGGTAAGCTGTCTACAAAAATCTATAGCTAAAGAGCTAATCAAAAGTCTATCCAACCTCTTACTAACCCTTCCATTCGTCCAGGTAAACTGAGACCCAGAAAAGCCAGCGTCCTCTAAGCCACAGTCCAACATCATATCAGAAAAATCTGTAGAACCACGATCTTGACGACTATGACCAGTACGCTCACCATCATGTATGATGACGTTAAAGTTACCTCCAACAAGCCAATGATCATCCATAAAGAGGGAAATATGGTGAAGACTCGCCCACAAGTCCCTCCAAACATAGGCATGACAAGCAGCATAAACAGAAGTCAAGTAAATAGGTCGTGCTAGTCTAGGATCCACAACTCTGACATGTAGGAACTGGATATGATCATCAATAACAGTAACGGTAGTACCCACATTCCAAAATACCCAAATCTTATTCGACTAATTTTGAACCCCAGTGTCGAAATGTAGATAAGGAAGAACAAAATCAAACTTTCTCTCCAAAACCATAGGCTCCAAATAACCAAGATATAAACCCGATGAAGCTGACTAAGTTTTCTCAGGCACCTACGAGTAGCTACACTAGCCATACCTCTCACATTCCATATGATAGCACTCATAAGGACATGGAATGCGAGAAGGTACTCTGTGACTGAATCTTAGTGACCCTCCTACTCAGGAATGGGATGTCAGTAGTTTGTGGATGTCTTTTCTGCACAACAGGGATAAATCCATCATCCTCTGTCCTCTCACTCAAACCAACCAAATCAATACAAGAAGATCTACGAAAGGGGCCCTGTTGGTGAACCTCAATCTCAGATGAACCCTCTGTATCTGACTGAGCCAACTACAAAGAAGGAATATATGCCTCCACATTCTAATGACAAATGGGAGGAGGAGATGTAGTAATAGGTGCCTGAACCCAACCTGGTGTCGGGCCTGTAATACTAGCAATCCTGGTGACTGTGTCCGATGGATAATCAAATATCTGTAGCCTCTACAATATGTCATCCAACATCGGATCATAGAACAAAGTAGAAGCCAATGGCGGAGTCGATGTAGCTGAAATTGGATGATGTACAATCATGGTCTGAGCAGACAGTAATAAAGCAGATAATAAAGTATCTGGAGGTGCTGTGGAGTCGGAAGGGGCCTTAGGAGGAGCTTGAATCACATAATCCGCAAGGGGATTAAAATATAGAGTATAAGAATATCGGGCAGTCTGAGAAGGAGCTAGTGTAGTAGCAACCGGGCGTAAGTAGGCGACGATCGGGATCAACCTGGAGAGGCGCTTCGGTAATCGGTGAAATCGTCACAATGGGATGATGGACTGAATGAGCAACTGGCTGAGTCTGAATATGAGTCTGATGAGCAACTGTCCTATTAACTGCTGGAGCTGTAACTGGAGAAAGAACCACAGAAGGAATGACTGACTGAGACTTAGTACGTGTAGAAAGCACAGCGGTAGGATCAATAGTTGTAGCTGGTGGTGGTACAAAAGGGTCTCCTGAAGTGTTAGCATGGTGCTGTCTCCTCTGATCTCTCTTAACTGGTGTCCATCTCTGATGAGGCTCCACAACTATCTCCTTTCCCTTACCCTTATCTTTGGCCGGTTGAAGAGGCTTAGGAGTAGGATCGTAGGGGATGGTATAGTAAGTGGTGGTGGTATAGGGCATGATCCAATCATACAACGCTCATCAGTGTGCCCAAAGTGTCTGCACCGAAAACAATAATCTGGTATCTTGTCATATACAACAGTCTGCCAATATTCACCTATTTTCTCCCTCTCAATCCATATCCTTTTAGGGAGCTTAAAATCAAGATCAACCTCAATACAAACTCGTGCCTCACTAGGTCGTCGTAAATCAGAAGTAGCTTCATCAATACAGAGCGGAAGTCCAATAGCCTTACAAATAACAAACAAACTGCTCTTTGCCCTAAAGTGGATGGGCAGTAATGGACATGAAACCCAAACAGGGACAATGGGGGTCTCATGCTGAGGGCTGAAACTAGGCGTCCATTTGGTTACTCTCATGGGACATCCATCAATGTACCAGGTGGGCTTAAGGAATAATCGAGAATAATCGTCCTCGTGTGCCAAGTGAATCAAAATATGACAAGCATCTATCAATCCTATCATATAATCACCGTGAAATCCAAAGCGCAAAAAACTATCGCGTACCTTAATCATAGAAGGCTTACGATGAGAGAATTTGCCAACAAGTGTGAACTTGTATGGCGAAGAAAGATGCTCCTCCTCCTCCTCTCTGTAAATAAGACTGTCGGCTCACCATTATGTATATGCGGGTCTTTAGAGACCAACCTGTAATTAGTGATGTCCTGTGGAGCTTGAAGAGCGGTGCAAATGACTTTTTATGGCTTTGCTCAGCCTGCGATATAACAGTTTTACTTGAAAGGCAGCAGCATACGACTTCCGAATTTGATTTGGCAGCTTAGGGATCTCGACTGGCGAATCCGTCGATGGAATTGTGCGTAGATTATCTGGGGCTACATTCTGCCCAAAAATTGTTGGGGAACCACCAGTGGGCCGTCGGTGGCTGCGTCGGGCGGCCACGGACCACCGGACTCAGAATTAGATGATTTTTTTATAGGATGGTGTGGAATTTCATTATGAACATGGAGGTCAAGCGTGTGGTCAGAGATGAGGTCAGGATTAGCCGAAATTTGAGTTTTTCCGACCTGATGGGCGTTCACGTTTGGGACGATTCCCGGCGCGTCCGATATCCGATCAGGCTGATTTTTTCGTCAAAGTATTGTTTCTTCATGGAAAGTTTGAATATATGCCGCGTGTATCAAGGTGGATCCCAGAACAGTAGGAATCAAAAAATCAGTTGCGAATTGCACGAAATTCAAAGTTTTGATTTTGTCCAAATTGGTTACCTCCGACACTACCCCAGGGGTTTTTAGGCCTTTACAGATCAATAGCGGCAGTCCCATCACCAAATTCTTAGCCAAAGTAGGTGAAACGAGTGCATTGGGATGCATGCCACTTTTTTTTGGTTAAAACCAGATCTGATCTTGTCAAATATTATTACTGATTGTTGAAAAGTTGTATGGTAGTGGTGGTGTTTTCCGGTGGTTTTGGTAGTGAATCAAGTGTGTTGATGGATTTTTCTTTATCTCCCATTCTAGAGAGAAGTTTCTCTCTCAGTGGTCCTTATGCAATTCACCTTAATTCCACGTTGTTAATTTCCACATGTCTCATGATGTCAAACACTGTCGTTCTTGAACACTACAGATACATAAAATTCATCACGCTTATCTTTTCAATTTATTTATATGCATTCATCAATACATACGTACGAGTGCATACATAGTCAAAAATTATTTTACTCGAACTTACGATCTACTTGTTTGATTCCTTGCAGACAATTTTCAATATATAATTTCTTGCTTTTTTTTTTATAGTTTTATGTTGTTTATTTTTTATTTTCTGAATTGTTTTATGAAAAATCATGCTTCTCGTCAAGCAGTTTCTTATGGGATCGTAGTGAATTTTCATTTTCAACTTTTCACCCATATTAATAGAATCAACATTCATATCAGGTATTGTATGTTTGTGAGTTTGTTTGCCTATTTTTATTTATACTTTATGAGTATGAATTTATACTAACATTGAAACACGCAGTAGCCAATCTTCTTCCTCTTCTATTTCATACATTCATTCTAGGTTGTTTCCATTTTCACTAAGTGAACCAACCCGAAATAAGGAATTCGATTCAAAATATTAAGAACGCGATTTTTGAATCCACAAACTTATGAAGAAATAAACTCACGAAATTTTATTAATGTAATATTATAAAAAAAATGATGAATTAACCCTTTATTTAAAAGGATTTACAAGAAAACCTAATTTTAACGAACTAAAATTGTAAAGAATTTGAAATAAAACGAAATGACAAAAATAGCACGAAAACTTTAAAAACAGTTTTTGTCTCCTAAGCGAACTCGAATTCAATTCAATCTTCAATCAATCCATTCGGCCATGTGTTATGCATCACTAAGCATGCACTTGTTCCTTATGTGGGGTTTATTGTGATATTGAGTGGGTTTTAAACCTAAATTTTATGTAGTTCTTATTTTCTTTTTCTCGTGCAAAATATTGAACCTGAACTCGATTAAAACTTCTTAGATTCGTGCATGATTTGTGCGTGTCAATGTATATACGTAGGCATTTGGTGTTTGTGTTTAAAACAAGAGAGAAAAGGGAAACTAGGTGTAAATATGGTAACTGTTGTAATTTATATGTTTATTAGTAAATCATTATTATACTCGTGCAACTCTAATTATTATGACTATTGTATCATTTGCAATCCTAATTCTTTACTATGAATATGGGATTTGGTTCTCATTAAAATGCACACGTCTAGTGACTTTTTTTTCTTTTTTCTCTATTTTATAACATATTATTTTTGGGTTTACATGTAATATTATTTTATTGGAGAATATGTGATTGATAAGAAGACAGAAAAATGAATTATAGTTTTAATGGGGGTCAAACAAGGTTCAGCCATTCTAATTTTAGCTTTGCAAGATCCGAAGGTAAGAAAAAATATGTGGTATGCCTCATCACTTGAAACCGACATGGAAGAATTGTGACGCCACCTATAGATTGTGCCCATCATTATCCTATTTTTTATGTTTAAACTTTTTATTTCTTATGATTATGATTCCGATATTACTTGTGCACATATTAAATTTTTTAAGCAATTTTATATTCTAATGATTTCAATTGTGATTTCGATATATGTGTCCATCAATAGCATATTACATGATGCGATTACTTGTGCATAACGACTTGAACGGTAACATATTATTTTATGTACACAACATTATTTGAACAATGTTACAAGGGCTGGCAATAATTATGTGCCAATTTTTAATATTATAATTATGCCAAATATTTTTATTTACTATGCATGAAAAAAATTAATGTATATGTCTAATGATACTTTATTGTGAAAACTTTAATTCATAATGTATCACATTGTTGCTCTTGAAGAAGCAAAGCATGAAAATATTAACATTTGGCTAGAATACATGTTCGTGGAGAATTAATGTTTCTAAATAATAGTTTGACTTTTGATGTAGCAGAAAATTATTAATATTTTAGAAGAATATTACTTGCTTTTGAAGAATATGATATTACAATTTTAATATTGCAAAAGAACATTGACACATTTCTCTTGAAAAGACAATAAATTTTTTTTTTTAAATGATGATGACAATATTTTTTCGTGCTCTCAAAGTAGTACATATGTCGAATAATGTACCATATGTGTAATTTATGAATATTTGTCTATCCCTGGAACAAAATATATAAGTCATGTCATGTGGACATTGATTCTTATATCATTATATCATAGTTAAACATATTTTTGGAAAATTAATTATGTATTTTGTGTGATTGAATAGTTATTCAAAATGACAAATATCACTGAACTTGAGTTTGTTACACTCGATTTATCGGATAAATATTATTTGTCATACATTCTTGATGCTGAGGTTCATCACATTTCAAAGGGTCTGGGATAGAAATAGAAGAGACAAAGAATTATTGCAGGATTGTGCAAGAGAACTTATTTTCCTTTATCGCCATCTTTATGATAGATTGAAAATTGAATAAATCACCATGAAGTATTCATAAAATCTTTGAAAAAAACTTGACTGGAAGATTTGACCATCAGATGACTGTAGTCCTCCCTAAAGTCTGCTATGAATAGATGCATCTTCATTTGCATGATTTTAAAACTGTGATCTAATATAACTCAAAAATATTCAAAACATGTTCAAAATTAACATTACGTGGAGAAAAAATCACTGATGAAGATATGCCGGAAAAAACTTTCTCCAACTTTCATGCCTTGAATATGCTATTGTACTAGCAATTTCCTGAGCGTCTTTCAAAAGTACTAAAAATTTTTTTTTTTTATTGGTAGTTGAATAAAACAATGAATAGTTAATAGAAAATCTTGGGTTACGTCCAACTAATTTTTTACTATTTCATGAAGCAAATGGTACTGTATTACCTAAATCAAATAAAATATCAAGAAATGGGCATGAATGTAGATGTGGATATGGATACGAGCGTGGATGTGAACGTAAAGGTAAACGAGATTTTGACAAAATAATCAATAAAACTATCAACAGCAACAACAATTTTAAGAAGCACAAAGCAAATGAAAAAAAAAAATCCATAAAGGCGAATGAAGGAAGTTGTTTCAGATATGGAATGAAAGGGCATTGGGCATGTACATATCGTATGGCAAAGCATCTTTTGGATCTTTTTGAAAATACAATCAAAAAGAGAAAAAGTGAAGAGAAATTTTGTTGATTTTGACGGTCCAATTGAAATGACTTAGTTGGATATCCTTGATTGTTTTTGCCGATCCAAATGGCAATGTTGAACGTTCGATTAGAGGCTGTGTTCTCGATAATATATATTAGGTTATTTTTCAATATTTTATTTTGATTTAGAAGTTAGAAATAAGTATGTTTTACTTATTTTTCCTTAAAGTTTAAGATTTTGTATTGTTACACTACTTTTAGTGGATTTAAGTATTGCTTAACTCATTATGATTATAAATCTAATTTTTAAAAATATTTATTTTGTCATTTTTATAAATTCAGAATGAATTGTCAAGAAATATGTTTAGTTGATAGTGTGTGTAACTACACAAACTATTTTTCATGACAAAAAGTATTCCTTGGACTTAACGTTGGCAAAAATAATGTTAATACAATATCAAGTGCATCGAATAACGATGAATGCTCTAGAAGATATTGTATTATATTTCTAATAATACAAAGTTATATTTTAATGATGCACTTTATTCCAAAAAATTCAGAAGAAATTTGCTTAGTTTTAAAGATATTTATTGCAATAGATATCATAATTAGATGATACAAGAAAATAATTAGAATATCTTTACATAACTTCTTTTGTATATGAATAGAAGCAAGGCACTCTCTTCAGGAATGTAATGTACATTCATAAAAAGGATTAAATCAATTATTATCACGAGCTCAAAGTTCATTGACCCAAAAAGTTTTGTACTTTAGCACGATTGACTGACATTCAGGAGCTATAATAATGTGTCAAATAATTCTCATGAGTTTGGATCACAAGCGTTCAATGCTTATTGCATATCAATTGAGATTGTCATTGAACACTCGATAACTCGTGTCCATACACAAAATGGATTAAAGGAGTCATTTATCAAAAGTATACAATTAATTGCTAGACAATTAGTCATGAGAACAAAACTCCTAACTTCTATTTGGGCTCATGTCATAGTACATGTTGCATCATTGATTCATATGAAACCAACTACTTACTATCAATATCAACTTTTGCAATTTAAATTTAGTCACAAACCTAATAATTCTTACTTACATGTTTTAAGTTGTGCTTTCCAAGTCCCAATTTTACCCCTACAACGTGCAAAAATTGATCCCCAATGAAGACTTGAAATTTAAGTTGGTTTTGATTCACCAACCATCATTCAGTACCTTGAACCTTTAACGGATTACCTATTTACTGTAAGTTTTGCAGATTGTCATTTTGAAAAAATAATTTTTTCAACTTTAAGAGGGGCAAAACTACATTCCTAAAACCAAGGCAAATTTTCTTAAAATAAAATAACTCTATCTCACATGATCCTCATAGCAATCAATATGAACAAGAAGTTGAAAAATCATTTACCTGTAAAGAGTTGTAAATCGAAAACAATTACCTGATATATTTGTTGACAAAAAAAAATGACATTGTCATATGTAGACCTAGGCATTTTGGCATTTGTGAAATTTTCAGTTTATGAATTTTTTTTACTCATAAGTGATATTTTGCTTACAGATAATTTTTTTCACATATAAGTTCATATTTAATTTCAAAATTTTAATAAATTTAAATATTTACTTAAAATTTTAAGTTAGTATTTTTTATTTATAAGTAAATTTTACCATTATAAGTAAATTTTATATTTTTAAATAATTTTTAAACATGAGTGATTTTTTTACTTATAAGCAACCTTATAAATTTTATAAGTGATTTTTTTTGTCTTATGAGAATTATTTTTACTTTATAAACAATTTTTTTTTTTTTACAAAAGTAAGTAACTATTATTTTATAAGTAATATTTTACATATAAGTAATTTTTTTAATTATAATATAATTTTTATGCTTATAAATAACTTTTAGTTAATATATTTTTATTTATAAATTAGTTTTAAACAAAATATGTTGATTATAAATAATTATTTATTAAGGGGTAAAATTAAAAGATAATATAAGAAATGGCCAAATATCGCTAATTTGGTAGACTAGAGAACCATTCAAAATTACACTATGCCAATTTTGAACGGTTTTTAAACTATCCAAAATTCATGCCCAAAAAAATTAGTTAGCACCAATTTTTCCATCCCATCATAAACGATGCCACCCAAAATCAATCAAAATTGGTGGAAAAAAAAAATCCCCAGCAAGCCCTAAGTGATTTTTTTTTTTAATTCTTTTATAACCCGTGGCAATTGACCTTGATATATTCATAGCTTGGACTGTGGTATACCTTTTTAGTTATCTTAAGTTTATGGTTCTATTTTGAAATACAGTTTTTCTTTTTTTTATTCAAATAGAGCAAGATCAGTATGTTGATTGCAATTTTCTTATACCATATAGTTATATATCTAATTTGTATTTTCATATCAGTTCATTTTAAAAGTAGAAAATTTGAATATTGTCCATAACTAAATTATAAACTCTAGCATGCCTATAATTTTAAAAAAAAAAAATATTTAAAAATCAGTTAAGTTTGTAAATAATATAAGAAAATAAAAAAAAAAAACTAGAATTGCAAAGAATGAACACTTTTATTCATCAACTTAGATCACAACCCTTACATGAACTTTTAAGTTGATAGAAAGCCCAAATTGCAAAAACTAACATGTACTAATCTCTTAAATACAACAGTCTAATTTCTTAGGATTAGAATATAGAGTTTTAGACAAATTACTACCAAAATTAAAGTATTTAGGTTTTGTAATTTTTTATCAAGCCTATAAATTTTAAATAATAAAAAATTATATGAAAAATAGGTTCCATTCAGTTCCAGCGATTATGGTTCAAAAATCAAGAACCAACTCAAACCTAGTCGATTCACGGTTCCGATTACGAATTTATTTTATTTTTTTCAACTGGACCGAAACTTCCTACTCCGATTTGAAGGTATGATTTCGGTTAAAATGTCCAAACCTAAATCTAAGTGTTAATACAGAAACCGATTCATTGCCAACCTATCATTTTTTTCAAAATTGAATATATTTATAGTAAATAGGAGTATATAATTCCCGTTCAAGTCCTACCATTCAAATAACGCTAGACTATTTTTATGTTATGGCATATTGATTACTATTTTTGGTCCGCTATTCAAAAGATTGTGCCTATTATTATTCATATTTACTCATATAATAGTAATTACATATTTTGCAGCAACTAGGTGTGAATTTTATATTATTGATATCAATTATGATCATTAAGCAATTATTAGCCTGTGCAACTGTTGTGCAATTTCTTTTCATATCATGTTCCAAATCGTGAAGTATATTAATTTTAAATTTAATCTCTGTATTTTTATTTTAGTTCCTAAAATTTTAGGTAACTAAACTGTTTGTAGATTGTATACTATTAGTTCTTAAATCTAAGCCAATAGGGGATATTTGTAAATTGCATAAGATATTAGGAACAATTTCAACAATTAGTTAAAAATTCATAAGAAATCTAGAACAAGTGATTATAAATGCGTCTCACGCAGTCACGCATTGTCTCCCTAGATACTATTTCAATTTCTGTATATACATTCATCAATACATATAAATAAGTGCATACATAGTGTATATGCATTTTAGCTGAACTTAAATTTGCGGATTTTGTTTTCCCCGATTACAATTTTCGATATATCAATCCATGCTTCTTCTTTTTTTATAATTCCATGCTGTTTATATTTTAATTTCTGAACTATTTACGAGAATCATGCTTCTCTTTGAGCAGTTTCACATAGGGATCGACCTGTGAAATTCGCTCTCGATTTTTCACCCAGATTCATTTAAGCTACTACCACATCTGGTAGTGTAGATGTGTATGCCATTTTTGTTTTATTTCTACTTTATGAGTATGAATTTATGCTCACATTGAAACCTTGGCAGTGGCCAAATTTTTCCTCTTCTATTTCTTGCGCTCATTCTGGTTTGCTTCCATTTTCACTAAGCTTGTGTGTATAGTAGGTGGCGTTTATTGTGATATTGTGTGGATTATAAGCCAAAACCGTGATATAGTTCTCATTTTCTATTCTCTGTACAAAATAGAATCCGAACTTGACTGGTAATTATGAACCCCAACCCTCATTTATACAATAATTTACTAGGTTTATACTTTCCTATACAATTATATGTATAAAAAATTATACTTTCAAGTCCTACAAATCAAATAATGCTAGGCCATTTATTGTTGAATATAATAATAGTCATGCCAAGAAACAAGAATCACATCTTTAAATTCATAGTTCCAAAAGATATACCTGTGAAAGACATTTTGGAAGTAAATATTAGTAGCTAGATCTTTCTCTCCTTATTTCTCATAAAATTATTAGCCGTCAATGAGGCAAGCCAATAAAAACACACGGGAAGAGGAGATGAGACCTAACCTCTTATATATAGAAAACTTATTGAACTATCCCATTAATGACTTCAACCCTAATTAGGTTTTAGATATTCTTGGCCTACATACTTAAATTACCACATTATAACGAAGGTGCAAAAAAAGGTCAAGTGATAACTCAATATATTGGACTTAACTATAGTATCATTATGAACTATAAATCCAACCCCGTATATAAAACATAAAATTGCAATCAAATGGGAAACCCATATTTTGAAATTATTCTAACACTTATATGTTAGGGCATATTGATTTTGTTTTTATTTTTGTCCATTAATCAAAAGATTATGTCTAATATTATTCATATTTATTCACATAATAATTACATATTGTACAGTAGCTAAGTTAACTATTTATTGTTGTTCATATAATCATTAAGATATTATGCACCTACTGTGCAATTCTTGTGCAATTGCTTTACATTTCATGGTCTGGTTCATGAAATATATTAATATTAAATTTACTCTTTGTATTTGTACTTCAGTTCCTAAAATTTTAGGTAACTAAGCTACTACCCTTGATTGTGTATAAAATCCAGATGAAATTAAATGTTTGTTAATAATATACTGTTAATTCTTAAATCTTAGCCAATCGGGCAAGTTAACAAGTGCTTACTCCTGCCTTTCATGGAGATACAATTTCTCCCTCGAACGCTTTTATTAAACAAAATTCATCTCTCTTAGCATTCCATTTTCCTTATATACATTCATCAATGCATACACACAAGTACATATTTAGCTCATGTTCGATAGTCATTATTTTGGGGAAAAAATAGAGTTTTGAATAGTATTTTTTGAAAATTATGTGGTTAAAAAGTAAGGAAACGTTTTGGATTTAAGTGTCAAATGTGTGGTTGAAAATGACTGTAAAACTTACAGAGTTTTGTTTTAAAAAAAAAAAAAAGACAAATAGGGGCTTAGTGTACTTTATTGTTATGTGGATTTTGATATACATTATATCAAAATCCATTTACAAAAGTACATAGAATTACACAGTATATTGATACGTGATTTTGATTCCCGAAGATGATTTTCAATATATCAAACCGTGCTTTTTTGTTTATAATTCTATTCAATTTATTCTTATTTTCTGAATTATTTCATGAAAATCATGCTTCTTTTCTAGCAATTTATCGTGGGGATTGACAAGTGAAATTCGTTTTCAAATTTTCAACCAGGTCCGTTTAAGCTACTCTCACATCTGGTAGTGTATGTGTATGCTTTTTCTTTGCTTTATTTCTACTATGTGAGAAGAGACGGACCCAGTATTGAAGTTTAGCTCGAACTGACGTTGATCGGTCAATGTCGACAATCAATGCAAGTGTGCAACACATAAATCAGTGAACTAATTTCTCATAATCTCATAAGTCATATGATACAATCTCATTTCAAATTTATGATAATAATACAACTAATTTCTCATTTCAAATCAATGCACAACAGCATAAGACAACAAATTTACTGATTGCAATTTACAGAAGAACCAAGTATACCTAAATCCTAATTACCTATTGGGCATCAACAAAAAAGTCAGACAAACATTAATTTTTTGCATTTCATTGCACTTGAATTTCATGATTTAAGATCGAATGTGACAGGACCAAAATAATTCATAAAAAGTTATTAAATGACAGCCTACTCAATCAAAAACAACTTACGATTTCACTTTCACCAAATCTCGCGACGGACGGATGGAGTGACGGCAGAGACAGTAGCAACAGGACTGGTGGTTGTGGCAAGCGGCAGCGAAGGGCGAGACTCGAAAGATTGGAGATTGGAGAAGGTGAAGAATTGGGAATTTGGGGATTGATTTCGAATGAAAGGAGAATGGGATTCGGGTTTGGCATATATATTATAAAATTAAGGATTAGGCCCAGAACAAATGGCTCAATCCAATTACAAAAAAAAAAAACGATGATGGGTTGGACTGGGCTGGGCTGCATTGGCCCAATTTTTTTTAAAAAAAGAATGATTTGATGAAGAAGACGAACCAGGCAAGAGGCAGCTGTCGGCGAATTGGCGAAATGAACTCCCAACTGCTCCGGCGGTCGGTGGAGCCCAGCAAGCGCGGTTGCGCCCCCGGCCGGGTGCTGGATCCGTCCTTGTATGTGAGTATGAATTTATACTCTTATTGAAACCTGGGCTATGGCCCATTTTTTCCTCATCAATTGCTTCCATGCATTCTTGTTTTTATTTTCACAAAGCATGTGCTCGGTAGGTGAGATTTATTGTGATATTATATGGATTTTAAAGCTAAAACCATTATATAGTTCTTGTTTTCCTTTTTGAGGAAAAAAAATTTGAATTTGAACCTGACTTGTAATTACGGACCACAGGTCTCATTTACACGTCCATTGAATTATGTCTATACAAAGTTACAAAAGAAAAATTAACACTCCTTAGATGTGTACAACGTCTGTGCTTGTATTAGTATGTGTGTATCGTGTGATTCAAACATAGGGTTGAAGGTGGACTAGGTATTAATATATATAGAGTTTTTAATAGTGGTTTTTGAAGAATGAGTTGTAAAGCCCCGAACTTAAGCTTCGAGTGTCACGTACTAACGTAATAACTTCAGCCTTTGTTGATGTAAAAACTCTTAAATAAAATGTAATACATTCCAGAAACCTATTTTTAATTCATAGTAAAATATCTCTATAAAGTTTAATGGTCAGCAGAAGTGCATGCCGATTTGAAATTATTCTTTTCATATGCGGACGTGGTGCTGTTACGGCTAGTTTGGGCAGTCAGTTCAAACATTTTTATAAAATTCACCCCAACTCCCTTTCCTATGAAATTTGTGGCATTTGAAAGTTATTTCCAAGCGGTTTTCCAGGTTAAAATATGGAGAGTTTCCAAAATCATATGATATGGACGTTTCATTAAAAACAGTGAGGTACTGCACAGAAATTTCAGATTGACCCTCCGACACTTAAAAATTTATATCTCCAGCCACAGACATCCAAATTGAATGATTCTTGTGCTAATATTAAGATAACTCACAGAGGAACGTGACAGTATTTTTAGAGTCTCAAATAGGTGTTTATAGAGTTAGTAATATCATTTTGAACTGACCCCAAAAACTGTCCAGTTTCTGTCTCTTTTACCATTTCAGGAAAAAGTCTATAGAAATGTCTTTAAGCACAACATGACAGATGTGATTACCAAATATACTTCTAGTACCATATTACATCATGCCATATACATGCTTATAATTAATACCACCATAAACAAAACATAAGGAAGGCAGTCTTTGAACAAAACATACGGAAATGAAGTTTAGATACAAAATAACTTTGTCCCATCATCGAGTAGGCTGACCAACTTCCACCAACTCAACTCAACGATCATGGATTTGAAAATTTAGTATAAATGACTATGAGTATAAATAATACTAAATAAGATACCATGCTCGGATTTAACATGTTAATACTACATAAAAGAAAGCATTCAAACACATACTTGCATATTCCAGCTTGCCGGTGCCCTTTGGACTTGTCCTAAGGCATAAATAGATATCTAACTTTGTGGACTTGTCCACAACTTTCATATTATGGTGCTCATGCATAGCTTAAGCATAAATATTACCATGAAATCCTACCATTTGAGTATAGAAAATATCTTACCTTAACACTTGGGGTTGAAAATTGTACTCGCAAATGCTAGCCTTTGTTTTCCTTTTTCACGTATCCTATCTTTCTATTGTTTGCAAGAAATATTCTGGTTTCAAAAGACATTTGCAGTAACCTTTCTTAAGTATTTAAAGGCAAGAAAACCTATGACTAAGCAAGGTGTAAAGGGTGACTATTTACCAAACTAAAACTTGTTGCCTACATCTATACGTGTGAGTTGCATGGATGTTTTCCTAAATTTAACTAAACAAATCATGCATCAATTAAACACTTCATGATAGCTTGTTACTACAAGTTGACACCACATGCTTGCTTGTTACTACAAAGATAACCATATCATGTTTGCCTTAGCCACCTCATGCTAACTTAAATATTTAACCACCTCATGCTAGCTTATATATTTAACCACCTCATTCTAGCTTATATATTTAACCAAAACATGAAAACGTGGTAGTCACTAATAGTTTGGCCAAATCAAATTTGAAAAGTTACATTACTATTCTAAAACAATTAAATGAGCAAATTAAACGAGCATAAAATTTCGGAGTATTACATGAGTAGTTAAAAAGTAAGGAAACGTTTTGAATTTACGTGTGTGGTTGAAAATGAGTTTAAAACTTATAGAGTTTTATTTAAAAAAAAAAAAGACAAACAGGGGCTTAGTGTACTTTATTGTTATGTGGATTTTGATATGTGGAATTACATTATATCAAAATCCATTTACAAAAGTACATAGAATTACACAGTATATTGATATGTGGATTTTGATTCCCCGAAGATGATTTTCAATATATTAATCCGTGCTTTTTGGTTTATAATTCTATGCGATTTATTCTTATTTTCTGAATTATTTTATGAAAATCATGCTTCTTTAGCAGCAATTTATCATGGAGATTGACACGTGAAATTCGTTTTCAAATTTTCAACCAGATCAGTTTAAGCTACTCCCACATGTGATAGGGTATATGTATGCTTTTTATTTGCTTTATTTCTGCTATGTGAGTATGAATTTATGCTTTTATTGAAACCTAGGCTATGGCCCATTTTTTCCTCTTCAATTGCTTCCATGCATTCTTATTTTTATTTTCACAAAGCGTGTGCTCAGTAGGTGAGATTTATTGTGACATTACATGGATTTTAAGGCTAAAACCACTATATAGTTCTTGTTTTCCTTTTTTTTTTTGAGAAAAAAAATTGAATCTTACCCGACTTGTAATTACGGACCACAACTCTCATTTACACATCCATGCAATTATGTCTATACGAAGTTAGAAGAGAAAAATTAACACTCAGACGTGTGCAAGGTCTGTGCTTGTTAATGTATGTGTGTATCGTGTGATTCAAACATAAGGTTGAAGGTAGACTAGGTATTAATATAGTAACCTGTCTATTGCCAACCTATATTGTTTGTTTGTTGCTTGTTTTTTTTTTTTTTGGTCATTATTTAAAATATTATGCCTAAGATAATTTATACTTATTCAAAACAATGTTCCCGAACCAGAAGTTAGTGAATTAGATGAAGGTATCCAAGGATTAAATGATGTCATCTCTAATTTACGCTATAGAAATGTGATGGATGTTGAACATCTTTTGAACTATCCTAGCGAGAATGATGTAGTTATGGAGTCACCTACAGACGAAAAAATTATTCAATAGATAATGAACAGTAATGATGATGAGAATAATCCTGAACCAGATAATAGTAGCGTTGTCCCAAATGTGTCGTCAAAAGAGGCATTTCAAGCAATAGTCACCTTAAACAACTACTTGCTACAACACGAGCAAAATATTCCGGAAGTTGTGTATGCTCTACAAAAAGTTAAGGATGGGGTTCATTTTGGTTTAGGTGGGAAGAAAAAACAATCAACTATAGATGCATATTTTCAAAAGGAATGATTATTGTACGGGTATTGTTGATTGATTGAAAGATTTTGGTCTATATTTTTTTTTCTCAATGAAATCCAGTAATTATTACTTTGTATTTTTATTGGGCCCTTAAGGATTCAATTTTTTTTATTACTTAATGCATTTACCGAGGTTATTACTTTAATCCATTGGCCCAAATCGGGATCGAAAGAAATTATTATATAATCAAGGTTATTATTTTATCGAACATTACTTTATCGAGGTTTAACTGTAAGTGAAATTTAGTCCTTGTTTAATCTCTACTATTTTAAAAATACATTTTTTCTTCTTTTTCAACCACGCATTTTTCAATGAAATAATATTACACACAAACCCAAAACTTTTCCTTATTTTTCAACCTCACATTATCTATCAATCTAATATTCCAAAATGCATTCTTAAAGGGAAAAAAAATGGGGCTCAAACATGATCTCAACATCAATTCGAGGTTCCTTTGTATCTATATCAGAGCATATAAATTCATGTACAAGATGGTAAGAAGATGATGAAACACTTGTCAAATTCCTAACTAGCAGTTGTGGTTGGCTTGATATGTGTCGATGAATTACTAGGTAAGTCTCGTGACCAGCATTTGTGGTCGACTTGAAAGTCTGAAAATGGGACACAAATAGTTTTGTCCATTTACATCACATTAGACATTAATAAGATACCAACAAGGGAGTGATGCGACTCATGTATTCTAGCCCACAAATAGACAATCAATCCAAGGCATAAAAGCAGGGTCCAACTCTTAGGACCAAAAATCTTCTCAATGGATCGTCATGATCTACAGCACAATTTTTGCTTATAAGAATCTCAGAAGAGGCAATAGTAGACCATATTCTTGTATCTTCTTAAGTAGTTGATTTACGTGACTTATTGAGGACTAATATCAGAATTCTTAGATGCCAATGAGAAAATATAGAAAAACTAAGAAACTCATGGATGAAGGACGGTAATTGTGAACTTTCAAAGAAAATCAATGACTACATTTTTTAATTCGAGCATTCTTAATTTAACCTCACGATTATAAACAAATGATTATCCCAGTTAAGGCCACATTTGTCCCTCATTATTCCAAAACATTATTTGTTATAATAAGATTCTCCACCACACATTCACGCAATAAAATATTTTACACACAAACCAATAAAGTTACTTTAAATTTCAACCACATATTCTCCAAAAAATACTATTCGTTACTTCATCTCTTCCACAATAATGGGAGACAATCACACACTAAATATGAAAACAAAAATAATGTACCCCTGCTTGTTTCATTCATCAGAAACCTGCCCTTTGTTATCCATCCACTAAGAAGAGAATGACATAATCAGAAATCATCCATTACCAGAAGCACCTACATTTTCTGTACAGTTTTATGCAATACTGAATCTCTTGTACACAAGCTCACAGTACAAAACTTAATACACGGTAAATTTTCTAACAGGGGATGCGTTGTCCCAACAAGTTCCATACATTGATATCACCTTTTCACAGCTTTCCTTGGCACTCGTCTCCTTGTCTTAATTCAATTATCATCTGCATAGACATAAGCTAAACTAGGACGGTGAATAATTAGCAAAATTGCATTAGAATTTTTTGGACAATTTCGAAATGGAATAAAAAATCCTACAAAACATAACATGACGAGGTGCATATAGTTTGGAGGCTGGCTCGAAATCTGCTGACAAAAAGTGAACGCCAAATTTCTGTCAGCGTAGGCAAACTATATTAAGTAGAATCAGCAAATAATTGTGGATTGATTCCTGCAAAATTTTGGAAAAATAATCAGTTCAAAGATATCCAATGTCATCATCTCAAAACTGTCACACGACTGGACACTTGGTTGAAGCATGAAGACAAAACACTAAAACTTATAGTAAATAAGCATCAATAACATTCATAAGTCCAGTTTAAAGGGAAACCCTCAAACATTGACCTCCAAAAGTGAGGTAAACCTCAATCAGCTTACATTTTTACCCTTTTTGTGCTTCCAGGTGTTGAATCATGCATGATAATAATAGATATTGCAATTTCCGAAAGATCAAGTCCACCAGTTCTCACTTAGGGAAGGCAAAATACCCCAATCCACCCTGACCTGAATGGAGCAGGGCCACAGAACATGGTCCCTTCCTTGAATCTTATTTTATGTTTTTTAAATGTATATCACATTTAAACAATAAAAAACAACATTAAAAAAAGTTTATAGGGTGGAAAATGGGGATACCATCCCATAACAGCTAAGGTACATGTTCTACCGCTAGGCTGATTGTCATATTAATTCTTCCCATATTCAAGGAAAAAAACAGGTGTTTTCTAAAAGTTGGCTTTTTATGAATCCCAATCAAACATTTTCGAACATTTCCATGTACCCCTATCAATAGACACTACCGGGTAAATGCATTCCGGGACTGCAGACCCATGTCATGAAGAGTACAAAAGTGTAATACATTGATGCAAGAACATGTACATTTCAGGCAAATGATAGCACGTGAGTTAGTTAACTTGTCCCCTTCATTTTCTGATCCACTGGCGGATCACTGTAGACGCACATATTACATCACAACAAGTCATCCTTCTAACCTTCCACTGGTCTAGAGTACTTAATACTAATTAAAAATATGCAGTTTACTACTTTGATGTCACTCCTCACATTTTGATCAGCCAATTCGCCAAAGATATAATTGATTGTCCCTCCCTTTTTTCCATTTCATTGAATTGGTCTAAGCAAAATCCGATTCAATTTATCATAACTACCCCTTTCCAATATCACAACCAAAAAATGATCCTATTTCAAGAGAGAGTAGATCCTGTTCAAAAGGTTTGCCTCCAAAAATATAATATTAAAGACATTGAACAAAGGAACTCATGAGAAATTGTTTATCAAGAATATATTACTTACGAAGGATGCAACAAAAAAACAACTGAGCAAGTTGAATATGAACCATGCAGGGGCCTACCTAAAGATCCAAGCCCTCATTTGATATCTAACCACTTGGTTTCTCCTATCAATTTGAGAAACTTCATACAGAGGATGCTAATTTGCCAAACGTTTTTAGTTAATGTAATAAATTATACAACTGACTTCAGTCTCTCATCTCAATCTCAATATCATTTAATTCAAAAAGAAAATGTAATATTCGAGTCCCTAGTATCCAATATCACAATCTATGGCATCTAGTACGTAAATTTTGCTACATAATTCACAATATTGGAAGGGCAGCAATTTGAATGTGCAATACAAATATTAGATCTGCACTTATTTACTTCATACTATTCCATAATTTAAGAAATTCCAAAATGGGACAATACTATTTTACAAGTAATCAAGGATTCGTTGCATATTGTATAAATAAATGTAAACTGACGGCATAATATAATTCTTTTCTGAAGTAAAAAGAAAATATATAACTATAACAAGTATGAATCATAATCATTTGTAGTATAATCTATACAAAGATGTATAATTCAATTTTATCTTCTTTTTTTTTTTTTAAATTAAAAAGTAATGTTCTAATTTCTTGGAATTCTTTCTGCAATTATTCTAAATCAAATAGAGAACTATTTACATAAGTTTCAAGTGCATCCTTACACCTGAGAAATTAATTCAATAGTTAATGAGAATGAAATACTATCAATTGAATAAATAATGTCAAATTAATTCAATAGTTTGACATTGGACCAGTTAATTAGGTCTCTCTCCAAAGCTCTATTATTTCATCACCTCAAAGTTGTTTTATCAAAAAAATGAGGACCAACTTTCTAGAAGGAAAAGGCACAAGCCCAGTGGAGAAATTTTCTTCTCCAATCTTGTTATAACAATTAAGCACAATGAATTGAGTGGAAAATAAGGGAAACAGATTTAGCCCCTGTTTGGTAACCATTCTTTCCAAATTCTTTTTTTCACACTCATTCTCTACCACACATTCTCACAATAAAATATTCTTCACGTAAACTCAATTTTCCAAACTCTTTAACCAAACATTCTCCAAAAAATTACTATTCAAAAAACTCGTTCTTTCCAAAAAAAAATTCTGTCAAACAGGAGCTTAATATTTGAGTTTCAGACAATTATTGCAGCACTTCACTGAATATTTATCATGCACACAATATAAATTAAGTCCTTGTTTGTCTCCCTTTAAAACAATTTTTTTTAATTCCCATACTCATTTTTAGCCACACATTCACATAATAAAATATTTTGCACATAAACCCAAAACTTTTCCTACTTTTAACCACACATTCTCCAAAAAGTCACTATTCAAACATCATTCTTTCAAAATAATGGCCATCAAACAGGGGCTAAGTATCTATTGTTCTAGCATGCTATAGCCTGTTCTGGAAATCAAGATTCTTTAAAATATTATGGTCAAATGCTTTTATGATAACTTCATTGAAGACTATATAATGGGCAGATTGATTTTCCCTATCAATCCAAGGACAGAATGAAGTAAATGTATTAGCTTGTGAAATAAATTTCTTGTATGCATCCAAGGAATTAACCCTTTTTCAGACCCATTTTTTTTTGGGATAAATAGATTTTGTAATAGTGATTTCTTTAAAAATGTGTAATTAAAAGTAGGAAAAAGTTTTGGATTTACGTGTAAAATTATTTAATGAGAGAATGTGTGGATGAAAATGAATTTGAGGAAAAATGAATTTTTGAAAAATGGGGCTCAAACAGGGGCTAAATAATTTAAAGAACGTGTAATATGGATAGCAGAAAAAGCAATTAGAAACTTTTGGTAGACCTTGACTGGCATTCACATGACCATTAAACTTAGTTCATCACAAGAGGGTACATAAGCATAAGAAAATAGAGGGGTCTAGTAGGTTCCCACGGAAGTATCAGAAATAACTTGAAAGGGAACCACATGTCCAAGAAACCATGAGGGCATTCATAAAACCTTGGTTGATCAGCAATTATGGTAGAGAGATCAAGTGGCAGACATGATATTTCAGTGAAGACGTACAAAACATATGCACTTGTTTTAGGCTTAAAAGGAAAGTAGATTCTGGTTCTTGTAGCAATTTAAGAGCAAATAGGAGTAATATTTCTGAATAATGTAGAAAATTGATCTCGTATTCAGTTGATACCTACAAGTAGATAGCATTAACAGTTGACAGAATACTAGTTAAACAAGCCAGAGGATGCACATCAACCAAAATAAATTTACATTAAAAGGAACAAGTGATATGGAAATCTATAATTCAACACCAAGAGGTACTAGTTATTAAAATATGGAATTTACCTTAGCATATATCATGCAACATAAAGCTGCCAAGCACAACAATTGAAATCGTATCAACACATCAAAAAAATCTAGTTGCATATAGAAAGCTTCCCTGTCCATTCATCAGCCATCCCATAATCAAGACTAAGCTCCCTCATCGGAGGGATATTCTCCATAGCGAACAGCATGAGGTGAGGGAAAGATATATTTTTGTGATCAAACAGCACAAGCTGCACCATAACATTTGGGCTGGAACTATGGCTCATGTAACAGGCCACATTCCTCATTCTTGATAAATCCATGGCAAAATCCAAAGGAGGGATTGATGGATACACAGGTCGAACATAGTCAGAGAATATCAGTGATAAATCACCCCATTCAGCCCATCTATCAGGAAATCGACTTGGGTACACCAAACTATCACCATTCATCGTGAAAATCTGGGCTTGATCGTGTGTTAGAACAATTCCTGTGAATTCGCAAATAAAAGAGCCTGCCTGGATCAAGTCCAGCGACCTTACTCCCCAACCAGTCTCCTGGGACCTAAATACTTCAAGCCGGTTCCTTAGCCCCTTTTGGCTAACACGATTCCTGCAAGTAGGAGGGCATTGACAATGGGGACCACACTCAAAAATTAAGGGTTTCCCCCGCACCAAAATACCATTCAGATCATATGCGAAATCGCCTCCATTTTTATTTGCACAAGAGCAAATATCTGAACACCCGCCAACGCAATCGCAGCCAATCCCCTTTGCGCCATGATCATACACATGTAGAGGGAATCGTGAGCTGGTAAGATACTCATAGTAAAGCGGTTCATGATCCTCATCAATGTCATTAAAGAAAAAGACGGGCACATTTTCCTTTTTACTCGACAAATCAAGTGAAACATAACCTTTTGGCCAAGCATCCAACTTCAGAGTCCTAAGACTCTCCGCAAACTTCAACACAACACTTCCCATTTGTCCCTGATTTTCAAACCTAACAAGCTTGAACTTATAAACCCCAAAACCCGACTTCCCCACATCAAACCAAGTATCAGTTACCCGATACAAGCCATCATAAACATAGACTTTACCATGAGTACTACCTTCATATTTAAGTCCGCGAACAACCCTCACCTCAATGCCATAATGCATGCTCCTCTCCAAGGCCAAGTTACCACATTCCAATTTCTGATGCACAACCTGCCTGCTATGTTTATCCTGCCCGCCATGCCCAGTGTAAATTATCACGTCCCCAGCATCTTCATCATCTTCATAACCCCCTGACACAACGATGCTTGTGGCAACAGGTTCACCATTTGAGCTCTGACTCGCAGGGACATAATCAATCCCAGCCTGTGCCTGGCCGTGCAACCCAACCACACACAGTTCCATCCTGAAAAAGAAAACATCGCCAATGGAAACTCCGGGAATAGCACCCACAATCCTCTTGTCTCGATATAACCAAAGACCCTGTTTCTTCATAAGCTGTGCTACCTTCAAATCCACTCTTAACCGTCTCTGAGGGGTCAAAGAATCACGGCCTTTCTCAATCTGTGCAACCAAGAAGGCACGCAGTGAGTCAAATAGCAACCGGGTCCGACGAATTCTGCCCCGAAAACAAAGATGGTCCTCGGGTCTAAGATCCGTAACCCGGACGAGCTCCGACGAGCGCTGGTCATTTTTTCGGCCAACACGCGGCGATATAACAGCATTAGCAACCTGGGCTTCAGGATTGTTGTAAGGAACTATAGCGCCCGAATTTGAGTCTACGTCAGGAAGCATAGCTACCTCACCGTACTTCTGGAGTCGTTGGGCGAAGGTTGTGCGAAAAAGCTCCGAAATGCGGTTGAATTCCGACGAGACGTCAGGTTCGGACGGCGGAGTAACAGAGGGGATTTGGTGGGTTGTAGAGGGTAGAAATGGTGAGGGTTCATCAATGGGTTCGATTTTGGGGTTGATTTTTTTTGGGATGTCGGTAGATGAAGAAGAATTGGGTTCAGTGTACAGGTTCAGGTCTAAACAGGGTACAATCGAATCCATTTTCAGCAACTTTCTTCGGGATTTTGTTAGGAAAGAAATCCGAGAAAAGTCGGTGCTTGTGTGCAGTTTTGCAGTTGAAGGTTTGCTGCAGAGAGATTTTCGAATTGGGAGAAATTGAAATGGAGAAACACAATTGGTGCGCTAGAATGGAAAGTTTACAGCTTTGCGCTTTCTTATTCTGAATGTTAATTAAGCCCTGTTTGACGACCCTTCTTTATTTTATTTTTTTTATTCTTATTTTGAATCACGCATTCTTGCAGTAAATTCAAAAATTTTTCTTATTTTTTAACTATACATTCTTTCAAAATTTACTATTTAAAAACTCATTATTTCAAAAAAAAAAAAAAATTTGTCAAAATAGGTGGATAAAAATCAATGTTTTGAAATAAGTGGATATAAAGGAAGGGCTCTGCTACATGTACATTATGGTGTACATAAGGGTGTCCATAATGGACACCCGGCACCATCCTATTGGATGGAGTGCAGGTGAGACCAACACTCCATCCAATAAGGTGGTGCCGGGTGTCCATTATGGACACCCTTATGTACACCATAATGTACAAGGAGAATAATCCATAAAGGAATTAGGTTAAAGTGTGTATTTTACAAAATAAGTGGATAAAAATCAATGTTTTGAAAATCGGATCGGACATTGACTTCGATGAGGAAGAGGATCGAGGGATAAAATGTCGAACTGAGGTTACGCTGGAGTACACCTAAAAATTAAATTATAATAAATAAAATCTTACATAGATATATACTATTTAAAAATAACAAATTAATGTATAAAATATACTTTTAAAAAAAATTAATATTAAGTTTAAGAGTTTTTCAATTTTTAATATATGCTAATTATTTTTTAATAATTATTTCACTAATTAAAGACTAAATGGGCTAAAGAAAGTCTTAAATCGTAAGCGTAAACGCATATAAAATAAAAGCTCAATAATGTCATTAACCTAGAAAGTCATATAAGGGAGTGTTTGATACATATTATTAAGAAAAAAAATACATTTTATAACTTAATGTGATGAAAAATATGTGGTTAAAACAAGTAAAATTTTGAATTTGCGTGTAATATTTGTTGGAATATTCTAACAATATTTGGGGCCACACGTAACAAATTAAAATGTGTGGTGCTATTATTTAAAGTATAGTCATTAAAGTGATCCACAAAAGACTAATTTTTGACTAATGGGTATTAAAGTTTCATGGAATTAAAGTGTAGAGACCGGATGTTTGTTTTATATTGTTGAGGGGCCGATTTAAAACAAATGAAAGATAATGAATAGTCATTATCTTATGAATATATAGGTTATGGTCCCCAATTGTTAGTGGTGCTTCTAGATTCTCTATGTTCCCCATCAATGGAGATCAAAAGGTTGTAGAGGAGACCATGAATCAATTGGAAGATCTAACCCCATCATGCAAAGAATCAGAATTTATGGATCTAAAGTATGTTTCCGATTTTATTTTGATGTTCTCATTGATTTCAACATGGATGGTTAATTCGGTAATGTTTGATTATTGATGTTTTGGATCGATAATCACTTATATATTTTCTATCAAGTGGTATCAGAGCCGATCCATTGTTGAATCATTGAGAAATTGAATTTTGAAATTCTAAATTCTATGGATTTTTGATTTTATATTATGAATCTAGAATTTGGAAATCATTATATGGAATTAGCATGTAATAATTTGGGTTATTTGATCTTTCTGTTATGGATCTGGAATTTGGATTGTTATTACATAAATTTGGCATATTATGTTATGGATCTAGAGTTTTTGTATCTTAATTCATGAAATTGGCATGTTATTTTTATGGATCTAAGCATGATATTATGGATTCAAGCATATTATGTTATAGATCTAATATTTGGATTAATATTACATGTTTTTTGAGCATGTTATAATATGAATTTTGGAGATAATTATATGGATCTATGATTTCCTTCAAAATTCGGATTTGAAATAAAGATTGGATTTTTGGATCTGTTGGTTTTTGGAATTAAGGTTTCAGTTTAAAAAAAAAAAAAAAAAGGGATAAAAAAAAAAAAATTTATTATTTTTTGGCGTACCGCATTTCTTTGAAGCAACTGGCGGCTATTCTGGCATACAGACGGCTGCGAGGCTGCTTTCTTCTTATTCTTGTCACGGCAGCTAGCACAACAGCCGTTCTGGCTCGCGCCAGCCCATTCTTTGTTGAAGCGGCCGGCGAGCTCCGTGCGCTTTTTCGAGGCGCCGGTGAAAGTAGGATTAATTCATAATTAATGCTTTCAGTTATGGGAGTTGAAAGAGGTATTAATTTGAGAATTAATTTGGAAGTTTTTTTTTTTTTGAGTTATGGAGGACTTGAGGGGGCGGGACCTCTTGTGTAAATTTGATATGTTAAGGTCCTTGGCTGCAATTTAAGGATTAGGGTTAAAATTTATGTTTTAGCCCCTAAGGTTTTAAGTTAGTTCAAGTTGGGCCTTAAGGTTATGGGTTTTAATTACTCAACCCCCTAAAGTTTAAAGTTCATCCTATTGGGCCTTTTAAAGTTCTGGGTTTAATAATTCAACCCCTGAAATTCTGAAATTAATTAATTTGGGCCATTTAAGTTCTGAATTTTGTAATTAAGCCCTGAATTTTCATAATTGGTTTAGTTTGGCCCCTAAAGTTCCGCATAATTGATTTTTTGAATCCTAAACTTTCAAATTATTAACATTTAACCCCTAAAGTTTTGAACTATTAAGTTTTTTGGGTCTCTAAAGTTTCCAATAATTTATTTATGACCCATAAAGTTTTGAATTAATTAATTTCAACCCCTAAAGTATTGAATTATTAACCCTTAGGTTCTTAAAGTTTCAAGATAAATACAATTAAGTATTCCGCTTTTCAAATTTTGGTATAAAAGACTCATTTGAGTATATATAATATTCAAAAGTGAATTGATTGAAGCAATATGTTGCCAAAGCAACCTCTCTTGTGGAAATTAATTAACTTAGAATATTAGAAGGAATTCGTGTGTATGCTTGTTCATGCGGATATTAGCAGGCCCAAAGGAAGGTTAATATTTGGCCGAATTGTATGCACACTTGTGGTGGTAAATGTGTGACAATTATAAGGTTTCCATGTGAATAATAAATCAATCCAAAGATGGATTTATTATTTGACAGGAGTTATTGTCAATGTTTGATCACTACACCAAGAGTACCACTTACAATTAATATTATTGTCCAAAGACTTGATATTAATGATGTGCTAGGTATCTTGAGATGGGACGTACCATTATTTGAATAACTTAATTGTTTATACGGATTCCAATGTAAACATGTTAATTGGGAATAAGTTCTCTATTCAGTTAATCCATCCACTTCTGCTATATCTGTCAACATCAACTCCATTCCAGTGCTAATTAGAACAAACTTCAAGTATTGGAAAGAGAACATATTAATTGTTCTTGGCTGCAAAGATCTAGATCATGCGCTCCGAATTGAGCAACCCGCTTTTCTTACGGAAGAAAGTTCATCTAATGGAAAAGGGAATTTTGAGAAGTGGGATCGCTCAAATCGCATGAGTCTAATGATCATTAAGCGCGGCATTCCGGAAGCCTTTGGAGGCACAATATCTGAAGAGGTAACTAATGCCAGTGATTTCTTGCCGAAATGAGAAACGTTTTGCGAAAAACGATAAGACTGAAACAAGCACGCTTTTGCAAAGCTTGATTTCAATAAAGTATAAAGGTAAAGCAAATATAAGGGAGTACATCATGAAGATATCTCACATTGCTTCTAAGCTTAAGGCACTAAAGCTCGAGCTGTCTGATAACTTGCTCTTACATTTGGTATTGATTACGCTTCTTGCACAATTCTGTTGATTAAGGGCAGTTACAACTGTCAAAAGGGGAAAGTGGACTCTTAATGAGTTCATTTCCATATTATGTGCAATAAGAAGAAATGCTAAAGAAAAAATAAAACTGGCATTACTCACTTGGCAAGTACTTCTAAGGATAATAAAGAATAACAAAGCTGCATTCGGTTCGATTTAAAATAAACAGCACAAGGCTGAAAATGATAAATTAAGTTGTAATTTTTGTGTAAATCTGGGATATATAAAGAGAGACTGTACTAAATATCACGCTTGGCATGTGAAGAAAAGTACACTTCTCATTTTGGTTTGTTTTGAGGTAAATTTAATGTCAATACCTAGACACACACTTGGTGACTATATTTCGGTACTACTATTCAAATAAGTGTGTATATGCGGGGTTGTCTGATCTACCAAAACCAATTGATGCTGAAAGATTCATCTATGTGGGGTGATGGCAAATCAGTTAAGGTTGAGGCTATATGGACTTTAGGTTATCATTAAAGGCTGGTTATTATTTGAATTTGAAAGAGACATTTGCGGTACCGTCTTTTGGACGGAATTTGGTTTCTATTTCTACATTGGACAAATTTGGTTACTCTTGTTCAATTTGAAATAGTCAGGATGATCTCTTTCTTACCTCAAATATTGTGGGCACCAGTTCTTTATTTGGTAATAATAACCTATATCAGCTTAATACAGTTGCCTCTTATAAAGAAATCTTGTATATGAATCCGCATGGTATTGAACATAAATTAACCAATGAAAATTCGACTTTGTTTTGGCACAAGCAATAAGGTCACTTCTCTCAAAAGAGAATAAAAAAAATCTTGTGTTAGAAGGAAATCAAAACAAACATAAGGAGATTAAGGGTCATATGACTTCGGACGTTTTAAAACTAATTCATACGGTTATCTGTGGACCATTTCCTTCGGTTTCTTGGAATGGTCAACAGTCATTTATTAAGTTCATAGACGAATTTTCTCAATTTGCCTGCATTTATCTCATTTATGAGGAATCCCAAACATTGGACATGTTCAAGGCATACAAGACTGAGATTGAAAATCAACTCAGTAAAAGAATTCATTAAGTCAGATCTTACCTTAGTGGTGAATACTATGAAAGATATGACGAATCAGGAGAACAACGTCCAAGGCCTTTTGCTAAAATTTTTAGAGGAATGTGGAATCATTCCACGTTACATCAGGATCTTTCTAGTAAAGATCAGTGAAGACTGCAGCTTAAATTTTCAACACAGTTCCAAATAAAGCAAATTTTTAAGGGGTTACAATATTTTTTAAAGATCCCACTATCCAGTCAATTTTCAAACGGGAAATGTTCGGTTCCTTGAGGATGTAGAGTTTGTGGGGGGAGATAAGGTTATATGGGTTTGTCTTGAATGAATTATATGTATATAATTCTTCTGTTGCAATTGACAATGATCAGGTTCAAGGACAAATTCTTACTCCAGATCTTATTCGAGAAGCAATTTCGGATCAAGACAACATTATCAAATCCCCAATAAACAATCAACAGATTGTTCCAGGAATTCAAACTCAACAACCTCAAGTACAAAGTCATTAAGGAAATCCACTATAAAAGGGAGAAATACAATTTTGGATGACTTTATAGTCTTTTCTAAGAAAATAAGGATGGCATAGATTAGTGAAAGAAGATCTGATAAATCAACTTTTATCAAATCATGTAAAGGAATTACTCTCAAAAGTGGATTGATGCCATGAATAAGGAGTATTAGTCTATGCAAGACAATAAAGTTTGGGATCTTGTCTCATTACCAGAAGGTGCGAACCCATTGGTTGCAAATGGATATTTAAAACCAAAAGGGATTCGAATGGTAATGTGGAAAGATATAAGGCTCGTCTTGTAGCTAAAGGCTTTATACAAAAGGAAGACATTGACTATAAAGAGGCTTTCCTTCCGGTTTCAATGAAAGACTCTTTCAGGACAATTATGGCAGTTGTTGCACATTTTGATCTTGAGCTACTACAGATGGATGTTAAGGCGACGTTTTTTAATGGTGACATTGATGAAACGATCCATTTGATACAACCAGAAAACTTTGTGTCAGGAGACCCAAAGAATATGGTTTGCAAATTAAAGAAATCCATTTATGGGCTCAAACAAGTTTCCCGTCAATGGTACCACAAGTTTCATCAAGTAATTATCTCATTTGGTTTCGAGATGAATGTTGTTGGTGATTGTGTGTATCACAAGTTCAGTGGGAGTAAACAAATATTTCTGATTTTATATGTTGATGACATACTGCTTCCCACCAATGATATATGCATGTTGCACGAAACTAAGAGATTTTCATCAAGGAGTTTTGAGATGAAAGATCTTGGTGACGTCTCTTTTGTATTAAGGATTTGGATACATCGGGATTACTTTCGAGGTATTCATGGATTGCCACAAAAGAGCTATATCGATAAAGTGTTTAGAAGGTTTGGCATGCAGGACTGTAAATCAAGTGACACCCCTATTGCTAAGGGAGACAAGTTTAGTCTCAATTAAAGTTTCAGAGATAAAATTTAAAGAAAAGGAATACGAGAAATTCTCTATGCTTCAGCAATTGAGAATTTAATGTATACTCAGGTTTATACAGATCCGGATATAGCATTCATTGGAATGCTTAGGATGGAAATTTGGAAAGCAGCAATGAGGTTATTCAATATCTATAGAGAACTAAGAATTACATGATCACATTCAGAAAAATCAGACCAATTGGAGATCATTGGATATTCTGATTTTGATCATGGAATATGACTGCAAAATATTGTCACTGGGCTGCATATTTTGAATGGAATTGAAAGACCATTTAAGTTAAGTTATTATGTGACAATAACAGTCTTGTATTTCAACGGGAACATGACGATGTCAAAGTCTAAAGACATTAAATTCCTAGTTGTTAAGGAAAGAAATCAGAGTGGTTAGATTTCAATAAAGCATATAAAGACAAACTCCATAATCATGGATCTATTTACTAAATGGCTACCACCCAAGGTCTTTCATGAGCATAATGCTCACACGGGTGTTGCATCTTTTGATGATATGCCAGTTTAGTGGGAGTTTGTATTTGGATGTTGTCTGTTTTCGACACATATTTTTTGTCCATGGATATTCGGTTTATTTCAGAAATAAAGTATTCAGTTCAGTTTCACTCTGATTGAAGTTTATGGTTGATCTCACTTAAGAAATAAGGTGGACCAGTTGGAAATAGACATGTTTGGATCACATAACATGTAATTTCCGTGCTACACTCCATGATTGATCTATGTCATTTGGTTGTATGGGTATGCGTGACCATTGATGGGTTTAGTCACGCTAAATGTGACGAAAATCGCTTTGATCCTATATCAATATGACTGATGGACGAGATTGTTTGGAAATACCCATAATAACGATAGCAAAATTTCGAGCTCATAAGGTTATGCACATTTGAAAGGTTACATGTATGGCCCAGTGGGAGATTGTTGGAATATTCTAACAATATTTGGGGCCACACGTAACAAATTAAAATGTGTGGTGCTATTATTTAAAGTATAGTCATTAAAGTGATCCACAAAAGACTAATTTTTGACTAATGGGTATTAAAGTTTCATGGAATTAAAGTGTAGAGACCGGATGTTTGTTTTATATTGTTGAGGGGCCGATTTAAAACAAATGAAAGATAATGAATAGTCATTATCTTATGAATATATAGGTTATGGTCCCCAATTGTTAGTGGTGCTTCTAGATTCTCTATGTTCCCCATCAATGGAGATCAAAAGGTTGTAGAGGAGACCATGAATCAATTGGAAGATCTAACCCCATCATGCAAAGAATCAGAATTTATGGATCTAAAGTATGTTTCCGATTTTATTTTGATGTTCTCATTGATTTCAACATGGATGGTTAATTCGATAATGTTTGATTATTGATGTTTTGGATCGATAATCACTTATATATTTTCTATCAATATTATTTTACTAAAAATGTACGATTGAAAATGAGTTTTGAAATAATGAATTTTTTTAAGAATGTAGATCAAACAGGGGCTAGGTCGGAAATTAGCAGTAGATGGGAAAGGCACACTGCTTCTTCTTTATATTTGTCAACAGCTTTTTCTTCTTGATTTTTCATGTGGCTTATCTTTTCATTCTTTTGCATATATGTGCATATTAAATTATGGATGATCTTTCAAATAACCTGGGCAAGTCAGAAAAGCTCGTCTGCAGATCTTTATCCATGATTCTTTGTTCTTCTTCTTCTTCTTTTTTTCTTGTGCAAGGTAGCCAAAATAACTCAGTAAAATCGCATCCGGAAGTTTTCGGTCCAACCGATCATTTTACCGACTTTTTACCGGTTGCTATATTACCACATACTCGGCTATAACCGAACCGATCGTTGGACCAGCTCAAGATTTTTTTGGTCGAACCGGCCAGGTTTGTCCAATTTTCAAAACATTGATAAAAATAAAGTTTGATCAACTTATAAAAAGTTATGTGTGTAACTGCAGTTTATGTCCAAATATTCTATTAATTATTTTTAAAAGAATGACAATTAAAAAATCACATTTTTAAAAGCGCTAATTTTAACATTTCATTTAGTGGTGATTTTCGTCTTGATTAAGGATTCCGTTCAATTTAACAATAGCTCTATTGAAAGACGCCCTTAGCTTTATACATTTTCCATCTTTATATTGAAAATTTGATTCTTAATAGTGTTATACTTAACATTTCATTTATTAGTGATTCTCGTATTATTTAGGAATTTCGTTCAATTTAATAATATTAGCTTTATTGCAGGTCGGACATGACTTTTGTACATTTTTCACTTTTAGCTAAGTGATTTGTTTCTTCATAGCATTATTCGGAACGTTTCATTTATCAGACTATCCTATTAACTAAGGGAATTCATTCAATTTAATAATATTAGGTTTATTAAAGGACGTCCTTGATTTTTATTCTTTTGTACACTTATCTCAAACCTTTCATTCTTAATAGCGTTCTTCTTAACATTTTGTTTAGTAGTGATTGTCTTCTTGATTAAGGTATTCCGTTCAATTTAATAATAGTAGCTTTGTACTTTTGTCTTAAATTTTTGTTTTTAAGTGGTTTTATCGTTAACATTTTATTTGTTAGTTATTGTCGTCTTAATTAAAGGATTTTGTTCACTTTAATAATATTAGTTCTATGGGAGGATGTTCCAACTTTGACACATTTTCCACCTTTATCTTGAACATATATATATCTTAACTGTAAGTGTTATGCCCTAGTCCAATCAACTTTGGACATAAACACTTTGAATATATATAATCAATGCATATATATGGCAATATCTATTATTTAATTGAATTAATATTCTAATAAATTAAATAATAGAATCCGTAGATTCAAGTTTTGGTGATTTGTTAATCACAAGGAGTTGTGATTGTGAGATACAAATTACATATAACTGAATCTTAAATTGTTCATGGTCGAAGTAATAACGAGATACGGATATCGTTATTACGGATAGACTATCGCGTGTGGCATTCTTACTTGTGAAGTAAGTAGCTGATCTCACAAGCTAAAGTGTGGTGACACTTGAATGAACACGTGGATGTTTTGTTATAGAACAAAACATTGGAGACCCGCTGAGAGATTCCACTTGGATAATTATCTAAGTGTTAGTGGTTAATCTCCAACGTTCGGTAGTGGAATTGGTCCTTTGACTTGAGGTCATCATAGTACCTTATATGAGGGCAGTCATACTTTGGTGATGTTGGATGTTGCTCTGTCAAGGGTCGCTAATACAGCATCGTTCGGGTATGTCAAGAATCATGTGAAGGTTGTGAATGATCAATAGAGGATTCGTCACTCTTAGATAGTAAGAGATTATGATCTACATTTTATCCAGTTAAGTTGATAATGAAATCCTTGGCCAAGGTGAACTCATAAGTCGGAAAAGAGTTTTCGACGTACATTGACTTAACAGTGGGATAAAAGATATAATCGATAATTGAGATGACACATATCCATATCTCATAATTGATCGGATCATATTGACGAAAGGATTATTGTTTCACGGTAAACGAACGAGTTTGGTTTTATCATGCTACGTGATATTTCCCGTCACATGCATTGTCCTGATACATTGCTAGGTGTCAATCTAGGACAACGAAAATGAATTAGTGATAAATTAAAAGGGGCGTTTTAATTTATAGATTTTGATTAGATCAAAATAATAATTCACGTCGTTCGGCATCGTGATCGCGAACCTAATGGGTCACACACAAAAGAGAATCAGAAGAATGAGATTTACCAATTAATTAATTGACAAGTGTTGGATAATTAATTAATTGAGTTGTTTATTAATAGGCCCGAATTAATTAATTAGATTAATTAATTCATGGATTAGATTTAATTAATTTGATTAATTAAATATTGGACCGGGTTTAAGTTTAATAGATGGACCGAGCCCATCTGGACTTATATTAATAGACTACTAGGGTTTGTAAACGGGAGAGAATTTCATTATTCTTGCTAGCACAAGAAAAGAAAACCCTAGCCGTCATTCTTATTCTCTGTGTGGATCACCATTGGAGGCTGGACAATTGGACAGCTTGGATTGCAGATCGTGATCATTGGAGTTCAAGAAAAAGCAAAAGAGTTTGTGGAATTCATCAAAGGTATCATTCTCATCACAGTTTCTATCTAAACACATTGCAGATCCTCGTTTGGGAATTGAAAAATTGTTTAATTTCCGCTGTGCATGTTAAGTAAATTCCCAACAGTGGTATCAGAGCCTACTTTGTGTTTGTTAGAAATTGTTTTGCATCTTGTAACAATCAAAAGTTGATTGTCATTGTTTTTCTCGTTTCTAGCAATTGGGAAAATTTGATTTTCACATTTTAGAATCTGTTCAAAAAAAAAAAAAAAACCGGATCTGAAACTCGCCAAGAACCGAACGAGCGCGAGGCGGCGGCCGTAGCTGCTCGCCGCGGGGAGGGTGGCGACGGCGCGCTTGCTCTGACGGCGCCGTCGCCAGTCTTCTTGCTAGCGACAAAGCAGCGGCAAAGACCGCCGTCGCTTTTGGGAGAAAGCAGCGGCGATTGTCGCCGCTGCGACGAAATTGCAGCGCTTCGCGCTGCGTTACAGCAGCGCGAAGCGCTGCTGCTGCAGCGGTGGAACGTCGCCGCTGTATGACAGCGGCGACGATCCGCCGCTCGGCCGACGGCGGGAGAAGGCCAAAGCTCTAGGGTTTTTCAAAATCGGGTTTGGGGTGAATGGAGGCGGGGGCCTCTAATGCAATTTTCGAAATTGCAGGCCCCCGCCTGCAATTATTAGATAAGGGGTGTTTCATGAAATTTAGTTAATTGAAGGGCTCGCTATTAATTTTAAATTTTGGGTCAATTTGCAATTTTCAAAATGGTTTTGAGTTAAATATTAAAATGGTTTTAAATTAATTTTTCAAATGGATTTGACCTAAAATATCCATTTTGACCCATTTAAAATTTTATTTAAAAATTGACGATTTTTATATTTTCGTTAAAATTAGATTTTAACTTAAATATTAAACTTTGACCCTAAATTGAATTTTATTTTATTTAGGAGTTTTATCCTAAATTAAAATGTTAATTCATTTTAAATTAGAGTTGGACTTTAATTTAATATTTAATTAAAATTTGATTTTAATTAAATTATCCACCCTAGTATATTGTTGAAATTAGAGTTGGACTCTAATTTGATATTTAATTGAAATTTGATTTTAATTAAATTGTCTCGCCCTAATGCTTCTTAAAATTAGAGTTAGACTCTAATTTAGTATTTAATTAAGATTTGATTTTAATTAAATATGTTCGTCCTAATATTTTGGAATTAGAGTTTAACTCTTATTTTGTATTTAATTAAAATTTGATTTTAATTAAATTCAACCGTATTAATTTGATTATAATTAGAGTTGAGCTTTAATTTGACATTTAATTAAAATTTGATTTTAATTAAATTGTTTTGCCCTAAAATTTTATTGGAATTAGATTTTAATTAAATTGTTTTGCCCTAAAATTTTATTGGAATTAGAGTTGGACTCTAATTTGGTATTTAATTAAAATTTGATTTTAATTAAATAGTCCCGCCTTATATTTGTATAATTAGAGTTGGACTCTAATTTGATATTTAATTGAAATTTGATTTTAATTAAATAAGTCCGCTAATTAAATTAATTAATTAATTTGATTAATTAATTATTTAATTGTTCCGATCCATTTGTCTAAATTAGTTTAGACGACTTTAATTGCTAGAAACTTGAAACATGTTTTCATATAATATTAGATATTATAGGAATGCATTTATATGATCAGTGTTTTATTAGTGGATGATTATGGACTCGACCATGTGGATGTGTTGAATGGTTAGTTTTATTCTTGTTGTTTTATGGGCCTGCGAGCTCTTATTTATTTTGGACCTGCGAGTCCGTTGTTATTATGGGCCTGCGTGTCCAATATTATTTAGGCCTGCGTGCCAACTAGTATAGGATACAAGTTGCAAATTTGGACTAATTGGAGATACAAGAAGAGGAGGAGACCATAGAGATGGAGCATTGTATGAATCAATGCTATACCCCCTAGGAACTGACCGACTAGTCTTCCTTATGGCTCGGGAAGACTAGATAGTATAAGTCCATAATCGTCCACACTATTATATGTATGTTTATTTGCATGTTACATGTATAATAAAATATATATAATTATTACGATGAGACCTTTTGCATGCAAAACCCCTCGTTAAAAATATTAAGTCAATTTGTTATTTGCCTTCCATCATTATAGTGAAAAACGAGAGTCCTAAATCGATCTTAGCTTGTTGAGTACACTCAAGGATGGTCCATTAGGGATATGTTTGACACTGTGAAATATTAGATATTTCTGAATGATGGGTTTGACTTAACTAATATTTATCTTTTGTTGAGTACACTCAAGAAGATAAATTTTAGAGGCATGTTAAAATATTAAGTCATATTTATATTCGCCTTGCACCATTATAGTGAAAAACGAGAGTCCTAAATCGATCTTAGCTTGTTGAGTACACTCAAGGCTGGTCTATTAGGGATATGTTTGACACTATGAAATATTAGATATTTCTGAATGATGGGTTTGACTTAACTAATATTTATCTCTTGTTGAGTGCACTCAAGGAGATAAATCTTAGAGGCATGTTAAGCTAACACATAAGATGTGTGAAGACAAAGAGTTGTCGGCTTAATGATCTGGGAGTTGTATGGAGATACAATTGATAATAGTATCTACCCAAATGTTTTATTAGGGCTTGTTGAGTACACTCAAGATTTTAATATAACAAATGGGATCTCAGCCCACTGGGAATCAAGTACGGATTCCATAAATTTGTGTGAGAGGGTCATAAATTTGAGTTAAACAGTGGGAGCGAAATTAATTTAATAAAAGGCCATGTTAAATTAATTCATGCATTATATATATTATTTCTTTTACTTTTCGTCGTTTACATTTATTGAATCATGAGTAACCATATGTAAGAGGCATATTGTATGCCAACAACCAAAGCAAAATTTCTTGATTGACGCCGCAATCTGAGAATTGTTCTCAGGCATTGAAAATTGGTTGTGTCCTTGAGTAGCCCTTTCTAGAGACACCTGTTGATGACTCGATAAAAGAAGAGGTGACTGCTATGATAAACACAGTGATGACGATAGTACTACAACATATGTGATGTTTGTAACTATGTCACCTGAGTTACAAAGCAACATAAGAGTATAGATGCTAACACATGATTTTTCATCTCAATATGTTGAATGATGAACAATCATACGAGGAAATATATGATATTTCCCGACAACTATACCTGATGCTTAATGACGTAAGAATCTTCGATCGGTGCTTGTGTCTTGAAGATGCGAGACTACTTTGAGAAGTTGTCTTGATTGCGTTCGATCATGAACAATGAACTAAGTAAAGACTTGGTTCTCGCAATCTCTGTCGAGAGAGTTATTCGTAACTAATTATGAATTTAACATGAATAAATTCGAAGCACGCTCATTGAGATTTTGAACATGCTTAAAACTGTTAAGTCCAACATCTGTGTTTGTAATGGACAAATCTTAGTCATAAATTCCGATATGGAAGTCTAAAGGATACTTTAGGAAAGCAACCAAGATGACTAAGACGGTTAAAGCAAATAAGGATAATACCAAATCCGATGATCCTTATTATCATTTTGGAATGGTAGATCATTGGAAATGAAATTGCAATGCTTATATCTACTTCATTAGTTTCATGGGTATTAGATACTAGATATGGATCTCATATTTGTATAAATATGCAGAAACTAAATAAAAACAAATCGCTGCAGAATGGAGAAGTTGACCTGCACGTTGAAAATGAGCAAAAGTTGTTGCATTGCCTGTAGAAGCATATTTATTGCCATTGCCTTTAGCCTCGATATTAAAATTAGAGAAATGTTAATTTTGTTCTCACCATTACCAAGGTCATTAAATAAATTTCATGTTTTGACATGAATTATTTTAATGTTAAGGACAATTGTTGTTCCTTTTTATCTTGATAAGATCTTAATGGTTATGGTAAATTACAAAATGATATTTATATTCTAAATGTTGAGTGTTCTATAATGAGTATAGAAATTGAAAGGCATAAAAATGATAATCTGAATAACACCTACATCTGGCATTGTAGATTTGGTCACATAAATGAGAATGCAATTCCAAACTTACATGGAGATGTATATTTGGGTCAAATAATTTTGAATCATTTGACAAATGTGAATCATGTCTGTAAGACACAGTGACCAAATATCCTTTTACTTGAAAAGGAAAATGATCTGCACAATTATTAGGTCTAATACATAGTGATGTATGTAGATCCATATCAATTAATGTCAGGTGAAGTTTATCTTATCTCATCACATTTACTAATGATCATTTCAGAAATGATCATATATATTTGATGAAATTCAAGCATGAATCTCTTGAAATGTTCAAAGGATTTAAACTAAAAGTTGATAAACAAATAGGTAAATATATTCTTACACTAAGACTTGTTCGAGGTAAAGAATATCTAAAATGGAGAATTTTAGATTATCTAAAAGAGAATTAGATTCTCATGCAGTGGATTCCTCCACATACATTGCAACATAATGATGCATCTGAAATGAGGAATAGTACACTATTAGATATAGTGCAATTGAGAACAAGCCATGCAAGCATTCAAAAATCGTTTTGAGATCATGCACTGATTGCCACGTGCTGCACACTAAATCGTGCCCCTTCTAAATCGGTTGACAAAAACTCCATACGAGTTATGGAATGGCCCAACATATCTCATATGAACGTTTGGGCTATGACGCTTATGTGAAGCGCACTGAATCGGATAAGTTTGAGACTAAATCCGATAATTATATATTTGTGGATATCCAAGAGAGAATTGGATATCAATTCTATAATCTCGTTGAGAAGAAGATGTTCATCTCAAGATATGTCATACTCTTAGAGAAAGTGTTTACTTTAAGAGAGACAGTGGGAGTAGAATAAATCTTGAAAGAGTTCAAGAGTCCACGGATATAAGTAACCGAATAGATGAACCTGAGTCTTATCCCACACCAGCTGAGGGACATACTCTTGATCAGGAAGTGGAGACTTCTGAGGACACGTTAGCTCAATGTAAATCTTATAGGATCATTTGACCTCCTAGAAGGTACGAATCCATGATTACTAATCAAGGATAATGAACCTACTAATTACATAGAAATAAAGTCAAGTGTTGACTTGAAGAGATGGACTTGTTGTAATCGAGGTTTGACCTTGGTCGTCTTGCCTAATGGATTAGAACCCATAGGATGTAAATGAGTTTACAAGAAAAATGTCAATATGGATTGAAACAAGCCTCTTGGAGCTGGAATCTTCGATTTGATACAAAAAGTCAAAATGTTTGATTTTGTCAAAAATGAAGACGAAATGTGTGTTTACAAGAAGATAGTGGGAGTATTGTTGCATTCCTGATATTATATGTATGAGACATATTATAGGAAACGACGTCTCTATATTTCAATTGTTGAAATTATGGTTGTCAAATAATTTCTCTGTGATGGATGTGGGAGAAGCAAGTTGATCTATAGAGATAGATCTAGAAGATTGCTTAACTCATCCCAATCTATACAGATAAAATCTCGAGAAGATTTTATATGGAGAAAATGAACTGAGAGTTCATGGATAGAATGATGCTAACTTCTAGTTCGACTGGAATAATAGCACATCTCAAATAGAATATTGGTTTACTCTTAAGCGGTGTGTTGGAAACGTTCCGAATAACCGTTGATTCAATAACGGAAGCCTTATACATCATTGCTTTACAAAGCAACAAAAGTTGTGGTCTAGATCAGGGAGTTCATTACTGAACTTAGAGTAGTTCCTAACATTGTTGATCACACGCTTATGCATTGTGATACAATGGAGCCATCGTGCAAGCGAAGGAACTAAGGTCTCATCAATGATCTACTCATATGTTAAGGCAGTGTTATCTCATTGAAAAGATAATACAAAGAAATGACGTAAATAAAGAACGAATTCCCACAAGTTATTAAATTGCAGATCCACTGACAAAGAGTTGTCTCAGTATAAACATGATCGTCATGTAGACTCTTATGGTATAAGATACATAAGTGATTGGATCTAGTGCAAGTGGGAGTTTGTAAGTGTTATGCCCTAGTCCAATCAACTTTGGACATAAACACTTTGAATATATATAATCAATGCATATATATGGCAATATCTATTATTTAATTGAATTAATATTCTAATAAATTAAATAATAGAATCCGTAGATTCAAGTCTTGGTGATTTGTTAATCACAAGGAGTTGTGATTGTGAGATACAAATTACATATAACTGAATCTTAAATCGTTCATGGTCGAAGTAATAACGAGATACGGATATCGTTATTACGGATAGACTATCGCGTGTGGCATTCTTACTTGTGAAGTAAGTAGCTGATCTCACAAGTTAAAGTGTGGTGACACTTGAATGAACACGTGGATGTTTTGTTATAGAACAAAACATTGGAGACCCGCTGAGAGATTCCACTTGGATAACTATCTAAGTGTTAGTGGTTAATCTCCAACGTTCGGTAGTGGAATTGGTCCTTTGACTTGAGGTCATCATAGTAACTTATATGAGGGCAGTCATACTTTGGTGATGTTGGATGTTGCTACGTCAAGGGTCGCTAATACAAAGATCGTTCGGGTATGTCAAGAATCATGTGAAGGTTGTGAATGATCAATAGAGGATTCGTCACTCTTAGATAGTAAGAGATTACGATCTACATTTTATCCGGTTAAGTTGATAATGAAATCCTTGGCCAAGGTGAACTCATAAGTCGGAAAAGAGTTTTCGACGTACATTGACTTAACAGTGGGATAAAAGATATAATCGATAATTGAGATTGACACATATCCATATCTCATAATTGATCGGATCATATTGACGAAAGGATTATTGTTTCACGGTAAACGAACGAGTTTGGTTTTATCATGCTACGTGATATTTCCCGTCACATGCATTGCCCTGATACATTGCTAGGTGTCAATCTGGGACAACGAAAATGAATTAGTGATAAATTAAAAGGGGCGTTTTAATTTATCGATTTTGATTAGATCAAAATAATAATTCACGTCGTTCGGCATCGTGATCGGGAACCTAATGGGTCACACACAAAAGAGAATCAGAAGAATGAGATTTACCAATTAATTAATTGACAAGTGTTGGATAATTAATTAATTGAGTTGTTTATTAATAGGCCCGAATTAATTAATTGGATTAATTAATTCATGGATTAGATTTAATTAATTTGATTAATTAAATATTGGACCGGGTTTAAGTTTAATAGATGGGCCGAGCCCATCTGGACTTATATTAATAGACTACTAGGGTTTGTAAACGGGAGAGAATTTCATTATTCTTGCTAGCACAAGAAAAGAAAACCCTAGCCGTCATTCTTATTCTCTGTGTGGATCACCATTGGAGGCTGGACAATTGGACAGCTTGGATTGCAGATCGTGATCATTGGAGTTCAAGAAAAAGCAAAAGAGTTTGTGGAATTCATCAAAGGTATCATTCTCATCACAGTTTCTATCTAAACACATTGCAGATCCTCGTTTGGGAATTGAAAAATTGTTTAATTTCCGCTGTGCATCTTAAGTAAATTCCCAACAGTAACAACATTTCATTTAGAGATTTTCGTCATAATTAAGGGATTCCGTTCAATATACGAGCATAAACTTTGTTGTGGAATGTCCCTAACTTTTATACCTTTCGAATTTTTATTTTGAATCTTCGTTAACGTTTAATTTATTATTGATTGTCCTCTTAATTACGGGTCATGTTCAATTTATTAATATTAGCTTTATTGCATGAGGTCCCTATCTGCACTTATTAGGAATCTTCATTTAATAATAATATAATCATTTTAATTAAAGGAATCCATTCAAATTTAAAAATATTAGGTCATGTTCTCTTTGTCGTTTTCCAACTATTTTCTGTTTTTAATTTCTCAAAATAACGAAAACGCGTTCTCTATCTTATTTTCGAAAACGTATTTTGAAAAATGAAAAATAAAAAAAAAAGTATAACTGAAAACGGAAAACAACAAAAATATTGTTTTGTAAAATGTTTGGGAAAACAAGCCAAAAGTTCAAAACAAGCGAAACGAGCCTCTGGGCCTCTCACTCTCCCAAAACACGCTCAACTCTCTCCCTCTCTCACTGAACCCTCTCCTTGTAAATCGATCAACGGCAGCGAAATCCTTTCCAAATCGAAGGATGCAACGACGGGAGGAAGGGTACTGCACGGGATCTTCGAATTTTGGGGAACTTTGTTTCGGGCAAGCCGAATCGCAGGCTGCAGCTACGAGAGGAAAGGTGTAATCAAGATTTCACATCTCCAAATCAAGGTTTTGTTTCTTTGATTGTAATAATCTGTAGTTATTCGCGAGTATTCAATTTTTGAGTTGTTGGGTCCAATTTCAAAGATGTTTCTTTATTTGATTGGTGAGAAATTGAGGCAGGTTGGGGAACAGTTGGGGCGGTCGCTCGCGCTGGAGGCTATTTGTAATATGTTTTGTCGTTATTTTTTGGTGGAGAAATTTTAATGTGGTTCCTGTTTAGCATTGGTATGAGAATTGTTGGCAAATAAATGAGCATAATTCTAATTTATTACTCTTTCACGAAGATTCTAAACTGAACTGATGAGCGAAATTGGCATTAGGTATTAGGATCTTGGTTTGGGATAGAAGATCACACTAGAAGAAAATGGAATTTCTGCTATGAAGTGTTTACTTAACTGTATTTGTATATAGTGTTTAACTTAATTCATTTATCCAACTCAAAAGCTAGTTGAACTTACTAGTTGAAATGTCGAGAAGAGGTTGCCAATACTAATTGAAATGTTGATTGGTAATGCTGTATAGTTCCAATATTAGTTTCTGTCATCCTGCTTTAAATTTGAATTATTTCAAAATTTCGCTTGGACAATCTGATGCTTCATTATTTTCAGTGGTAATGTTAAGAGTTATGTACCTTGTTTTGGATTGGACTTGGGAGGGAATCCTACCTCACCCTTCTCATCACGCACACATTTTCTATAGTTTTATTTATAGTTTAAGAATTGTAACTGTGTTGATGGTTAAAGAAAGCTTGCTTCTTTCAGTCCATTTGTTTGGAACTGTCTCAAGTACAAATTCAATTATATTGATCTTGCCATTGAGGTCTTTGCCCTGAATTCTATTGCAAATTTTGTTTCCATGCTAGAGGAGGAAGTTCAAGTGGCAACTCAAGAGTAATAACCATGTTTCCTTGCAATTATATTGCAATTAGATTGTCCTCCTGTTTCCTTGAAGCGGAATTAATAAACTTGAAATTTCATTTTATCTTTATTAGTGGATTAATATGTCATTGTTAGTTCAGGGAGCTACTGTCATGTTGTCTACAATGTGCACTTCTAAGTTGGATAAATTAGTATGCAGATGTCTGTGGTAACTGGTAATATCAGTAGTTTGTACTAATGCGATTTATGTATACTTTCTGCGTTTTTCACTACAAGAAAAGCATTTGAGAATCTGGATATTTGAGTGCAAAGAGCCAAGCCATAACAGGTCTGTCCTAGGCGTAGCTGCTACTACTCTTCTATGTATAGCTCGTGATCACACTGAATTTCTAGTCGCCCTGTTCTTAATGAAAGGAAGCACTATCATTGTTTTCAGGAGATTTGAAAGGATATTATGTTGATCAAATTGTTTAAATATTGCTTTGGATTTGTTCAAATCCATTTTTATTACTGTGAGATTTATCCTTTTGAGATCAAATTTAATGTTTATTTCAATATATAGATTTGTTTCTCTCACAAGATCCAGGATATTAGTTTGGCATCACCTATTTTTTTTTTTTAAAAGTAGTTTACTTGTGAATTGAAAAGGTGTTTTTAACGACGATGGTAAATAGTCATTTTTAGACCAATACATGCAATCGTTTCACATTGTACTCCGCTCTCCCGCTAACAAAACTTATGTTACGATAAGAATAGAATTATTATACACATATAGAGTTTGACACATGAAAAGAATCAACCTCAAAATTCAAATCGTATCGCTTGAACTGATTATTTTATATTTTGTTCAGTGTAAGATTATTTTGTCATGACATGTAAACTTCCAATCGTATCAATTGAACTGTTTTGTCAAATGTAATTTAGGTTGTATTTTTAATATCTGAATTTTTTTTTTGAAATTTCACCAATTTCAAAATTTATATGTTATTTAATATTATATTAACATTAAACCATTAAAATTTATTGAATAATCAGATTTTTTGAATAAAATATTATTTAAAAAAGTTCTCAAAATTTCAAAGTAAACGCATTTTCCATTTTCATGTTTTCAGAAATAGTTTTTCAGAATGGCAAACAGAACGCATTTTCAGAAATTTCAAAACAGACAATCAAAACACAAAACACAAAACTGAAATACAAAGAGAACACCACCTTAGTTTTCTATTTTCCAAGTTTTGGCTTGTTCCCTAAAATTGTTTTTCTTGCATTCCACTCACACCTGCGAAATTTCCTTGTTTTCGTGGAATTCATTTTTCCATGGTTTGTGTAGGAAATAGTTTTCCAACTTGTTTTTTTTTTCTCAATTGGAAAAAATTTTAGACACAATGGTAAAAAAATTTATCACTTTTATTGACAATTTTCATACAAAACAAATCCAAACGAATGGTAATCAATATGATAAATTTTTTTTTGGGCAAGTGAAACAAATTCTAGACCCAATAGTAAAAGAAATTATCACTTTAATGGAAAATTTCCATGAAAAACGGACACCAAACTTTCAACATTTTTCAGGTGAAAAATTATACCAATCAAACACAATTAATTACAATTATCATTTTTAGTAAAACAATTTTTAGATAATTCAATTACCTAAAATTCATTTTTTTTACACCCATTTTCCACATTTGCAATCAAATGGACCCTTATTGAAATAAGGGTCCGTTTGATTGTAAAGGTTGAAAATGGGTGGAAAGAAAATGATTTTCAGGGAAAGTAATTGTCTAAAAATTGTTTTGCAAGAAATTGTTAATTAAGCGTGTTTGATTGATATAATTTTCCAACCGGAAGATTTTAAAATTTTCTATTCGTTTGACTTTATTTCACATGGAAATTATCTATTAAAGTGATAATTTTTTCCACAATTGGTTATAAAATCTGTTTCCGTTGCCAAAAAGTTAAAAAAAAAAAGGAAAAAAAAATTGTTTCTTAAAAAATCATTTTTTTTATCAAAATTTAGTATTCGTTTGGTTTTGTTTTATATGAAAATTTTTTATTGAAGTAAAAAAAAAAAAATTACAATTAGTTATGAAATTTGATTACATTATATATATATATATAAATCAGACACCTGGAATTCAGTTTTCCCACCAAAACCTTTTCATCAATTGAAGGGAAAAAGGAGCTCGTGAGTTGAAACATGGAAAACATTTGGATGGCAAAATTTTGTCAATCAAACACCTTAATTTGTGGAAAATGGAATTTGATGCCAATTAAACAGGGCATAAGTAAGATAGAAATAGAATAATAATTAAATATGTCATCATTCAAAGAGGTAGGCATGCCATATATACATATAGGACTCTCATAATGATTTTTTTTCTCGGAGGGGAGATACTAATTTTGGAACGTCGACAATAATTGTGGTAATAAAAATCATTAACCAGAACTAATTGAAATCATTTAAAAGGAGGAACAAATACCAAAATAAGAAATGAAATGAAAACAAAAGATTAAAATAAGTAATAGAAAAAGATCATCTTCGTCTGCCCCTACCCGTACCATCCTCGTTCTACCAGTCCATCAGCCCAAGCCAACCTAAACCATCGCCACCATTAGTGGCGGATTTACATTTTATGTGAGGTTAGTTGATCCAACAAACCCCCCCACTAACTCTATAAATGTTTCATCCCTGAGCTATTCACAAAAATTGCAATTGGGAATAATGGATATAGATGAATTTGACCCAATACAAAATTATTATGTTGCTAATAATAATTTTTTTTTACTTATAATTAGATAAACAAAAATCCACTTATAAGTATAAACAATTTACTAATACATAAATAATTATTTATAAAAAAATTTCAATATACATTGTTTTGATGCAGTGTAACACGAAATATCGTATGAGAACAATATACAATAATACACCGCAATTCCATCCTCTATAATTCAATACAGTGTACAAAACTTTTCCTTAAGATTTGATTAATATGCAACATGCTATGTGAGAAACGCAAGTTTGACCCTAACAATACCTAGATGGGGGTGAATACGTATTTAATGCGGAATTAAAATATTTTTACGAATTAAATAGCAACAAGTCACTTTTTAATTCTTTTCTAGATGATTAATCATTCAAATTAATTTGTCATGGTTGAATTACCGCAGTTGTATAATCAATCAATATAATGATAGTAGTAATCAACATCAGAATGATTACGGAGAAACCCAACTGGGAAAAGCTCTAGACACTTTGCCAGTTAATCCGCTATAAACGAATTTAACAACTTACAGTCTGTCAGACTAGACGACCTGTACTATCTGATCTCCCGACTGCACTCCTCACAGCTCTCCGTGGATCTCGTGTTCTCCTGCACCAATCCTCAGCTGCTGTTGCCAAAGCTCTCCGTAGAATTTGTTACCCTGCAGCACTCCAAGCCTTGTGAATTCGTCTATCTCCCGTGGATCATGAAAAACAACTCGTTCTTCATAGACTGGAACTCCAGTCACCTTTCTTGATTTTCAGCACCTCTGACAGATATGCAAGAAGTTTGGTTTCTGGAATTTGGACACAAGATGAATGTTGAATGATGGAATGATTAGATCTCTTAATGATGAAGATCTCTCAATTAACAACCTTAAGAAAAATCGTTCTGTACGTGTTCTGGTATATATAGATAGGTCAAGAAATCAATGGGCCGAGATAAAAGCCTTTAAAATACGAAAATAAAATTTCAAGTATAAAGCGTCGCTTGAGCGAAGACTCGCGACAGTCGAGTGACAGTGGTTCGCTCTAGCTAAGGAGGGACGACAATCCAGCGAAGCAGTTTCTGTTTTTGTAGCTCGAGCCAATAATTGGCGACAGTCTAGCGAAAATCCACATTGTTTTGCTCCTTGTTCCAAACTCAAAACCCTAAACCTATTTAACTAACTTTCAAACAAATTGTATGTTACTTCTTGAAATTTGACACTCTATCAAATTATGTCCCCTTGTTCATAGAATTTGCCAATAACAAAAGCAACTAAAACTTAACAAACTCGCCATTTGGCATTCTGTGACAAAACGCTAATCTATGCCAAGGCAGTAATAAAATAAAAGTTACATACTCAAAATGAAGACAGCATAAACTATAAATTGTCTCGAACGAACTTTGCAGTACCTGTTTCCTGAAATAGGCAACTCAAATACCAGTGTAAAATGTATGGAAAACACGATCAATAAACAACATAGTTCAAACTGTTCATTTGTAGATTTCATTTAAGCAATTGTAATTTACATAGCATATTTTTCAGTTTTAAATCACGAGCTAAACTAAAACACAGTATCAATTCAACCCAACATACAAAAACGGAACATTGACACTATAAAAACATTAGAAACGTAATTTAGTAAACATAACTCAAATCATAAAGTACAAATGAAGAAATGATATATCAAAAAAAATTTCCCCCCTTTTGTCACAAAATGACAACGGGCAAAACATAAACACACAATATCACAATAATGTAGATATAATCAATCACAAGTGGATGCAGTGAACGGTAAATTTTCCCACAAAGCCAACTTAAAGCACCATTGGAGTAAATGATATAACTGACTCATATGTGTTAAGTGTCACTAATCCTCTGGCAGTAGGACTTCAAACCTTAAATTTGTAAGAAATGACATGCAAAATATCACTGCTAATAAGTATATTCCTTTACTTATGAAAGTCAAACCGTATAACACATTAGAACCTACATATGAAAAACTTACTTCTAAGGAATAATTTATTTTCTCCCCTGACTTACAGCACAAATTTTTTTCTTTTTATCACAACTGTCAATAGGAATGCTCACATATTTTTATTCATCTTAAGTGCAGACTTCTTTCCATTAAGTGACTAGCATGACCTCTGTAACGAGTTTTAGGTTAATTAACCCAAATCAGATGACCATAGGCACCGATTATGAGAAACCTCGCATGCTTAATTACTCAAGTCAAGTAAGCTTCGAAAAGAAGCAGCAAGATATTGAGTCCCTGTGATATAATTATTTATATATTTTCTCTTTCAGATAGATATTGATTCGTGCAGGAATAATATTGAGCTTAGGTCTAATAAAAATGGTCAATTCATGTTCAAAGATACCCTACTAACATGTGATTGCCATCCCAAATCTCACACACATGGTAGAGTCTCACTGTCAAGATCATAGTGTGTGCAATGCAATGCAGAGGGAATATGAAGAGACCTATATTAAATATTCCATAAGCATCCTAAGCTAGCAATGAAAATTATTTTATAGCTCACCAAATAAACTTACTCTTGATTAGAACCAGCAACATCAAGTGCATTGTATGTTATGCTGTAAAACCAATTTTCAAATTAAGCTCTTTTTTTCGAATAAAAACATGAATGTACCAAGCACACAAAATATAAAATAAAATGTATGAGAACAAGTAAATAAATATGATGCGTGTATTACAAAATGTCACACAGTAGTAGAATACCAACATGCATCAACTATACTCAGTCATTGAGGAACAGATAGACCAATAGCTGTTCTAACAGTCTCAAATCGAAGACCATCCAATAGCTTAGTAAATAAATCAGCTAATTGGTTCTCAGTAGAACTATGTTCAAGATTCACCATTTGAGTTTCCACAAGCTCTCGAGTAAAATGATGTCCGATGTCAATATGTTTAGTTCGAGAGTGTTGAATAGGATTTTTAGAAATATTGATAGCACTGGTGTTATCACAAAATACAATCATAGTACCCTGTTCAATCCCATAATCACTCAACATCTGCTTCATCCAAAGCAGTTGAGTACAGCAACTTCCTGCCGTAATAGAATTTTGCTTCTTACTCATCCAAGCAACGAGGTTAGCACCAACATAAAAACAACCACAAGTACTATTTCTATCATCGGCATTACCAGTCCAATCAGCATCGGAAAGGCCAGCAAGATCAAGATTAAAGTCCCTAGAGTATAGAATCCCATAATCAACTGTACCATTTACATATCAATAATATGTCGCACGGTGCTTAGGTGTTTTTTAGGATCAGCCTGAAAATGCGCACAGACCCCTACACTAAATGCTATGTCAGGTCTACTAGTAGTGATGTAAAGCAAACTACCTATAATAATCATATACAGTGTTTGATCATTACTCTTGCTTGTAGGATCATATCCTAACTTGATACTGGTGCTCATAGGGGTTCTAGTGTATTTCTTGTTGTCTAACCCAAATCGCTTGACATATTTCGATTGAGATATGAACAATACATCATCAATCTGCTTAACTTGAAGACCAAGGAGGTATGTTAATTCACCAATCATGCTCATTTCAAGTTCTTGCATCATACACTCAGCGAACTCATGAGCAAGTGAATCAACGGAAGAACTAAAGAAAATGTAATCCACATAGATCTGAGCTCTGGTAATGGTATCCTCAATTCGTTTTATAAACAGGGTTCTGTCTGCACCACCTCTCGCGAAACCTTGTTTCAGGAGGTATACAGTAAGCCGACCGTACCAAACTCTAGGAGCTTGTTTCAACCCATACAAGGCTTCATTCAGTCCGTACACATAGTGAGGATATTTCGAATCAACAAACCATGTTCCACGTAGACTTCTTCCTGAAGAATACCATTCAGAAAATCACTCTGACATCCATTTGGTACAATTTGAACCCCAAGGAACAGACAACCGGAAGAAGAATTCTAATGGATTCAAGTCTAACTACATGGGCAAAAGTTTCATCAAAATCAACACCTTCAACCTGAGTATATCCTTGTGCGACCAACCTAGCCTTATTTCTCGTAATGGTACCTTAATCATCCGTCTTGTTATTGAATATCCACTTAGTACCAATCACATTGCAATCATCAGGTCTAGGCACTAAGTCCCAAACTTTGTTTCTGAGAAACTGATTTAACTCATCATGCATAGCACTAATCCAACATTCATCCCTAATGGCTTCCTTAACTTTCTTCAGTTCAATCTGAGATACATAGCTCGCATATGACAGGTTGTTCAAAACCTTCTTACGAAGTCTCATTCCTTCTTCAATATTTCCGATTGCATTATCTTTAGGGTGATTCAATTTGATTCTTGACGAAGGTTCTTTGAGTGGTTTAGATTTATTATCAGAAGCATTATCCGTAGTTGATGCAATCAACTCAATTGATGTTTGTGGGAGATCAGGAATTGAACCTTCCTTAGGTTCAGTTACCTTGACTGGATCAACTTTCAACTGTTCCAGCTCAATACACTCTCTGCTAACCTCCCCCTCACTACACGCATCATCAACCACCACATTGATAGATTCCATCACAACTCATGTGCAGTTATTGTACACCCGATAACCCCGACTATTCTTGGAATACCCTAAGAATATACCTTCATCACTTTCAGAATCAAATTTTCCAAGTTCTCTCTATCTCTCAGAATGTAGCACTTGCTGCCAAACACCCGAAAGTACTTGACAGTAGGCTATTTTTCCTTCTAGATCTCATACGGAGTCATGTCAGTTTTAAGTCTAAGATAAACTCTATTGATAATGTGATATGTTGTATTTATGGCTTCACCCCAGAAATGTATAGCTAAATCTTTACCATGAAGCACAACTGTCGCCATTTCTTGAAGCACACAATATTTCCTCTCAACTACCCTATTTTGTTATGGAGTGATCGGTGATGAGAACTCATGTTGGATTCCCTCTTCCAGACAGAAGTTCTCAATATTTGAGTTTTCGAACTCCTTACTATGATCACTACAATTTCAATGTTTCTTACACAATGCGATGACAAGACTAAACACTTCAGTTTTATCTCTCAGCAATTCAATCCAAGTGAAACGAGAAAAGTCATCAACCACAACCAAGATATATCTTCTACCACCAAGAATTTCGGTTCTGGATGGTCCCATCAGATCCATATGGAGTAATTTAAGAGACTTACTCGTCAAGATCTTAGAAATTTGTTTGTGGGATACCCTATGCTGTTTACCTTGTTGATACGGATCACAAATAGTGATATCAAAATTATCCAGCTTAGGTAAGCCATTGACAATCTCCTTCTTGGCAAGTTTAGACAGACTGTTATGGTTCATGTGACCCAGTCGTTGATGCCACAGCTCAGTTACGTTGATCTTGGCACTGCTACAACCTGTAATTAGAATTAGGTAAGACTTCGTAACAATTTTCAAATGTTCTCACACATTCAAGAACAATGTCACCAGTCGAGTCACATACAAAACACCTTTTCTGGACAAAGGTAACCTCAAAAGCAGCATCACAAATCTGATTGATGCTCAATAAATTAGACTTTAAACCTTTCACATACAGAAAATCTGAGATGGCAGGAAGTCCAGAAATACTCACAGCCCCTTTTCCAAATATCGGTGCAGTAGCTCCATCACCAAACGTAACAACACCTCCATTCCGCTCATCAAGTGAAGAAAATAGAGATTTTTCACCACATTATGTCTTGAACATGTACTGTCAAGATACCACATGGAATTTTTTTGCACTTTGAGAGCAAGGTGAGCAACACAACAATTCAACAATTCTCCTGATCGTTCATTCTCATCCTTAATTTCTCCTTTCTCGATCTCACGGTAGAAATCATTTGCAGCAATCGAGGTGAAGGCCATTAATTTTTGTTCATCCTTACCACCAGATGTCTCATCACGAGAACTGGTATCTGACTCATCATCACTCATGGTCACAGCTAAAGCCTTACCCATTTCCTTATTTGAGCTCCTATTTAGATTAGGACATTCATTCCTAAAGTGTCCAAATCCCTTGCACTCATGGCATTGGATAGATTGAGATTTCCTAACGGGAATCCTAGAGGTGTTACTCTCACGCCTAACTCTCGAGAATTTACTAAGGACTTCACTATTTTGCTCATGAGGCATTCTTCTATTTCTCATCACGTTCTGAAATTTTTTAACGAAATAAGTAATTTCGTTATCTCTAAAGGTCTCAGTGTCATTAGACTCGTTCTCATCTTCTCTAATAGTTTTCATGGTGATGGATTTCTGTTTCTTAGGCTGGGCTAAGGTCAATTCATATGTTTGGAGGGATCCTACGAGTTCTTCTACGTTAATGCTGTCTAGGTCCTTACTTTCTTCAATGGCAGTTACCTTTTAGAGTTCTTAACAGTTTTAGTTCCCTCGTGAGTGATTTTTAAAATATCACAAACTTCCTTAACAGTTTCACACATCGATACACGCCTAAATTCTTCAGTAGAAACAGCCATGAACAGGGCATGAAGTCCCTTACTGTTCCAATTACACTCATCCAAATTCGTTTTCGACCACAGTGAAATATTAGTGGGTGTGACTACACCAGCAACAGTTGTTGAAGGTGGAGCCCACTCATTTTGAACGGTAATCCAAATACGTTCATCCATAGATTTAAGAAAGGCTCTCATGCGAACCTTCCAGTAGGCATAGTTGCTTCCGTCGAAGTACGAAGGTACAGATAATGACTGACTCATCAAAACTTAACAAATAAGGGCCAGGAATCGATGTAAGGCTCTGATACCAATCGGGAAACGCAAGTTCGACCCTAACAATACCTAGAGGGGGGTGAATAGGTATTTAATGGAGAATTAAAATATTTTTATGAATTAAATAGCAACAAGTCACTTTTTAATTCTTTTATAGATGATTAATCATTCAAGTCAATTTGTCCTAAGTTGAATTACGGCAGTTGTATAATCAATCAATATAACGAAAGCAGTAATCAACACCATAATGATCACGAAGAAACTCAACTGGAAAAAACTCTGGATACTTTGCTAGTCAATCCGCTATAAACGAATTTAACAACTTACAGTCTACCAGAATAGACGACCCGTACTATCTGATCTCTCGACTGCACTCCTCACAACTCTCCATGGATCTCGTGCTCTCCTGCACCAATCTTCAGCTATTATTGCCAAAGCTCTCCGTGAAATTTGCTACCTTGTAGCACTTCAAACCTTGTGAATTCGTCTATCTCCCGTGGATCACGAAGAACAACCCGTTCTTCACAAATTGGAACTCTAGTCACCTTCCTCGATCTTCAACACCTCTGACAGATATGTAGGAAGTTTGTTTTCTGGTATTTGGATATTGGATCTGATGTTTTCTGACCAAAACACTCACACAAGATGAAAGTTGAATGATGGAATGATTATATCTCTCAATGATGAAACTCTCTCAATTAACAACTTTAAGAAAAAGCGTTCTGTACGTGTTATGGTATATATAGATAGGTTAAGAAATCAATGGGGCGAGACAAAAGCATTTAAAACATGAAAATAAAATTTCACGTATTAAGCTGTCGTCGAGCGAAGGCGACAGTCGAGTGACAGTACTTCTCTAGAGCGAAAGAGGGACGACTGTCCAGCGAAGCAATTTCTGTTTTTGTAGCTCGAGCCAACCCTTGGCAATAGTCTAGCGAAAATTCGCGCCATTTTCCTCCTTATTCCAAACTCGAAACCCTAGACCTATTTAACTAACTTTTAAACAAATTGAACATTACTCCTTGAACTTTGACACTCTATCAAATTAAGTTCTTCTGTTCACGCAATTTGCCAATAACAAAATCAACTAAAACCTAACACTATGTTTCGAATATGAACTAGAAATTGAATTCTTTTAGTTGTTTTCAATTTTGCTACTATGTCTTCGACTTTTATAATTGACAATCCTTTGCATTGTTATTTGAATGTGTTGAATTATCGTGAATTACATTTTGAACAAATGTTTGTTTGAACTGATTTTCAACCATCCATTTCTGAATAAATGAATTTGCAATAAGAATACAAACTGTTGTAGAGAAGTTCAACTGGATGTGAAGGTGTCACCAATGTACTCTACATTTCTAATTTGAGTTAAAATGATCGATATGATATTCAAAGGATTGGAATTGTTCAAGGCAAGCCTATTTTATTAGACTGAAATTCCCAAAAAATGTCTTTGTCGAGAGTTGGGACAAAAACACCACAAGGAAAGTAGACATTGCCAAATTTCTTTGCAATTATCTTTAGAGGCCTCTAAATTAAGTATTGGAAAGAAAAAAAAAAAAAAAAAAGCTAACATTAGACTATTATCTCCAGACTCTCCACAGATTTAGGACAATTGTAGTGGAAATAATCATTGACCATAAATATAGAAAATATATAGAGCAATACATCTGGAGGATCTAGGTTTTAGCAAGAAAGAGAAGTTAGTTTTAGACTGTGAATTAAGTCAACTGCTCCATATTGAACAACCGAAATTATTACAAGTGTCTTGTACATGTGAATTTCAAACATCGAACTTAAGTACAATTCAAGCATAAAACCATAACATTCAATTGGAAAAATAATTCAGCTAAACAAAGTCACATCTAGCAAAATTTAGATACTTCTCTAGTAGTGAGATGACATGAGGAAAAAATCATCAGATCAACCCCTATGTTATGAACCTTATATGATTTCAAATGCTTGTGTCTTAGGGGGTGATGCTTCTACAAATAAAACAGATTATTATTGCTTCAGTACACAAAATTCAAAATGGCACTTTAGTGATACAATAGAGACGCAATTTTATCTAAATTGTCAAACTTCCACGGCTTGCTTTCAAGAAGAGAATTCAACTTTAACTGCCTTAGAAACTAAAAGGCAAAGTTTTCTTAAATTTTACTAAATAAGATAAAATGACGATTTACCAAATTCAACATGCCTTTAATCTTAGTGTCCATCCTACAATGGGGAAAATGATTTTCTTAGGAGGCGAGGTAACAAGAAAGCGTTAACTGCCTCAAGAAAAACACTTCCATTGCAGCCATATGTTCTCCAGACTACACATGCTAGAGGCCGACAAAATGAATTTGCATTGCAAGCAACATCACTAAGATATAAGTGCAATTATAAGCTACATACAATCTCATTGAATATCTCCCAATAATGAACAGAACCATTACATATGGTGGAATCAAGATAATTATGAAAACATAACCACTCCATACTGAAACCATATAGAAGTACCCAAAAGTAGAGGCCATAGCCCAAGCAAGTTAACCAGTATTCACAGCCTTGACAAATAAATAGAAATTGAACAACATTGTGAATATAACAAACCCCTAATTATCATAAAAACTTGAAATCGATCTTGAGATGTAACCAAGGGAAATGGCAATCAACACAGCTCCTACATACCCTAGTCCAGAGTCCTATAACTCTTTCCAAAAACGTAAGCAACGAGAGTGGTGTTTGATGCAAGGAACGGTATAGTGAGCACACAAACTTCACAAATGTGGATGGAAAATGTTCGAAATTTATTCTCGCAAGTGTACGGGTTCGTTGTATAAGTAATAATTATGATGAGTGAATTATCGTCCTACAGGGAATAAGGTTCAATTCTAATGTATCCGATATATCTAAATTCGTAACAATAATAAAAGATTGTTGATTTGTATTTAATTACGCTCTATGACTACGAAAGCAATAAAAGAAAGAAAGTGATTTTTTAAATCAAATGTGGATGAATGTGTTGGATTTTCGAATCCACAACTTTACTCTAGAACTCAATTCTCAACTTGTGACAATTAATTCAATCCTTACATTCGTGATGATCGATAATTCCACTTTTATTTATTATTCTTTTCTAAGATATAATAAACATATGTTGATCACGACACAATCATATTCTTATTCCGCATTCATATGATAAACATCCATTAAAACATAGGAATATCACACACAATCGCACACTTCGCAAATATTATTCCTAATATTCATGTGTTCCATATACAGTGTTCTACCTATCTGAGTTTTTCAACACTAAGAATAAGAAACTCATTGTCTTAATGGTGCGCAAGCATTAAAACAATATGAAAAACCATGTATATAAAATCACAACGCAAGAATTAACTAAAAATCACAAGTCTTGAATTAAAAACTAGAAATCAAGTAGTTTCATCATCCATCCAATACAAATAAACTTAGCCTAGCATATTGATATGAAAATCACAAAATAAAATTTAGAAAAACATCACCCGGAATGAAAAATAATGAATGAAAGGTGAAAACTCAATTTCATCTTTGTATTTCTTCAATCCGGACTTTGAATCTTCAATCTCTTGTGATAATCGCCTTTGAATCTTGTGCTAGCCGATTTTTTTGGTGAAATTTAGGATTTCATATACTCTGAGTCATTCACGCCATTCACCCCCTTAAAAAGTAGGTTAAATTTGGTTTTTATCGGAATTTGGATAAAACCAGAAAATTGGGCCGTTCAGGCTCAGAATTAGCCAGTCCGCGCGTGCCGTGTTATCCCTTGCCCACGCGCCGTTTAATTGGTTTGCTCTTGATAGATAAAAACTAAGCCCATGTGCGTGCACCCAGGTATAAAATCTTCTAATCGTTGCACTTTTGGTCCCCGAATTTCATTCTTTATTTATTTTGGTTCATTCTTTGTATTTTCTTGACCCTCCATCTTCCAACTTCATCTAATTAGCTCCAACATCTCTCCAATCATCGATACTAGGTCCGAATCATCTATTATCATTTTGCAATTTAGTCCTCACACTTTGGATTAGGTCCACTTTAGCTAATTTTCTGCATCTTTTTCTTTAATTTTTCATCAAACATTGAGTTTTACCTACAAAATGAAATATAACACAAGTTAGGTAGTATTTTATCCAAAAAACAGTAAAAGATCATCATTTAGGATTTCAAATAAATGTAGAAACTACACTTATCGCACCCCCCAAACTTGATTCTTTGTTTATCCTCAAACAAAACTCAAACCTAACAAACAAATAAACACACAATGCTAATTACTTAATTGGTGGCCAGTCAATCAAGTAAAACAAAAAAAATTTAGTTAGCTAACTTGGCTTATTATTTCAGGATTAAAATCCTAATATTAGATCTATGTATAGCTTCAAAATCACAATACAGAAATTAAAATTTATTTCTCCAATTAAAATCGATGTGTGTGTGTGTGTGTGTGAAAAGTTAAACATAGCATTATGAATTCATGAGTTGTTTCAATTTTCGGCCCTCGATGGTCAAATATATTCTTTCATTACTCGTAAGATTCACACACTCCAAACTTTTTTTCACTCTTTTCAAGTGTGTGAACTAAGATTGAATTTTATACTATCCTAACTTCTCTAGTTTAAGTTAATCTCACTAATTACAAGTCAATACGTTAATAAATAATGATTCTCCATTAAATTTGATTGGTTCAATCTCTAGAACTTAATTAGGCTAATAATATCTTATCAAAAGTCATTTTTTTTAAATGAGTGTTTGGGACATAACCAAGGTATTTAGTGGGTCTTCTGTTTCATGCACTTGCTTCTTTCTATATTTTTCTCAAATTTTTTCAACACTTTTTTTTTTCCTTATTTGCAGTATTTTCTCCCTTAAACTTTCTAAATAACCCATGTAACAAGTTTTAAACCGATAACTCCCAAATCAGTTGACTTTAGGGCAACAGGTTTTAACACCCGTACATGGTTAATAACTCGAGTCATAAAGGCTACGAAGAGAAATTTTCAAATAAAATGTGTTTTTTTTCCTTGATTAGTGCGATGTCCCTCATTAAACACCTATATAAGTAAAACGACCTCTAACTTGAGATTTCACCCAGTTGTATCATATTGAGTTTAGACAATCCACACAAGATTCTTCATTTCACACATGAAATCCCTATTTATCTCAACATCTTCCTACAATAGTGAAATTTCCCAAACTATTATACATTTGGTCTACAGATGTAAAATCTAGTGATTTTGGATTTAGCATCTATGGTCCTATTTCAACCTATCCAATTATGAAATCAACACATTCCTACACAATGCTTAACTTATTTCATGTGTTCAATATATATCAAATTTCACATGGAAAAGTAAAAATTAATCTAAGCATGCAATTTATTCACCATTCATATATCAATTCACGATATATTTTTTATTGTCAACCAGACCAAATAACTACACATGCACACAAAAAGAAAATATTTTTAGAATTTTCAATTTTTTTTATCTAAACTAATGCAATAAATCATACAAAAACACATAAACATAAGAATGACACAAACACATAAAAAAAATAAAAAATAAAAACTCATGTTTTCCACCCCAAACTTAAACTGGACATTGTCCTCAATGTATTAAATTCTAAATCCGCCTAAAAAGGGGTGGGGAAGAAAATGAAGAAAAAGACTCTCCTAATATGGAATGTAATCCAATAGATAGCTTTCTATTGCTCATTTTAGCTCCTTAGTTTTGGTTGGTTTAAGTGTAGCGCGACATCATGTTCCTATGCAATACAGTCAAATAAAGCATTAAAATTAAATAATTGGAACAAGTGTTACTTAGTTCTAACATCTAATAAACCACTAATACATCTAAGATCTAAGGGAAAATGGTATATGGATGATGAGTCCCTAAAATTGAATAATAAAAAACTAATCTAAATTATCTTCAATTATTCTAAATCTAAAAATCAAAATAAATTAAAGGGAAAGAAGTATTGATTTGCCTCCCAACAAGCGCTTGTTTAAAGTCTTTAGCTCGACTCATGTTGTTTTTAGGCTCTTCATGATGGTTTGAAAAGAGAATTTTCAGCCCTGCATTTTAGACATTGATTGCACTTCTTTGATTTATCCTTGACTCTCCAAACAATCATGTTTTCATTGTTGTCCCTACAAATAATTCTCCCTACGTCTGGCCTACTTTTGTAGATCCACTCGTTGGCAATCCTAAAAGTGGGAGAGTTGCTTGATTGGATTTTCCATGGTGAAGCTCTGCTGCTTATCTTCCACCCTCAAGACTATCTCATTAGTATCAAAATCCAGCAAAACTCGATTTGTAGACAAGAATGGCCTTCACAAGATTATTGGCATTTGATATGCCTATTCTATGTCCAGGGTGATAAAGTCAGTTGGAAAAATAAACTCCCCCACTTTAATGAGCATGTCTTCGATTATTCCTTAGGGGTCCTTCAATGTTCTGTCTACCAGCTGAAGGATTATAGACGCAGCTTTAGGATTACCCAATCCTAGTTTCCTGTAAAGTGGTAATGAAATTAGATTAATACTTGCTCCTGAATCAATTAAGCAATTAATAGTATTTAAATTTCCTATAGAGTTAGGTATAGTGAAACTCCCTGGATTTTTAAGTTTGGGAGGGATCTTATGCTGGATGATCACGTTGTACTCTTCAGATAGAGCTATCGTATCATGTTTGGGTAGCTTCCTCTTTTTGGTCAACATCTCCTTCAAAACCTTGGAGTAATTCAAAATTTTAAAAATCGCAACAATGAATGGGATGTTGACATGCAGCTTTTTGAAGATTTCCATAAATGTAGTGAGCCGTCTCTCTAGTTTGGTGTTTTACATCCTTTGAGGAAAAGGAATCAGAGATGTGAGTGCTGTGCCAGAAACTGTTGTCTTAAGTTATGGGCTATCGGAGACTAATTGTTGATCTTTCTCTTTTGCTTTTTCGGATTGCTCCACCCGTTTTTTGCTCTCAGTAGATATTTTAGTGTTCTATGTCTCATTCCTCTTTGCATTAATTTCTGGCAACTGAACACTACGTCTAGTCGTAATGGCTTGAACCTGCTTGGCTATTGGTTGCTGTCGAAGTCCTTGAGGGAATAGAATGAGTGGCACATAAGCCTTGACAGAGGTGGTGGGAGTGAATGATAGGAGCTCAATAGTTACATAATTCACCACTTTATTCGATAATACCTGCTTTCGTGGGTTCATCTCTGCGTTGCTCGGCAATGTACCTTGTGGTCTGTTGGCTATTGCAGCTGCTATCTGTCCTACATGCTATTCCAAACTTTTGATTGAGACCTATTGATTCTGCATCGCTATCTCAGTCCTTGTGATGTACTGAGATAGCAAATCTTTCAATGACGGCTTTTTCTCTTGCTGTTGATGATGTTGGAACTCTGGTGGCCTGTTCTGATTGATTCTCTCTTGCACCTGATTGTTGGACCATGAAAAATTTAGATGGCTTCTCCAACCCGGATTATAAGTGTTGGAGTAGGGATTGTTCTGTTGCTTTGGAAAGTTTTGTGTGTAGCAAATCTCTTCGGGTTGCGAAACTTGTATAGATGCCAAAGGGCAACGTGCAGTAATGTGGTCTGCTCCACAACCTTCGTACACATGTGGTGATTGGTGTACTATGTTGACTGATTGAGATAGATTATCCATTTTCCTTGTAAGAACCTCCATTTGTGCCGACAATACTATCATTGAATCCACGTTGTGCACCCCAGCTGTTTTCCTTGGAGTTTCCCTATCAGTTGGCCACATCGATTAATTCTCGGCTATCCTTTCATACAATTCATAAGCATCACCGACATCAAGTTTCATCACTGATCATCCTAATCAAGCATCTATCATATTTCTGAACTCTTGATGTAGTCCATTATAGAAGAGATACTATTTAGCCTCATTTGGAATGTCCAGGCTAGGGCATTTTCTGAACAGATTCTCAAAACCACTCCCATGCTTCAACATAGCTCTTGAATTCTTTCTGCTTGAAAGTGTGGATTTCATTCCTGATTTGGTACACTCGAGATGGTGGGAAGAATTTCATGGTAAATTTTTGAACCATATCATTTCATGATTGTATATTCCTTGGAAGTAAACAGAGGAACCATGCCCTCGTAACATCCTTCAAAATAGGTCAAAATAGGTAAAATTGAGCTAGTAAATTTCTGTGGGAACGATACTTGAACTCTAAAATCCATTTTATTACTTGAACGATCTGTACACTTGCAGCAATTTTTATTCAAAACATATTTTCGATGATCATTGATCAGCATTAAGAGTCTTCATAATTCAGAAGTGGACTCAGACACTTGATTCACACCAACTTGATTCATGTGAGTGTTAGGATCAAGCTTCTGCTTAGCCTTATATCCAGGTGGATAATTGTATAACTTGTAACATTTGTCAATAGAATGGCCATTATGTCCACAATAGGTGCATATTGGTCTCTCCTTCTTCTGGTGTTTGGTATAAGGGCTGCCCAATAGCAGATTTCCTAGCATCATTTCTAACATAAAATTCCATAGGATTAGATGATCTAACATCAGTATTTACACTCCTTCGATGTTCTTCTTGTAATACTAGAGCAAAAACTTTATTTATAGGAGGAATGGGATCCATCAACAATAGTTGGCCTCTAACTTGAGCAAATGAGCTGCCTGATTGCTAAATCTACTGCAATGATGAAGGCTACATAGAGGGAATCGTTGCATTAACTCTTTTATTTCAGCTACCAAAGATCGAGTGGATGCAGAAGTTAGAACTGATTTGTTTATCTCATTGACAATGAATAAACAATCACTTTCCACTATCAAGTGCGATACGCTAAGGTTAAGGCATAGTTGTAAACCTCTCAGGAGTGCATCTGCTTCTATATGTTCAGGTTCCAGAAGTGAGGTTTCAAAGCCACTTGCAGCCGAACAATTTCGCCATTATGGTCACGTAAAGTAAAACCAAGTCTAGCCTTGTTTAAATCAAAGAATAATGCCCCATCAATATTGAGTTTTAATGCATTTTCAGGTGGTGCAGACCACCTACGTTTTCGAGGGAGCATGCCGGGAGCAAAGTAAAGGAAAGGACCTGGTTCAGCAACATGTTGCTTTGCTAGAGCAGTAGCAATTACTTGTTGTGATGGGAGGTTGAGTTGCTCATGAACCATCTTGTTGCGACGGAACCAAAAAGCCCAGGTAATCAGCAAAAATTATGAGAGAGCATTCTTTAAGTCCTTAATCATTATGTCAACAGCAGCTTGCATGAATCCTCCTTGATAATCCTTACTCTGCAGCACTGGGAACCTACTAGTGAGGATTTGGTGGATAGAGGGGTAGTAAAGCAGAGCATGGCATAGGTTTTCCACTTGGTTAGTACAAAAACAACATTGGGTAGTAATACGAATTCTTCTTCGAATTAGGTTCTGTTTTGAAGGTAAATCCTCATGACAAGCCCTCCAAGCAAAGATTTTAACTTTTTGGGGAATCTTTAGTCGCCACATAGTATCCCAAAATTTTCTCTTCTCGGCGGCAGTAGATGAGTTTCCATAATCAGGAGTTAGACAGGTTCTAAAGAACTTATATGCACTACCGACAGAATAAATTCCACTTTTTCATGTTCCCAGAGCCAGAAATCATGTTCTCCTAAATGGCTGGGGTGTAATTTCAAAATAGCCTCAATAATTTTTGGATTGAATAGAGTTTTAAGCTTTGTCAACTTCCACCACCGTAAGTTAGGGTCAATCAATGAAGACACTAGGCCATCAAACTGCTGACGATGATCTTGTTGGATATCAGTTTCCAGTTCCTTGCTCAGCTCTCTCATTTGAGGTATCCATTTATCATCCGAATACGTATGGTGTTTCCATTTCCTACTACCCATCTTTTCCTTTGTAGTAATAGATTTTTTACCTCCCATATTCCACGCCACGCATAAGAGGGGTTACCACCTGTGAAAGCTTTTAAAAAACTGCCATCAGAGAAATAACGGGCCGAGTAGACTTTATGGATCAAGCTATCCTTGTGTTGCAAGAGCCTCCAAGCTTGTTTACCCAAGATGGCCATATTGAAGAACTCAAGCTCCTTAAAACCCATGCCCCCTATGGATTTTGAGTGACATATACTTTTCGAAGACTTCCAATGAATTTTCCTCTCATCTTTCTTTTGGCCCCACTAGAATCTAGCCATCATCTTTTCAATTTCATTGCATAATGTGGGGGGAGACCTTAAAGCAACTCATAGAGTAGGAGGGAATCGGTAGAGCCACTGATTTGAGGAGGACTTCTCTACCGCCTTGGGAGAACGTACCACTCTTCCATCCTTGCAATTTCTGCCACACTTTGCGTTTAATATCAGAGAAAGCTCGAGTCTTTGATATGCCAATCATAGGCTGTAATCGAAGGTATTTGTCATATTGCTGCACTTGAGGAGCATTCCACATATTCATGAGTGCCTTCTGCTGTTCTGGGCTTACATTTTTGCTGAACACCATTGACGTTTTGTCCCTGTTTAGTTGTTGGCCTGAGGCATCTTCATAAATACTCAGGAGAGATTGTAGCTGGGTGGTCGTTCCTTTATTAGCTTCACAGAATATCAGGCTATCATTTGCGAAGAGGAGATCATTTAAACGTGGGGCACCTCTACTCACCTGAATATCAGCCACATGATTATTCCTTCCCGCTTCATTGAGTAGGCAGATTAATCCCTCAGTACACAAAAGGAATAGATAGGGAGAAGTGGGATTTCCTTGCCTCAAACTCCTTAAGGGGATTATGCGTCTAGTAGGAGAACCATTGATAAGAATTGAAAAGGAGGGAGTAGTAACACATTTCATCACCGAACAAACTTTTCATGGAAGCCCAATTTGTGCATGACCGTTTTCAGGAAAGACCACTCAACTCTATCGTATGCTTTGCTCATGTCGAGCTTAAGAGACATGAAGCCTTTCTTGCCTTTCTTCTTCCTTCTCAAGAAGTGGAGCATTTCGTAGGCCACAAGCACATTTCCGTGATGAGTTGTTCTTTAATAAATGCAGACCGTGTTTCTGAAATTACTACAGGTAGCACTGATTTTATCCGATTAGCTAACACTTTTGAAATCAATTTATAAAGGACATTACAAAGGCTTATAGGCCTGAGATCCTTCACCCTCTGTGGATTCTCAGTCTTAGGTACAAGTATAATAAAAGTGTGATTGACATAAAGGGAAATTCACCTATATTTAAAGCGTGTAATACAGCATTAGTGACAGAAGAACCAATATGAGGCCAAAATTTTTGAAAAAAAATAGGGGGCATACCATCCAGTCCTGGAGCTTTTGTTGGGTGCATCTCCTTCAGGGCTTGGGAGACTTGAGATGCTATAAAAGGCCTGATTAGGTCATTGTTCATATCTGGAGGCAATTTGCAGTCCATTTTTTCCAGAATAACATCTTAGTTTTTGGAGCCTACAGAGGAGAACAAGTCAGAAAAGTGTTTGAGGATAAAGCGGTTGCAATCTTCTCCTTCCTGCCAGCAATCTTGATCATCTAGGAGTTTAGTGATCTGGTTCTGTTTATTTCCGTGGGAAGCTTTAGCGTGGAAATAACGTGTATTCTGGTATCCTTCCTCAAGCCAAGCAGCTCTGGACCGTTGTTTCCACATAATTCTTCCCTATCCATCCAGGTTTGTACCTCTTCAGCAGATTGTCGAAGGTCATTGGGATCAATGGCTGCAGGGTCTCTCCCTTGGATTTGGGCTAGCTTTGATCTAGCCTTTTTGAGCTGCACTTGCACCTTCGACAATCTGCTAAACATGAAGGTCATTGGGATCAATGGTGTTTGATGAAACACCATTTGATAAGATTGTTAAACATGAAACACTTGTTTATGGAGGAGGTTTTCCACCCAATAGGAGCTTATCCTTTTTATAATTCAGAAGAGAAAACATATATAGCAAGAGGTAGTGAAAGACCATTAGAAAAGAAAATAGAATTTCAATCAGAACATAAAACACAAATTTTAAATATTATAGCACATGATCCACAAACATGGAATAATATTATAGATGTTTGGAAAAATACAATAATAGGTCATTATATTAGAAATTTTCAAGAAATGGAAGCTTTAGATATGTTAAGATATTTAGAAACGTTTTTATGAGAAAATGTTAAAGTTATGTGGGAAGCATTTAAATTCGAAAAGAAAGAAGAATTTGATCAGTTAGTTAGTATGGGTAGTAATCCTTATAATTTTGTTAATAAAGTTCATATTTTAATAAAAGGAGCAGATCCAAATTCAGGACATATGAATATATAGAGAAAAATTATGAGAGATTTAGAACAACTTAGTTCGTATAAATGGACCAAGGGTAGATATGTTAAGAATTTTTTAAATGAATATCATTATTTAACTTCAATTTCAGGAAATACATTTAATCAAGATATATGAAATAAATTATTTCATAAATTACCAGGACACTTAGGATTATAAATAATAGATAAATGAAATAATTTAATTTCAGTTAAAGAAAATCCAAATAAATATTGGAGTATAGGACAAAGAATACAACATGTAATAAAATATTTAGAAGATAAATGTGTAGAATTACAAATACAAAAACAACTTAAAAAGATAGACTATAAATTCTATAAAGATATTTTTACTCCACACACTTATGGAGCTTTTAGTTCAAAAAATAATAAGAAACATAATAGGAAAAATATAAATTATAGAAGACAATCAAGAAAAAATATTTTCTTAGAAAATCAAATAAGAGAAAACCTTATTTAGATGAAAAAAGACATTTTAGAAAATTTAAACCAGATAGAACTTATAAGAATAAGTTGAGTTGTTTTGTTTGTAATAATAATGAACATTTAGCAAGAACGTGTCCAAAAAAATAAATAATTATGATAAAAAGAGTACTTTAATAGAATGTACTAATGAAGATTTGATACAACAAGATGAATATATTTCAGATAAAGAATCTATACATAGTATAATATCAATAGAAGATAAAAATATAGAACAAGAACAAGAAGATTCAGATTTTGAAATTATAGATGATTTTTCAAATTTGAATATTGAAAAAGATTCAGAATCAGAAGAAGAAATTAATTTAATGAATACTGTAATAATAGAATGTATACATAATTGGCAAAAATATAAAGGCACAGATAATATTGCTTGTTATTTATGTAAATGGTACCTAGCTAGGAAACTTAGAGCTAAATGTTTAGGATGTTATAAAGAAGCATGTATAAAGTGTTTAGAAAAAGAAAATTTAATAGATAAAAAAGAAATTAATACAAAAATAATTAAAGAAAAATTAGAAATTTTTGAAATAAGACTTCTTAGAAGAAGAATTGAAAATTTAAAAGATATGCAAAAAATATTAATAGGAAGAATATAAATCTACTCTATTAAAAGAGGGGATGGGGCCTGTACTATTCATTTCCGCACCTTCGTTTTCACACTTACTGTTCATTAACTGGTTCTATGATAAATATCTTGTATATCACTCTTGCCACTTTTTACGTTCAAGCTTTGGCGGTGAAATTTGCCGCCTTAATTAATTAAAAAAAAATATCTGCAACCGACTTACCCACTGTATGTATTTTGCCACTTTTTAGCCGACTTACATTTCCCGCCGTATTTTCTGTTGATATTTTATGACCGACTAACATATTATTAGTCAATAAAAAACACACAAAATCCAAAAAAACATAAAGTTGCCGACTTACATTTTGTGCCCTATATATACATGCATGCAAATACATTTTCTACACAGTTTCCTCTTTCTCAAAGAAAAGATTTAACAAAAAAAAAAAAATTCCTCTGAAATAAAAGATTTAACAAAAAAAAAAATTTCTCGATTACTCTGTAGTTGATTTAGTTCTAGACTAACCATCTTGAGGTCCGTCGCGCCAAAAAGAAGATTTCCGCTCTACCTTCTAGGGAAAAAAACTCCGGTGTAAATGCCAGTGCATCGAAGTAAGTAGAATTACTCTTTTACCTATGTTAATTGGGATATTACTGCAATTAATGTTCAGTTTTCTTAATGAAAATTAGTGATTATAGTTATGTGATATATGGGGTTATGTAACTTGACACGTTTGTAGGCGCAATGTAAAAAGAAATGAAGGAAATATGATGACACTAATTCTTTATTGATAACCAAAGTGCAAGAAGTCCCTGCAAATTTTAAATTTTCATAAAGTCGATTTCATTAATTGTAGTTTCTGGCTATGCATTCTTTGTCATATTTTTCTTTCGATTTGATTTCGTAAATATTTGAGTTAGTGCCTTAAATGTTTATATTACTACTGAAATGTTGTTGAAGCAGCATCGTCAATATCTGAATTCCCTACCTATATGTTGTTGGATGATTTTGGTATCATATTTTATTTTTTTTTAGATACAAAATCAAAAAAATTTGAAATTATCCCTCGCACTGTTCACTCTCCGTTCGTGCACGGAAAGTTAGTCCGAGGTGGACAGGTTTGGGTGGGTACGAATTACTCTTCGTTTGTGTAAGGTATATTTTTCCCTTTTTTATTAAAGTGTTTTTTTCCGTTAACAGGAACAACAAATTTTTCCCCGTTTACCAAATTTACAAATACAATACATTAAATTTATTACATTTTGAACATAAACTTATTAATTGTACAAATGGCTAAATAATATTCTCATTTCACCTACCAAATATTCTTAATTCATTTACCAAATTTACACCTACAATATATTCAATATGTTACATTTTCAACATAAAATCTTATTTCCATTTTTTAAGTTCTATATATAAATATATAGTTATAATAGAGTAGTGATATATGTAATTTGTCGTTTTGAAAAATATAAATACAGGTCGATCCCCGTCGGGGGCGTTGCCCCCGAACCCCCACGAGGGGCCCTGCTTTTGACTTTTCATTTGTGTTATTTCGCATTACATATAACAAGTTTATTTCTAATTGTATTTTTTGGTGGTTGTGATTAATTACAGTAGTACACTTTATAATATTGTGTCCAAATCGTTTTACATATTTTTACTTTAATAATCTAATTTCCATTTGTTAACATTGTGCAGGGTCTGACTGCTATTCATCTCTCGAATTTTTCCCTCTTCGTTTTGCTTAAGTGAAAATGTAAGAATTTCTTCTCTTCTAGAAATTTAGCTTCATTTAATAATATTCAATTAGTCTACTTGTAGATATAATAGTATAAAAAAAATGTTTATAATTTTCTAGCATTTCATTTCATCAAATATTTGAGGCAGGGACTTCAATGTTTATTACTATTGCATTAAATTTTACAATTTCATTACTTTATAACTTTAAATGTATGCATTTTATTAATGTTATACTATAGTTTTAGGACTTTTATCCATCAATTTTATTCCACAACTTTAATGTTGCTCCGGACCGTTTTTTCCCAGTACCGTATACACGTTTTCCGCATTGTGTCTACGCGCCTTTTTTTCCTTTTCTGTTAAATAACATATTTAATTTATTAACTTTTTCCACTTCCTTAAAACGCCTACGCGCCTTTATTTCCCTTTTATGTTAAATAACATGTTAATTCATTAGTTTTTTTTCACTCCTTTAAACTTTTTCCTCTCATTTAGTTCATATATTGTTTAATTTATATCCAGCTATTTGATAATTTATCTTATTTTCTTTTATAGATAATTCAAAAATGTCTGCTGATGGAGAGCCTAATCTTCATAACCTCGAAACTATTTTTCAAAGTACAAATGAGTCCTACAATAGCTTCGTTCGCCAACAACAAAATCAAAGACATAAGGATCGGCGAAATCGAGTTAGAACTGGGTGCATTGATCAACGCAAAAGGATAGTTAAGCCTATGTTAACTGAGAATGCTAATTTAGATGTCGCCAATGTGTATACATCTACAATACATCATCATTTTGAAACTTCTACTTCAAATTAAGAAATTTCCAATATTTAAAATTTTGAATTACAATAAATTTCTACCTTATTGAATGTACCAATTACTTCATATGTATTACCAACGTGTACTTATTGTGAACATTGTGGTGCACAAAAATTTTATAAAGAAAGTAAAAGTTTTTGTTGCTCGGACGGAAAAGTTAAGCTTTATATGTGTGATTCACCAACCGTTGAACTATTCAATTTGTTTAATTATAAAGAACCTAAATGTATGGAATTTAAAAAAATTGCAAGTTGATATAATAACCATTTTGCATTCAATTTATTTGTTTTCAAATATGATAAAGAACTGTTTAAAACATATAGAGTTATATACACATTTAGAGTTCAGGGGGCAAGTATATCATTATGTAAATCAACTTATACCAAAGAATAATACGCCTTATTATATGCGTTATATTTTTATGATACGGAAAATGAACTTGAAAATCGTATGAAAATTTCAAAACTTTATTGAATCTACTTTAATGACTTTAATTGAAATTCTTGAAATAAATCCATATAGTAGATTTTTTAGATCTTTAAGTGATATAACTAACTTACATGACTATCAAATACATATAAGATGTGACCCAGGACTTGATCAAAGAGTTTTAATACTCCCACGTCGTCTCAAGTAGTTTGTATGGATTGAAGATGATGGAAATGCAAATGCTCACATTCGTGATATTACTATATACGGGCATTCCGTGATTCACATAAGGTTCATTATTATTATGGTTGTTATGATCCTTTGCAATATCCTTTACTTTTTCCATATGGGGAATCTGGGTGGCATGAAGGTATTGATAGATGCAAAAGTCAGTCTCGAGATTTGCCCAATTTTGATGCTTTTCCTACCACAATTAATTCTGCATCTCAAATTATCGAAAAAGAAAATCAAGGTTTGTGAATATTCCTTTTAGTATATTTCCTAACATTTTCAATGTAAATGTTATAAATGAATACTAAAATTGGTTTTCTATCATACAGTACTTAATAGAACTAAGAAACGGTCTCAGGTTTCTTGCCGAGAATACTATTCGTACAAGTTACAAATCAGGCCTCCAGGTAAGTCTATATTGCTTCATAGTGGTAGACTATTTCAACAATATGTTGTAGATATGTATGTTAAAATTGAAACTACTAGATTAGACTATTTTCGTAATAATCAAAAACAAATTCGTATTTGAACTTTATCAAGCCATTGTAGACAGTGTTGAAAATGGAGAAACAAGAGGGTACAAAATTGGAAGAAAATTCGTTTTACCACAATCCTTTACATGTGGGCCTAGAGATATGTTAAGGAGATATATGGATGCAATGGCTATTGTACAACGTTATAAAAATTAGATATATTTTTAACTTATAATATGTAATCCAAATTGGCTAGAGATTAGGCAAAAACTAAGACATAACGACGAAATTCAAAATCGACTGAATCTAATTGTACAAGTATTTAAAGCAAAATTAGAAGAGTTAAAAAATAATTTATACAAAAAATATACAAAAAAAAAATGTCTTAAGCCTTGTTATTGCGCATATATATGTGATTGAATTTCAAAAAAGAGGACTTCCTCATGCACATCTATTGTTAATTTTCAATTGTGGCCACACAATTTCTTGTGCTGAAAACGTTGATAAGATAGTGTCCTTTGAGATTCCTGACAAAAAAAAACTCTCATCTTCATTCTGTTATTGTTAAACACAATATGCATGGTCCTTGTGGAAATCTAAATCCAAAAAATGTATGTATGGAGGCAAATAGAGGTTATAAAAATAAATATTCTAGAGATTATTGTAACACTACTATATTTGGTCATAACTCATACCCGTTGTATAAGCGTCGTGATAATGACATTTCTGTTAAAGTTAAAGGTCAAATCTTAAACAATCAATGGGTCATACCATATAATCCTTATTTAAGTGCAAAATTTGTTTGTCACATTAATGTTGAAGTATGTTCTTAAATAAAGCTGTCAAATATTTATACAAATATGTATACAAGGGCCATGATCGTATTAATTTCTTAATTGACACAAATGAAACAGAGAAAGAAATTGACGAAATCTCGGCTTACCAATCTGCTAGATGGATATCTCACTGAAGCTATGTGGAGGATTTTTTCTTTCCATTTGGCAGAAATTTGTCCTACTGTTTATTCTTTACAGCTTCATATTGAAGACCATCAACAAGTAACATACAATGAGAATGATGATTTATCTACTGTTGTTGACAATGAAAATATGCGGAGAACAATGTTGAAGAATTTTTCGAATCAATGAAGTAAATGAGTTTGCTCGAACATTGTTATATCGGGATTTCCCTACACATTTTGTTTGGAATACAAATACAAAGATTTGGACTCCAAGAAAGAAACAAGTTGTTATAGGGGCCAATTGTGCACAAATCCTTACGAAGGAGAACGTTATTTTCTTCGCGTTCTTCTTAATCATATTCGAGGACCAACATCATTTCAATCTTTAAGAACTTCAAATGGGGTGACGACTACAACTTATCGAGAAGCTGCATTGCTACATGGTCTATTAAGTGGAGATAACCATTGTGAAGAATGTTTGTCAGAAGCTATTGTTTACGAAATGCCATATTCTTTAAGACGTCTTTTTGCTACACTCCTTATGCTTTGCAACCCTAATCATCCAAAGTTGTTGTGGGATAAATTCAAGACTTATATGATTGATGATTATGTACATGAAAATATACCCGTGTATGTTGCTTAAGTACGTGCTTTAGAGGATCTCAACTCTGTTTTAGAATCATCGGTTAAAAACATAAACGACTATGAAATAGTATCATTCAATATAAATATAGATGAGAATGAAAGGTTAAGAAGAATGATTGTAGAAGAGACAACTAATTTGAATGTTCATTGTGCCCATGATGATATGACAAGAACCTTAAATGACAAACAACGATCCGCGTATGATACAATTATGGAAAGAGTAAAGTCGAATCAAGTGGTGCTTTCTTTATCGACGGTCCGGGTGGGACAGTAAAACTTTTTTATATAAAGCACTCCTAGGCAGTGTGAGATCTCAAAATTTAATTGCTTTGGCAACCGCATCTTCTCGGAGTATACGCATCTCTATTACACAGGTAGAACATCTCATTCAAGATTTAAAATTCATTTGGAGACAATTGGTGAAATTAGTTGTAATGTTAGCAAGCAATCGCCTTTAGGGACTTTATTTAAAATGTCTAGATTAATAATTTGGGATGAAGCAACTATGGTAAATCGTTGTGCCATTGAAGTTGTAGATAAGATGTTAAGAGATATTGCATTGTAATTTGCCTTTTGGCGGTAAAGTGGTGGTTTTCGGAGGCGATTTTCGACAAGTTCTTCCCGATCGTACAAAAAGGAAAAAAGAAGACATAATGAGAGCTACCTTAGTATTCTACATCTTTGGCCTTTATATTTACATCTACCATTAGTTGAGAATATGAAGGCAAAGTTAGATCCCAAATTTTGCGAATACTTGCTTGAAATTGGAAATGGAACAGCAAGAACATACTTGTAAATGCATTAAGCTTCCAAACAATATAATTTTACCATTTGAGGATGAAATTACATCTTTAAAAAATCTAATACATCATGTTTTTCCAAACATAGAATCATATGCTGATAATTTACATCTTATGGCAAATCGAGTTATTCTTACGCCTACAAACGAATGTGTTGATCGTATTAACAAAATTTTGCTTGAAGATATTCCTGGTGAATTTTACACATATTATAGTTTTGATGAATCAATTGACAAATCGAACAAATCCTCAGGAAGATTTCTTGAATAGTTTGACCTCAAATGGTATTCCACCACATGAATTAAAGCTCAAAGTAAATTGTCCTGTAATGTTATTACGAAATATAAATCCTTATGAAGGGTTATTCAATTGGACAAGTCTTACTTGTCGAAAATTTGAAAAGAACGTAATTCTTCTTTGAAATCACTACCGGCGAATATTGTGGAAAGCATGTTTTCTTCACCGAGGATCCCTTTTATACCTCTAAAAAGTGATCGAAACTCAATTCCATTTAAAAGAACTCAATTTCCAATTAGACCATGTTTTGCAAATGACAATAAACAAAGCACGAGGTGGTCAAACACTTGATTTTGTTGGTTTATATCTTCCAGATCGGTTTTCTTGTCATGGTCAACTGTATGTAGCATTATCAAGAGCAAAAACAAGCACATCTATAAAAGTTTTACTTAAACCATCAAACACTGACACTTTACACAACACATGTACTAAGAATATTGTGTACAAGGAAATTCTTTCATTCATACATCCGTAGAACTACAATCTTCATGACTATTTTTGACATTTGACATCTTCTGAGATTAAATTGAATACGCTTCTTTCTGCTATATACTCGACAAAGGTTTTACTCTTTCTTGATCAATTTAGATATACTTTCATTCATCATTTTTAACTTTAGCTAGATAAACGCATATTAAATATTGTTCAAATAAATTTCTCAATTATTATAAAATATATCATGTCTTAAATTCGGAGTCCGCTAATGCGATTCGGACATTACATTTCTCTTTCTACGATTTTTCTTCCATCTATGTTAATGCAGAATTTTGTCATTTATGATTATGCTCGGACTAAGATACACGACAAGGAACCGAAAAACATGATAAGCAAAACCTTAACTTGCGTAACTAATGAAAGGTATGACTTTGTTAAAGAATTTGAATTATTAGATAGTTCTATCATTTTTTATTTATTTATTTTGTTGATGGCTTACGGAGAGAATGGAAAATTTTTCAAAGAGATGTTTTTATTACTCGGGTCAATGTAATTATTAAGAACATTTTTGGAACCGAAGGCGTAAACTTTTAAAACAAAAGGTAATGTCATGTCTCGTAGTTTCCTTCGACTACAAACGCAAACTCTATAATTTGCTACTTTTCCACATCTCTCGTCATATTATTGTAACTACTTTTAACATGTTTCGGATGCTCAACTAGATGGTAGTGGATAGAGTTAATGAAGAAAAAGAAGTTAGACACATTTTTACTATACCATAAGTACTATTCAATATTGTGTTCCAATTACTTTATTTATGTTATTCCTTTCCAATCTAATGGTGCCTTATTTATTCATTACACGGCCTCAAAGGTTTTATCCAATTGTCATTGATCATCCCTCCAAGCTTAATTAGTTTGCATTAGGATTTACTCATGGTGGAGTTCACGTGGTAGAACTCTAGAAACGGAAGGAAAATGAAGTATGGCGCCTCCACAAGAAAATTGTGCAAGCTATCAGGCCCATTGCATTTGTACCGACTCAATCTTCATAGTATAATAAACATGTATTAGATGACTTAACTTATAAGATTAAACGAGCTGATAGGTTGAGGGAATGATTACAATGTTAATAGACATAACATGGATAGAAATAGTTCAAAATATGTAAGATAAACTCAGAATCTTGGAACTTCTTTTTGCTTTTCTTTTCTTTTCCCTTGGACCAAATATTGTATCTACATACACACTTACATGTTTGTAAAGATGATGCCCTGTGTGCTGAAATTTTTTCTCTTCCTATTATGGCAACTTCCTTTTCTATTGGGAGCATTTGCTTTATTTTTATATTAGTTTAATAAACGAGAAACCCAACGAAAGTCTCATTTTCAAATAAATTGTTGTATTCCACGTTGAAACATGCATTGTTCCCCTCTTGTAAATTTGAATTTCCCAATTGGAGGCAATTCCTATATAGTATTTATTGCTATTCCTTTGTTCAAATTTTTGATTGCCCTTATATTTCTATAAAACATTATTTCTTTTATACAAATGTGTGATGAAATTTTATAATACAATTTTCCATCTACTCTTAACGTTCAAACCGTTAATATTACCTTAAAAATTACACAACCCGTGCATTGCACGGGTGTTAAACTAGTATTAGAAGATAAAGGGAAAAGAAAAATAGAAGAATTAGAACAAAATAATATAGAATGTTTACAAAAATTTTTTGTACAAGTAATATGTAATTCAAAAAAATTAAAATAAAATGTCAAATAAGAATAGGAGATTATATTATAAAATGTTTAGGGTTAATAGATTCAGGATGTAGTAATTGTATAATAAATAAAAAAATTATTATCAAATAACCATATAATAAGATCAAAAGATCCAATAGAAGCACAACAGATGGATGTAGATTTATTTACTTATACAGAATTATTAAGACCAAATAATAAAATTAGTTTCATATATATATATATATGCCCCTGTTTGGGTCACATTATTTTTTTCATTCTCATTCTTCTACTCATTTTCAATCACACATTTTTTAATAAAATAATATTATCAATCACATCAATATCTTTTCCTTATTTTTCAACCACACATTCTCCATCAATCTATTATTCGAAAATACAGTTTTTTAAAATAACGTGGCTCAAACACACACACACATATATATATTAAAATATGAGCAAAAAATCATAAATGTTCTAACAGCTTGTTTGGTAGGAATTTTTTGGGTAAAGAATTGATTTTGAATAGAGATATGATGAGAAATGTGTGGTTGAAAAAGAAGAAAAAATTATTGATGTGATGAAAAATATTATTTTATTGAAAAATATACGGTTGAAAATAAGAATTGATGTACTATAGAAAATGAGAATATCTCGCAAACAGGGCCTAAATACTTAAGAGCAGAAAACGGTAATTTGTTAACCGACAGAGAGACATTCAGACAAACGGATTTTTATTGGGTTCACTTTCCCACTTTTTTTTCTCCAACTTTATTCTCTCGCCGGGAAATTTGACAGACTTGTAATCCAATTCCTACTCCCATTCCCATGAAAGCCCTCGGATATTAATTTCCCTTCTTCTGTCTGGTGAATTTCTACTCTGGCTTGAAGAACTGATAATTTAAGAATCAAAGCATGCTCTCGTTGCAGAGCGAGCCGCGGCTGTACAATTTTAATCTGCGCCGGATGCAGCAGGTTGCTAATGCTAGGGTTCCATACAATGTTGCTGCTGGTGATCATCACCGAGAGGATTCGTCCTTGGCCTCGGCCGATAGAAATATTAAGCCCGAGCTTTCTCATGAAGGTTATTGTTACTTTTTAAATTAATTGGTCAATTTTTATTTTTATTTAGTTTGGAAGTGCTGATTTTGGCAAATTCAACAAGTTTGAAGGGTTATTTTAATGGAAGATGGCGTTTTGTGGTTAATTAATGTTTTAGGAAATTTAGGGTTTTGAATTGATGGGAAATTTTGGATGTTTTGTTGCTGTTTTATTGAAAATCTGAAACTTTTAGTTTGGTAATGTGAGAATTCTTGGGTTTTAGATTTTATGATGATTTGTGTTGGAGAACTGTTATATAATCATGATTATTTAATTCCTAAATTCTCTATACTTATTCTTAGTTTTGAATTCAGTGAATTGATTTTAGGATCATGAAATTTATAAAAAATTGACTTCGAAGTGATTTATAGCTCATAAATTTATGCCTCTTCTTTAGTGGAATACTTTTTCATTTCAGTATTAAACTATTTTTCCTGTCAGAGTTCCTGAGCATGTACGAATCTTTTGTTGATCAGTATCAGGGCTGTGATGCTATGTTGTGAATGTTGAGTGAAGTTGTCTTAGAAATTAATTTTTTGAGGACAGTCCACAGCAATAACTTGCTACTTTGGCTCTTGTGAAGTGCTTTGGCATTGCACTACTGCCTTGTCCTGGTGACTTCACCTATGTATATAGAAAAAAAATTTATTTTTAGTTTTTCTTTTTCCTTTTGGATAGAAAGGTACTGAATGATGCTATCGTTTTTATGGTAGCAGAAATGAATGTTTATAGGGTCACTTGAAAGAAGAATGGTTTATTTTGTGTGTTTATTTCCATGCTGGAGCCTCATCTTTGTTAATCCTAAAGGTTATTGACCATTCCATTGGGAGTGATTAGTTGGACTATTTTGAGATCTTTCCCTGAGTTTACCGGGTGATGGGGCACGGGCATTCTGATCATGAAATATGAAATGTTGAAATATGAGCAATTATGTTCGGAAGAAAATTTAGTGATGATATATTTTAATCTCAGTCTAGTAATAGTTAGTATAATAACAATGGGATTTAGTGTTGTGGACTAGTATGAACGTATCAAAGTATTCTCTCCATAAACCAGATTTTTCTGTGAATGTTTAGAAAAGGAATAAAAGCATAGTCCTGGAGACGAGTTTACATGATCGTGGTGCTGGAGATACAGAGCTGACTGAAACAAGACTTGGAAATAATATTTTTCCTACAAATAAATACGCACTTTTTAGTATTAAAATTTGTACCCCATTTTTGTGGAAATATTGTTTCTCAATATTATTTATAAAAGAATTTTAAAGTATATTTGTAACGTCCCGACCTCAATGCTCAAGTCGTTAACTTACGTGGTATCTACTCTGAGAGATCCCAATCCATTTTATCCTCACGAATTTTTGTCGCGTCCTAAAGCTCTTTTTGCCAATTGGTATCAGGATTCAAGTTAACTCTTTTAAGGGGAGGTCATGTGTTCGAATTCTGGGGACGCAATAGAAATTTGAAGGGTAAGAAGGGCTAGACTCTCTCAGAGCGTACAATACGTAAGTTAACGGTTATGGTATAATGGTCTAGTCGTTATAAAAAAAATAAATTTTCTAACGATCCAGTCTCTGTGTTCAATTCGTTAACTTACGTATTGCCCGCTTTGAGTTAGCCTGGGCCCATTTTACTCACGAATTTTTGTCGCGTTCCCGAGATTTGAACCCATGATCTTTCCCTTAAGAGAGATTTAAGGAATTCAAGTACCAATTGGACAAGTTGCCTAAATTGGTACCAGTTTTTTTGTAACGACCGGACCTCTATACCCAAATCGTTAATTTATGGACCGTCTGCTTAGGTAGAGTCTGTGCCCATCTTATCCCTTATGGATTTTTGTTGCGTCCCCAGGATTCGAATTCATGACCTTTCCCTTAAGAGAGACTTAAGTTGAATGATACGATAGAAATTTGTGATGGATAAGGTTATAACGACCTGACATCTCTGTTCAAGCTGTTAACTTAGTAATGTCCGCTCTGAGAGAGTTTAAGCCCATTTTATCTCTCAGGGATTTCTGTATCGTCCCCAACATTTAAACCTATGACTTGTCCTTTAAGAGAGACGTAAGTTGAATTCTAGTAGTACGTAAGTTAACTATTTGGGCACGGAGGTCAGGTCGTTACAACATCTAGAGCAAAGTTACTTCGTTACTTGTAGGCACAATTACATCTATGGTTCCTTTGTTATCCTTAAATGAGCACTTGGTTCCTCATTCAGTTTTTTATGGTACTTGTGTCTCTCCATAGGCATTCCATTTAAGAAGTCTGTCAAACGTCACATATTTTGCACATAATCAAAGACTTTGGTTCAAAATTCTTAGTACCATTATTTTCAATTAAACAAACATTAGTACTAATTAAAGAAAGAGAGAAAATTTATCATCATCTGGCCTACCTCTCATGCCAGCCCCCACTACCCCCTTCAGCACCTTGGATTATGAGCATGTATGGCTAAGCTTAAGAAGTAAAAGTTACTTTTATGCTTCTTTGTTGCCAAATATTCTTTTAAGCCAAACATGCTCCATGAGCACTCCCAAACATGCTCGATATCCTCTAACTTAATTTTCTGTTACTTTATAGAAAAGGAATAAAAAACATGGATCGAGAGAAAGAGTTTATGTGGTGCTGAAGATCCAAAACCTAATCGAATCAAGACTGGAAATGATATTTGTGTTATAAAACTTGCACTCTTGTAAAAAGGAATTCACATGATTTTTCAAAATAATAACAATAATAACAATAACAATAACATTAATAATAATAAGTATGTTTTAATTGAGCATTTTATTACATTGCAAAATACTGTATGAGTGTACACAAAACAACGAGGGGAGTCCTATGGATCATGTCCTTGAAAATCTTGAACTCTTGATACTCGAGTTCAGTTGCTTAATTTGGTGATGCAAAATTGAGAATTTGAGATGTCAGTGGCTCAACAATTATTCAAGTCAATTTTATTTGGACGCTTACATCTATATATAAAATTTCACATTTTTTTTGTATTCACGCAAAAGTATATTCTTAAAATATAAATTTGATTTGGAAAAGTTCTTTATGTGAAAACAACTGATTAGTTAGGTTTTATCTGACGAAAAATTGTAAAGAAAATCTTCTTTCTCGAAGAAAAGTTCATCTATAATGACAGATAAATTAGCAGTCTCACCACTTTGGCAAAGCAGATTTCTTTACTTGTTATTTAACTTTTCCAAAAGTAGGGTTTTAATTGAATATGATAAAGGCTGGTTTAGGAAATATATGCGAGGCAAAGATCTGTTTGCCTTAAAACATTGAATAAATATGAATTTTTTAACTGTTGAACTCACAAGAGTAAAGCTAGCAATGAAAGACTTTTCGGGTTGATATCCTCTGTTTCCAAAGCATCAGTTATTTAGTAGTTTAGATAAAAATGTATATCCGTAGATGCATGTTTGGTTAGAGTCAACTTATCTTATCATGTCATGAGGATTTCTTCTCTCTCTCCCCCCTTTTTTAATGCACCAAACAAAAAATCTAAAGCCAGTGAATAAATTTTGAAGATGTTTTTGATTAGTGATTTTGTGAATGTCTATTGAATATAGTTTTATTGCAGATATTTTAAAATGATTAGAATAAGGTCTATCATGGATATTATGTTATGGTTGGTGAAGTATATAACTTGGATAATGATACCGATAGGCAGACATGAATAGCATGGAAGGTTGACCGTGAGGAGGAATTTAATCATCCCGATTGAGATAGATGTAAGATAAGTTATATTGCATCCCAATTTGAGTCAAATTTTTGAAGTATAGAAGGTTATCTAATCAACATAATGATTTGAGATAAATAATATGAGCTTGTGTTGAGGTAAACTTTGGGTCTAAATAAATTTAGCTGACTGTAGTCTTTTTCAGTACACGTTCTATTGTTTGGGAGCTACCCAGGTTGGTGTTTTTACTTTAAACAAACAATTTGATGAATGACATTGATACATGTTTTATTTAGGGTGTGTTTGAATATAATTTTGAGGAGAATAGAAATTTTGGAATAGTGATTGATGTGAGAATGTGTGGTGGAAAAGTGATGAAAAGTTTTTGATTTGTGTGTAATATTATTTTATTTGGAGAATGTGTGGTTGAAATGAAGAATGAGAATGAGAATGAAAATGAGAAATTAATGGGTGTCAAACGGGGGCTTAATATTCAACAAGTTTCGTTTTTATGTTGTTTGATGGCATTTTTCATTGCTAAGTTTTTTTTCTCTCTCATGCCACAGTTGGCGAGGACATCCTCTTGAATCTTGCTCATCAGTACTACAAATCTGGGAACTATAAGGAGGCACTAGCACACAGCAAGAATGTTTACGAGAGAGATCCATGTCGCACTGATAACCTTCTTTTGTTGGGTGCAATTTATTATCAGGTTTTCATGCTCACAATATCTCTGTGTTTATATTGTTTTATTTCTCGTTCTCGCCATTTTTTTACTGCAGACTGAACAAGATTTATGATTATGTGAAGTAAGAGGTCTGGGCCGTTTTTGTTGTTTTAGTTACATGATTTTGATATGTGCATCGCAAAGAACGAAGAAGCTCTCCAAATTAATCCAAATTTCGCTGAGTGCTATGGAAATATGGCCAATGCTTGGAAGGTATGTTCCTATCATGCATATTGGTGGTGATTTCTTCTTATTTTTATTTCAATGTTTGTTATATGGTCTCTCTTTTTCTTTGCAACAGGAGAAAGGCAATAGTGATGTTGCAATTCGCTATTATTTGATTGCTATTGAGGTCTGTGTGTTCTTAAAGATCTTGTAATCCAAGTTTCTCATTCTTACTTTAGTTTTAAGAGGATCAGCTACTGTTTCAAATATGAGATCTTTTATGCCTACTTCTCAATCCGGTGAAAATGAGAAATATTTAGCTAATTTGATTACCATACAATGAATTGTTGCAAATCTGACGCTCTTAAAAATATTTTGGTCCTGCATTCTTTATCTTAAAAGGGATTAATCCTCTGACAAGTAAGTTTACGATCCAATTCAGAGGATATATTGGTCATTTCATCTAATATCTTGTTGGATAGGAGTGCAAATGTTTAAAACATTTGTCATCTTAGCAATCTGTTTTGTTTTCCTTACACAGAAAAGAAATAAAATACAAAAGAAGCCAAAAAGGAGAATGGGGTGGGGGCAGAAGAGCAGAGCTCTGTCTTATGTGATCCTGGACAAATAACTGAATCTCAATGTATGCATTGCAGCTTTGCCCTAATTTTGCTGATGCATGGTCAAACTTAGCTAGTGCTTACATGCGGAATGGAAGGCTAAATGAAGCAGCTCAATGTTGCCGTCAGGCTCTTGCATTGAATCCTTCTTTGGTAAATTTAATTCTTGATGATTTCATTATTTATCTATCTTAACAGTATAGGCTGCTTTTCTATCTTTTTTCTTTTAACTTTGACCTCTGTTTTAGGTTGATGCTCATAGTAACCTTGGAAATCTGATGAAAGCTCAAGGATTAATGCAAGATGTAAGTCCCAGTGAACTCCACTTCGTTTTTCTTTAACCTTCTGTTCCTATTTGTCTTAGCTAAGCATCGTAAGTGTTGAAACGGTTCAACATTTGTTGATTCCTCTTTTACGCATAACACGCTATAATTAATGTCGAGTATGGAGCATGGAATAGAATCATAACGGTTTGATTGTAGGATAGTGAACTTATAGTATAATTGATTAATTTGCTGACCTACATGGTTATTTGTCTCATAGTCATCTGAATTTAAGGCCTGCTAATTACTGACTGTTTATCATTATCCTGATTGGTTACTTTTTTTAACTGGTAATTAGGACTTGTGAGGACATCACATGTTTGGGCCATCTTATTTTCTCGTGGACCATTTGCTTATGTTTTATTTAGTTGAGTTTGTATTACTGGGTTGGCCCAAGCCCATCACTAGTAGGCTTATGTTTTGTTATTAATATGGTCTTGTAATCGGAATGAAGGAGACGGTTAATATGAATTGATGAAATTGGTTTTGGCTTGCAGCTAACGTTATCTCCTTCCCCTGCCTTCCCCTTTGATCTCTTCTTCTCTGGTTCTCGGAAACTTCCAAGTACACCAACTTGTATATTGGCCTTATGTTTGGAAAGATCTATAATGTTTTATAAAACTGCTTCATTAGCTTGCTGTTTGTGCTAACCAAGTTCAACTCTTGATTTCAATTTTTTCAATCATATATATGCTTTTAAATTGTTTTGAGCTTATTTTTTTTTGCTAGGCATACAGTTGCTATGTCGAGGCTCTCCGCATACAACCAACTTTTGCCATTGCATGGTCCAATCTTGCTGGCCTTTTCATGGATGCAGGTGATCTTAACAAGGCTCTGCAGTACTACAAGGTGTGAATCATATTTTCGTTAATCCTTGATTGATTTAAGTTCACTATTGGCTTGGCTGCTGATAATTTGATTTGTTTTTGTTTATCATACTGGAACTTGGTTGAGCTGGGTGCTCCTGCATGCTTACTTAGTTACGTGCATTTCGTTCTATTTTTAGGAAGCAGTCAAGTTGAAGCCTAACTTCTCAGATGCCTATCTGAATTTGGGAAATGTTTACAAGGTAAGATATCACGCTCTGTGCTAATAAGGTTGGGTAGCTGCGAATGCTGCTGCAAGAATCTGTAGACAAAAAATATTTCTTTACATTTTCCAGGCTTTGGGAATGCCTCAAGAGGCCATTGTTTGTTATCAACGTGCTCTGCAATCAAGACCCGACTATGCTATGGCTTTTTGTGAGTATTTTTGTCCTGCTTCTATACTAAATTGGTATATGTAATTATTTCATGCGCTAATGTATCTAGAGGATTTCCATTTTTGATATTGGGATCTTAGTTGCACATATTTATGGTGTAATTCAGCCTTTTTGAGTGCAATACTTGGGGTGGTTTCTATTTATCAATACCCCCCTCCCCCCCCCCCCCAAAAAAAAAAAAAGAAATAAGAATAACAAATAAAAATGGAAAACAAATAAACTATGTACTTGTATATAAGCCATAAGATAGAAAAAGAAATAGGAATATCCCTAGGTGAAGAACAATATTCGTAAAGATTTAGTTCAGAGTGCTGAAGTTGAAGAAATAAATTGGTAAGATAAGAAAGAGCTGAAGAAATTCTGAAAGTATAAAAAGTATCTACCATACCATCTTCATTCCATGGGGAATTATCCCCTAGATAAAGTGGCAATCAAGTACAGGAGGAAACTTAAAAATCTAGATGTGAATAGGTTACACTACATTTTAGTACATATTTCTGTTCACACAAAACTATCCTAGCCTTACTAGGTCATCTGATAATATTGAGGATCACAAATAAACAGTGAATGATCTAATAAATCTTTGATGGTGTTCAATAGGCTCATTCAAGACTTACTATTCTACAGGTCATGTTCAATAGTTATTGACAAGATCAAAAAATATTTGAAAGCTAAAACCTGGGTATTCTAATATCATCATTGCAATAGATAAAACAATAAAAAGAATACTTCTATACATTGCTCCCCTCCCTAGCCATTATCTCCTTGTAGGAATCTAGACTTGACCTTTTGAGCACCTTATCTGTTCTACCTTGCTGAGATCATACAAATACAATTGTGTTACTCAACATTCCCAAGGATTTTCCAGTTGTCAACCCAAAAGTACTGCATGTCACTGAATTTTTTTCAGATTTTCTGATGATTATATGAAACACCTTTTGCAGGCAACTTGGCTAGTATATACTATGAGCAAAGCAACCTTGATATGGCAATAGCCCACTACAAGCGAGCTATTGCTTGTGATACTGGATTTTTGGATGCATACAATAACCTGGTTGCTCTTTCATTTCCTTCTAAAATTTGTTTAATATCATTTTATACATTCTTTGGTGATGCATATGTGCTGATCTGTGCTCTTATTAAAAAGATCAGCTTATTGTTTATTGATTATGATGGTCGGGCAGGGTAATGCATTGAAAGATGCTGGAAGAATTGAAGAAGCAATCCACTGCTATCGCGTAATTTCTCTTCTCTGTTGCTTGGTTTTTCTACTGATCTTTTGCCATCTTTTCTGATCCTTATTTTGTTGGTTTATGAAGCAATGCTTGTCTCTTCAACCTAGTAATCCTCAAGCACTCACCAATCTTGGAAATATTTATATGGAGTGGTATGTTTGAGGATACTTGATGATAAATGTTAATTTCACGTTTCTATCCGGGTGTTCTCTTCATATGCATCTGTTTCCATGGTCTTGTTTATTTTTGTAAAGGAACATGATGAACGCTGCTGCTCAATGCTACAAGGCAACTTTATCAGTTACGACAGGGCTTTCTGCTCCTTTCAATAATTTAGCTATAATATACAAACAACAGGTATACTGTTGACCCTCAAATTACAAAATTTGGTGCAGACTAACTTTGAAATATCTTGTAGAAAGGAAGTTCTTCTGTGATGATAATAATTCAGAAGATTTTAACTTGGAAGCTGCATACATTTTTTATGTTCATGTGAATGACAGGGTAATTATGGGAATGCGATATCTTGCTACAATGAGGTACTCAGAATTGATCCAATTGCAGCGGACAGTCTTGTTAATCGGGGTAACACTTACAAGGAAATTGGGAGAGTTAATGAGGCAATTCAAGACTATCTACATGCTATTGCTGTACGGCCAACCATGGCCGAGGCGCATGCAAATTTGGCTTCGGCTTACAAGGACAGGTACATGATCATGTGTTCTTCCGGAAGATTTTGGACTTATTATTAGTGGATTTGTATGCTGCATGTGCAATTTGAGTGTGCTTCAATTACTTCAATTGGCTACCCGCAGTGGTCATATGGAGACAGCCATTAAAAGCTATAAGCAAGCATTGATGCTGCGTCCTGATTTTCCAGAAGCAACCTGTAACCTTCTTCACACTTTACAGGTACATCTACAATTTACTGTTATTTTCCCTTTGTTTTCTTGAAATATGACATAGACCTTTACGTGGTTTAGAAATGTTGTAGATCAGAGAGGTCTGAATAATAGTGTTCCTGTCTTTCAGAATTTTCTGAAATGTATGTTGTTATTTATTTACTCTCATGTAGTTTAGAAGGTTATTAGAAATTGTTGCTCTCATTCTTATAGAACCTTCAACCTTGATGCTATATTGCCTTCCCTGAGACGCAAATGCAAAAAACTTCCATATTCCAACTCTTGATGTTACTTTTAACTGACCTTAAATTTTGCATAAACTTGAAACCTTCGCACTCAATATGAACCATGGAATCTTCTTTGAACTCCAGATGTCCTGGCACACGTTTTCAAACCTGACAGAAAGGAATTGGGCCCCAGTTCACTAGGATCAGAAATCATACGGCACTACTCTCGAAAATGCTCTCAAAAAAATTCCTCCCATCTTTAGAGAACAAGAACCTGTATAACTTACAGAAAACCGAATTCTCCCTGAAAATTCTCTTTCTCGTAGTTACCCTAGAATTCAGCCTCTACTGGCATTCTAATTTAATGACATTAAAATTATTCTTCACACATTGGAGGGCTATGAATAATTTTTAAGACCAATTAGGACCAGAAACTAGGACTGCAAATGTGGTCCTGGTTTAAACAGGAGGTAGTTGGCCTGTCCCAGGCCCGCAGCTTGCTTTTCACTTTAAGTGTTTTTGAAACAAGTAAGAAAAAAAAAATTTAAAAGGTGCAAAAAATATCTGGCCCAGCAGCCTACATGGACTTTCCAGCCCCGTTCTGCCGGAAAATGCACAGCTTGCAGGCCCATTGACCACATTGTTTGACACCTCTATCATAAACACTTGACAACCGCCAAGATTCGTGAGAATTGTGCCTTCAAGATATCAGTCACATTAATAGCCTCATATCTCAAATTACGACTGTCCCACCCAACCTTTCTTGTGAAGGAATAGCTACCCATATCTTAAACACGAAATTCTATAAACTACCTACAAACCTTTCCTAATCATCCATCTTTGTTTCCTATAAATTCACGAAATTCAAGGTTAATTTGTCTTTGATCGCGCCCTTTTTTTGGGGGCTGAACAGAAATTATTAGCAACCTATAAGATGTGGACACAACCTTTGCCATTTTTTGATAGTTGTATTCATTTGCTTTGATAGATCAACACCATTGAGAAACTTGTAAATGAGTTATATGTTTTTGGAAAAATTCAAAAACTGACAAGATTTATGCCTCCATCAAGAAATTTATATGAACCTGACAGGGTCCACTTGCAGTTGAAGTCCTTAAAATGCCACAAGTTTGAGTGTGTTGGAATTTCTTTAGGGGAAGCTTGTTTGGTGTAACATGATGGCTTTGCTTAAGCTTTTTTCTTATGTTAGAAATTTTCTCATCAGATAGTATGACATTCCATATTTTTATGTTATAGAGCTCCTGATGCAAATTTAAGACAACTGAGTTTTTGAGGAAAGTGAACTTGTATTGACGTGACAGTGTATGTTACATGCATATATTTCTGAGAGACCTGACGAATCATGGTTATTCAGTTTGACTCGTAGTGAACCTAGAAACTATCTAGATCTTGTAATTTTGTTTGTTGTCATTTATTCAGCTGCTAGTTCATTTTCATATGACTCGGGCAGTTATTATTTTGGGATGCTATATTTTGTAGGTTTTGCGGTTTATATTTGCTGGGAGTTTCTTTTAGTGACATTTTTCTGGTTTCATTTTTTTTCCAGTGTGTTTGCAACTGGGATGATCGGGAGAAGATGTTTCTTGAAGTTGAAGGGATACTCCGGAGACAGATTAAGGTTTCTTAAAACTACACATTTGATGACTATATAACCCATATATTCATCAAACTTATTTAAAGTATGGGATCTGATTTATCTTTATGAATAGAGCCTCTCATCTTTTATTTAATTTTAGATGTCAGTTATACCAAGTGTGCAGCCTTTCCATGCAATAGCTTATCCTCTTGACCCCATGCTTGCTCTTGAAATTAGGTGAGAAACACAAATTGTAAGTTATGTGAATAGTTTTTAGTCGTATTCTCGAATAACTTTTCAAGGGTCATATTTGTATGTGCAGTTGCAAATATGCTGCGCACTGTTCCGTAATAGCATCCCGTTATTCACTTCCTCCTTTTAGGCATCCCTCTCCATTACCAATAAAGGGTGAGGGCAGAAATGGCCGGTTAAGGGTTGGGTAAGTGAATGAATACTTTTTCAACCTCTTTCCTTTTCCAGCTGATAGAAGACAAAAAAGGAAAATATGTCTAACTAGTGTTATGTCTTTCTCAGATACGTGAGCAGTGACTTTGGTAACCACCCCTTATCACACCTTATGGGCTCGGTATTTGGCATGCACGACAGAGGAAATGTTGAGGTTTGAGAACTTTTGACTGTTGTACATCTGTGCATGTTACTGGTTAAAGTCTTGCCTTGTTTATTTGGTGTAAATAAGTGGCTGTTTTTGTAGGTTTTCTGCTATGCTCTAAGTCCAAATGATGGTACTGAATGGAGGCTCCGAATCCAGTCAGAAGCTGAGCACTTTTTAGATGTGTCATCTATGTCTTCTGATATGATTGCAAGGTTGATTAATGAGGATCAGATACAAATTCTTATTAACCTTAATGGTTACACTAAGGTGCAGTTTTTTTTATTATGTTTCTGGTGGTTTGTTGGTCTTCATTTTCTTGGCTTAGACCTGTTATTACTTTCACATAAATGTGGCATAGTGATAGAAAAAGCTTCTGTGAAGAGAGAGAGAGAGAGCTTAATGACATTGTAATTAGTTTCGGTTTTGCTGCTGCTTATGGATTTTATTTCATTAGGATATTCTTTCAGTTATTCATCAAATGTACGGTGGTTCTAATCTCTGGTTCTATACATTGTTTTTTTCAAGGGGGCTAGAAATGAAATATTTGCAATGCAACCTGCTCCTATCCAGGTTTCATATATGGGGTTTCCTGGAACCACAGGTGCAACCTACATACATTATCTGGTCACTGATGAGGTAGTATAATATTTTCTTCCATATTATTGCTTCATGTACCTTAATTGTTGACTTTGTTCATATATACTTGTTTTTTTGCAGTTTGTTTCGCCTATGCAGTACTCACTTATATATTCTGAGAAGCTTGTTCATCTTCCGCATTGCTATTTTGTAAATGATTATAAACAGGTATATCTGAAGCACGTGAACCTGTTAAATTTCCAAGTCTTAGATTTCAATTCATGCTGGCCAGTACTTTCTGTTATATGCTGTTTAGAAAAATCGAGATGTACTAGACCCAAATTGCCAACATAAGCGATCAGATTATGGACTGCCAGAGGACAAATTTATATTTGCTTGTTTCAATCAGCTTTACAAGATGGACCCTGAGATATTTATTACCTGGTAAGTTTGGGCTTGGTTTTGATATGGATGATACGTGTACTTGAAAACTCCATGCATCAGCTAAGTGTACTTCAATTTGAGAGCAGGTGCAACATTCTTAAACGAGTGCCAAATAGTGCGCTTTGGCTTCTTAGATTTCCTGCTGCTGGGGAGATGAGGCTTCGTGCATGTATGTTGTTTAATTTGGCATGACATGTTTTATAAAGGATTCCCTTTTTAATTAATGGATTACCAATCTAGCCTTCAGAGAGAAAAAAACTTGATTATGCTTTTCTTTACTTGTACAGATGCTGCTGCACAGGGTGTGCAACCGGACCAAATAATTTTCACTGATGTAGCCATGAAACAGGAACACATTCAGCGTAGTGCATTAGCAGACCTTTTTCTTGACACGTATGTATATTTGGAACTTCGTTTCTTGTACAACCTTTAAAAAATTCATAGTTTGATCAATAATTTTGTAATTTCTTTGATTTCCTTGTCGAATAGGCCACTGTGCAATGCACATACCACTGGAACGGATATTTTATGGGCAGGTCTGCCAATGGTTACCCTTCCCCTTGAGAAAATGGCGACCAGAGTTGCTGGTTCACTGTGTCTGGCTACAGGAGTAGGGGAAGAGATGATCGCCAGTAGGTAGGTATTTTGAGTCATCAGATGATGCATCTTATCATACTCTATGCTTTGTTGTACTCAATAATGAGAAACCAACAATTTTAACTTGAGAGATGCTCAAAACTTACAATGGCATCATCTTCTTGCAAATGCTAAATATTTGATGTAATGCTGATGTTAGATGCAAAACCGACAAATACAATTAGAAGGGACAATCAACATTTATTGAGAGAGGACTGTGCAAGGTGTTTTTGTCATTTTGCATCGTAAGCTTTGTTTTAGTTGCTCATAACACTTGACATGGAATAAAATTACATTGGATAGGCCTACAGTTTTAAAGCTGATGGAAGACCTCTTGCTTCTGGTGCTTTGAGGCCGTTTATAGGTTCAAAATCATTACTGTTTTGTAGCTTTGATATTAGCCTTTTGATTGATTTTGTATGCAGAATCAGGTATAGCCTCTAGTTGTTTTTTGTAGGACAATCTTGGACTGCATCAATCAATAATTTTCTGATGGTAATATGCTTATATGAAAGGAAAAATATAAGTAATATTTTATCAGGTTGCAACTAAGAAGCAGCATATTCTGATATACATCTGTGAAGGAAAATAACTATGGGAACATTGTATTTTTAGTATTTTTATAATTATCTAAAAGTTAATGAAATAGTCCGAAATGGAGTACTATGTTATTGTGAGGGTAAAAGATTCGATTATGAAAGGAAATATTATTTTGGAACAACCAATGACTTATATAATTGGGTGGCGAAGTAGTTCCCTTGTCACATAATATTAGAACTGAATGTGCCTTTTCTTAATTGATAGGTAAAGCCAAGTTTTCAGTTACTGCATCAACCTCATTCTCTTATATATTTTCTTTTCTTCGTCTTTATTCATTTTTTTTCCTTTGCATAATGGCTTTACTCTCTTTTCGTTCGATACTCATATATTTATGATCCTTGCATATGGTTGGCAACTTGTTTTTTGATTTCCTATTTGCTTATCTACTTCATCTTGTATTCTGACAGTATGAAAGAGTATGAAGAGAAGGCAGTATCACTGGCATTGAATCACGGAAAGCTCCAGGATCTTACTAACAGGCTTAAGGCCGCACGTTTAAGTTGCCCTCTGTTTGATACAGCACGCTGGGTGAGCGATCCAAGTTTTTTTCATATTCATTTTTTTTCTGGAATACGGTTGTTCTATTATGGATGGACGAACCTGTTATCGTGTTTTTCCTTCTTATTTCCAGGTGAGGAATTTGGAGCGTTCTTATTTCAAGATGTGGAATCTCCACTGCTCTGGTGAACATCCCCAGCCCTTCAAAGTGAATGAGAGTGACTCAGAATTTCCGTACGACAGGTAGAACTATAGGTAAGTGAAAACGAGATTGTACATAAAAGCAAAGAGAATATAGAAGTATGATTTCAAGGTTAGATGGTTGCGCATGATTGATACAACAGAGCTTGGATATACCATTTAGATATGATAGCGTGAGCCGTGAAGTATCATATGACTTGATTAGACAACATCTTATGTTCGGTTAAAGAAAAAGAGAGTTCTTATTCAATATTACATTGTTTTCTTGCATGATCTCTAGAGCATTCATGCTTGATTTTGTGATCTAGAATGGTGAGATCATGATATGCCTTTATCTTGAATAAAGATTAATTATTGGGTTTGCATCCATTTCTCATTTCTATCCGCATAGGGGGATTCGCGCTCTCCCGCATCTTGGGACATCCGAGCCTACGACCCGCGGACCATGAAGACCAAAGTGGTCTTCGGGATACACTGAAATACTTGGGAGCAAATGCCGAATAGTGAAAGAGAAGGAAAAAGACTGACCAAAATGAACAGCTACACACTTTATCTAATTCTTTAATATTGAAAAAGTGAAGTTAAATTCGTGGGTATTTTAACTTGAAATCTTTTATTAAGAAATTATCAAAATTTCAAGCAAATTTACAATAACGAATTTCCAGGTTGTCGCAGTGTGTGTACACAGTAACGTAATGACTTTTCTTTGTTAATTCTTTTCCTTTTGCAACGAATTTCCAGGTTGTACACAGTAACGAATTTCCAGGTCATATTTTGCAATTGAAAGATGTACCTCTTGATATGTTTGATTGATATCAATAACACATCTTCAACAGTTAAATAAAAGCCAGGAACTTCATAGCCTTTTTAGGCTCAAGGGATTCCATTGATGTAATTAAATTTCACTCTTGCTGGAATAACCGGTATGTGACCGGACAGATTTATTATTAGACACATTAAGAGTTTGAAGCTGAGGCAAACTAGTCGAGAACACAGTAGGGATCCAGCCCGTGAAATTATTATCATTCAAAAGCAAATTCCTCAGTGAAGTTAGGTTCGTAAATGCTGGTGAAACGGTACCCGGAAACTCTTGCTCTCCAAGGTCTACAGTTGCCTCGTTCCACTTTGAATTTCCAATGACAGGCAATCTTTGCTTCTGATAGTTGAGCACGGTTATCATATTCCTGAATCCTGAGCCTCCGAAAGATGCGGGTAATGATCAGACATTTATTGAAAGATAGTTTTGAGGTTCGAAAGTTTGGAAATTCAGAGAGAAAAAATCAGGCATCACACTGGCTAGCATTACTATTGTCATTTACGGTGAAAGAAGATTTGAGAGGCCAAAAAGGAAGTATGGGCGGGTCGAATCAATTTTTTTGCTATCTAGATAGATTTCTTCGAGTGTAGACATATTAGATAAGGTAAGGTCCCAGAAAGTGAGTTCCTTTGGAGGGAGACGGATTTGATCTGGGAGAGTTAATCGAGTTCAGGAGGGAGGGTGCCTGAGAGAGACTTGGAAATAATGTTGATGGAAATAACAGAAGATTAAGGATCGCAAATGACATTGGTCCAGGTGCATTGGTGGTGGATGACCAGCCGGACAGTGTGGGGGAGAGGGAGGAGAACAGTTTCGACGTGATGGCCGTGTCATTGGCTGAAGAAAGGCTGAATACAAGGTGGATGTGGAAGGGGATGCTGGTTTTGGCGGCCATTTTGAATTGGATTCTTGGGAGGGAAGAAATATAGAAGAATCTAATGATATAAAAGGGGTGTTTTTGGTACTTTGTTGGACTCTGCATAGTTAAGCCGGAGGTGGATGCATGGGTGAACGTAAACATTTTGAGTTAGAGGTACCATCAAACTTTCAAAAAACTTGTGAAAAAATTAAAGCATTCGATATCTTATTACAATTGTTCCCTACATGTTCTTATATTTTGATAACGTTTAATAATTATGTCATTTTCAATATTGTCAAATACAATATTCTTAATGCATGCAATCAAACTATCATTCAACTATTGATCCAAGTCATCGCAGAAAATGATTTCTCGACTATAGCAGTAGCCACAGAAAGGATTAAGATTAGTTTCACAAGCTTGTAGGCTAATGGATACGCTTCATGTTTATTTTTTGTAATCAACTTCTGTGCAAGATTATTATGGCCCAGTAATCCTTCAAAATCTTTGTCATTGCGCATATCAAGAATATGTATCAAGTTAATCACCAAAGTTTTGAGATATCAACTGCGTCAAAATCTACCAGATAATACTCACATAGTTGAACACTTTGTTTTTGTCAAAAGCTGCAAAGGAATTATTTGGATACAAAAGCTCAACACAAAGGAATAAGTCACCATTTACTCATAAAACGATCATTCAGTTCTTGAAATTGCATGCCAATGATGGCATAAAACATTTTTGAAAAACATAAGAGTCGACCCAATGACACCTAGAGGGGGGGTTGATTAGGTATAAATGCGAAATTAAAACTTTAATTAACAAGCAACAAGTTACAAGTTAATTATGTTTAGGTGATTAGTCAAACAATTCAATTAGTCCTATCTTTGACTGCCGCAGTAATATCAAAACAGTAAGTACAGCAGTAAGCAACACTAAAAATGTTCACGGAGAAACCCAACGCGGGGAAAACTCCGGGTACTTTCCTTGTCAAAGATCCATTATAGCCAATCATTTCTATTTTGACAGTTTTTAATAGACGATGATTCAGGATCCCCATTTTGCATAATATCAAGAGCCACGTGAATGCTAAAATATTGTCTATAACAACATTATTTCGCTTCCATAATTTATGAGATAACATATAATTTATTGAAATCTAATTATTTTCGGACACTTGTGATTCTTCAGGAACCATATTTTCAATATTTGATTAATCAATTTTCTCTAATGTTGCTTCTTCTGAAGTTTTTGATTGGTTTTTCTCTTGTACTTTTCTTTTTCGAGATACAGAGTCTTTTGAACCAATTGGTCGACCAGGCTTCTAGTGTATTTGAGATTCATTTGCTATTTATAATATGGTGCAGTACATCATCTGCAAAAATGTTGTCGACAACTTTCTTATCTTTTTCGATTCTTTTTCTTTTTCCATAATGACATAACTTATTAAGATATATCAATTTTCATTATTTCAGATACCTGAACCTCTTCTCGGGTTTTATAATATGTTATGTCTAAATAACCATTAAGAGTATATACCTCATTAATAAGATCATCTCTACCAATTGCTCCATTTTCATTTGGAAGATTTTGTAATAGAATTGAATATCATCACGCTTCAGGCGTACCATAAATTTATCAAATATAATATCAACGAATTATCCTTCTAGGAGTTAATTTCAGTTGCAGCATTTTAAGCTGATGTACGAGATTGTTAATCTCTTTGGTTAGTAAATGCATCTATATTAATTATTTTCCGAACTTCTGGTTCGAATTGTCTTTTGCGAGAATTTAGATAATGATGTATTTGTACATTATTTTCATCTTCTTAATTTCTCTCCCTAATGTCGAGAGAATTGTCCAATCAAAATGAAAATCATTTTTCCAGCGTTATAAAATATTACCCATTTGGAATAAGGGTTCAAGCTACGCATTTATTCTCAGCATTCTTTAGTTTTTATCTCAGTGCATTGTGGTAGATCAATTTTACATTACTGCACTATCAAAATAATTTGATGGAAAAATTAGGCCATAAGTCAAGTTATAACTAGGAGAACTATGATGTTTCCATGATGCGTAATAAATTTCCCTAAATTGAAATGAGAAGTATTTGGTTCACAATTAAATTAATTGGAAGCATTTAACAAACAATAATGTTAAACCATTTATCGATATCTCAACTAACACTTACTAAAAATTTGAGATTTAGATCACTGGTATTAAAAAGACACACCATCTTAACTGTATAATCTGAAAATTATACTCATAATTTGAGTAGCACTTTCGCAAACTTCAGATTGCGAACACCATGCAATCATCTAATATTTGTATCAAATTTATTAAATACTGTAATGTCCCAAATTTTATATTCTTAATTTGGTTGGTATAGTCCATTTAAGAAATAAATTATGGAATCTCGGCCCATTTAGGGTTATGAAAGTACAAGCCACAAGTTATTTATAAGCCCAATACTTTAAGACATTAAGTTTAAGTAAATTTGATTTCAAAGATTTAATGAATAACTGGATTTGCCACAATGGTTATCTGCATGGTATTTCATATTGGCAATCCAGGTTCGAATCATCATGCAAATGTTTTTTTTCATAAAGTATTGTATAAAATTATTTTTTCGCACTTATCATAATTTCAAAAAAAGGGGGGGGGTCACACGTTTCAGAAAGTGAGTTGAAAATTCAAGGTAATTAACCCCATAAATTGGTAGTTTTTATGGCATATTTATTCCACAAACACACACACGTATAACATGGAATAAAACTTACCATTTACCATCATATACCCACTTTAAATTCATTTTAATTGGAGAATAATGCCAACAGTTTCCTACACATGCTTAACCCCTCACTTTCCCATTAAACGTTCTCTTTAATCCCAATCAATTGTGAATAACCTACCACATTTATTCACTACATGTCTAATGTTTCTTTTCCCAAATAAATCATTGCTTTCTACTATATACTTATGTATAGTTTACACATATGAGGGTTCACGTTTTTGAAACAAGAAAAAAAAAACGAGAAACATATTTTCAAAAGTAAAGAAAGAAAAACTTAGTAGAGGAGCCAAATCTTAAAGCTTGGGTGTCGTGGGGAAAGCAACACTCAACCTCCAATTTCATCCATTTCAAAAGCATTAAACAAAGGTGGGTAGAGGTGCAAGTGTTTGTTTCGTTTTCAAATTATGATTTTCGTTAAAAGTTTGAATGAATTGGTGCCTTCGGGTACGGTGTTACGACACTACTATAGTTTGAATGATCATTCTCCAGTTCTATGCATTATGTTAAATCATAACTCCACAGAAATTGGATTTTGCCGGAAATCCATCTACGTGCGACGGTATGAATCTATAGTTCGAAATTTTATAATTTGTTAACGAAAAATACCGATGATATCTATTGAGTTTCAAACTCATAGGTTAATTCCCTTTCTACAGGTTGATTTGATATGATTTTCTTGGGACGTGGATGATGGTAAAGAATGATACAACATACCATGTAGAGGCCGGTGATTTAATGTTTTCAATTTTACTACGAAAATGTTTACTTTAAATAATTTGTTTCCTATGAAATGTTGCTTATGGAACTGTTCTAAACACATTTATTTATGAATAAGTTATGCATTATGGAAATTATCTTAGAAGTCGCTAGTTTTTTTAATCGAAAAAAGGAGATGTTAGCAAAATAACGTTGCTGTTTTTCTAGAAATTTCATTTCTGCCTTGAATTCAAAAATTTGTAACTCGGTCGTTACTTGTAATTTTTCAACGAAATAGTGGCGTTTGATAGCCTCATAGGTTAGCTACTGAATAAACTTGTAATCAAGTCAATCCAAAGTCATTAGAATTTTATAGGTCACTTAGAGTAAACTGCACCAGAAAGTGTTGTTGTTTCCAGTTTCTGTAGTTGATTTCAAACAATCATAACTCACTCATTATTTGGAACTTTTAGACAAATCAGTGATGTTGGATAAACTTACATGTTTGCTACTGTATGAACTTGAAAGCATGTCAATCTGATGTTAGTAGAATTTTATACGTCATGATAAGTAACCTGCACTGGAGAGTTTGCTGCTTTTCAGTTTCTTCCTTTGGTTTCAAAAATTTATATCTCACATGTTACTTGAAGTTTTTGGACAAACGAAATTGGATATGATAGTCCCAGGGGGCTAGCTACTGGATATAGCTAGAATCATGTTGATTTGAGGTGTGCAGAATTTTATATATCTCCTTAAGTAAACTGTGCTAGGTTACCTTCCAAACTATGTCGTTGCGAGGTTTTGAAAATATTTTTATACTTCATATGTTGCTGACGGAAGTTGATTTTTGGATATGTCATAGTATAAAGAGTTTCCTACTTTACTACAAAATTTCATGAAATTTCGGAGATGTTGGCTATGCAAAAGAATTTATTTTTGACTACTGCTGTTGAGATAGAAAGCCAAACAGTAACATTCATTTTTTTCCCACTTAGAACTTCACGTCAGTAAATGGATACATGCATGGGAATCATTCTAAACCATTTTTTTTTATTTGGTTCTAGTATTGAAATGATGTTGTACAGAATTAAATAAGTCTTGAATTAAATTCTTAAATTAAAATTTTATACTCTCCGCTTAAGGTATCGTAACTTATTAAGTTTACGACTAAAGTAAAGCGAGTCTTGTAACGTTTCGACCCATGCGGGTCGGGGCACTACAGCGTGGTATTAGAGCACAGGTTTAGTCGATTCCGTAGACTTAACGTATTTTGTTTTAAAAAAAAATTATTATTTTTTTCTTCAATGTGGGAAATTAAAAAAAAATGAAATATTTTAAGGCACTCCACGGCATCTTGCATCCATTAGTCGACCTCATCTTACGGCGTAAGTATGTTTAACTAAGCTAAGTTTAAATTATTGTTATGAAAATGTTATGATTCTATAGTTATGTTTTCCATGTTTCGCAACGTTCTACATTTTTCTTTATGTATATCTTATATGCAAAGATAAATGTACTATGAAAAGAAAAAGTGTTATTCAAAAGACATGTACTGGGTTAGAACTTAAGGTTGTGGACTGCTTATGGCAAGGAAAGACAAATTCTAGGAAAATGAATCATATTAGTCAATAAGAGATAGATATTCAAGCTTACCTAGATTTTGAGGTAGATGAGTCTATAGACCTTGACAATCACATGCGAAGTATGTACTAGTATTGAAAAAAATACATGTATATAATTCTGATGAAGTTGAGAAATAATTCTCTACTTTTCTTAGTATTCTGGTACGGGTAGATGAAATTAATGAGATATATTATATCTTATCTCAAAGGAAATGTCTCGAGCAAACCAGAACAACTTGATAAGGGACCTCCTGCAAGCGGTTCAAGATCTAGCAGGCAGAATCAGAATCAAGCCCCACCCTTACCACCAGCTCCTGTAGCTCACCCGACCCATGCCTCGATTGTTGAGTTATTTTGAAGGCATAAGCTCCCTACTTTCGATGGAGCATCTGGTCCACTGGTAGTTGAGGAATGGCTTCGTAAGCTGGAACGAATTTTTCGACTTATAAACTGTACTGATGCTCAAAAAGTCCAGTGTGCAGAGTTTATGTTTACCGGTGATGCAAGTCACTGGTGGAATTCGATGTCTCGAACTAGGACCCCGGAGCAGCAATTGGCGTTAACTTAGGAACAGTTCAAGGAGGAAGTGATGGATAAGTATTTTCCTCAGTCTCTAAGAGATTTCAAGGAAAGCGAATTCCTTCAACTTAAGTAGGGTAATATGTCTATGACTGATTACGAGCGAAAGTTTGATCAACTTTCAAGGTTTGCTCCACACCTAGTTGACACGAAAATTAAGAAGATTCGAAGGTTTGTTCAAAGGTTAAACCCAGACATAAGCATGATTCTTCACATCGTTTTACATCATACCGTGAAATGTTAGAACGAGCTCACGCTATTTGGTATCAAAAGGCTAATGCAGAGCAACACAGTCAATTGTTCGACCAGCAAGATAAAGGACAAGTTGGGAAGAGAAAGTGGAATGGTCAAGAAAAGAAAAGGGCAAATGGCAAAATAAGAAAACCAATATCAGACCTGGTGCTAGTAAGGTCATAGTACCTGTAGTAGCATCGTGCCCTAAGTGTGGTAAACATCATCGTGGTGAATGTTTGTTCGGGAAGAATGCCTGTTTTCGATGTGGTAAATCAGGGCATATTGCTAAGGATTGTCCCACCTTTGCTCAGAAAAAGGATGATAACAATGATCAGAACAATAAGGGAAAAGCACGGGTCTTAACGCTCACTCAGAAGGATGCAGAGGAGAACTCAAACGTAATAGCAGGTATTTTACTCATATCCAATACACCTGCTTATGTACTGATTGATTCGGGAGCTACTCACTCGTTTGTATCAACTTCTTTCATTACTAAAGCTAGTATTAGTTGTGATAAGTCAGAGAGTACACTAGAAGTTAGCATTCCTTCGGGCGAAACATTGACCACTGATAAGTTAGCCAAGTCGGTGAATCTTAAAATTGAGGGAAAAACATTATAAGCTAATTTATATCTGATAGAGATGAAAGATTTTGATGTGATTTTGGGTATGGATTGGTGGGGACTTAATTATGCAACCGTTCGTTGTAGAGAAAAGGAAGTGTCTTTTCAAAAACTAGGAGAAGAACAATTTTCTTTCCCTGGAATAAAGACCAAACTCAATCTCCAATTGGTATCTACCTTGCAAGTCGAGAGAATGTTGAGAGAAGAAACATCTCAAGGGTTACTAGTGAACATCTCAGGAGAAAAACAAGCAACGATAAAGATTGAGGATGTACCAGTGGTACAAGAATTTATAGATGTGTTTCCTGAAGATCTACCTGGTATCCCACCGGATAGACAAGTAGAGTTTACCATAGATCTGGTTCCTGGAGGGGCACCAGTATCTAAAGCTCCATACAGAATGGCTCCAAAGGAACTTTAGGAGTTGAAAGTTCAGTTACAAGAATTGTTGGACAATGACTTTATCCGACCAAGTGTATCTCCTTGGAACGCACCAGTGTTATTTGTAAAGAAGAAAGATAGAAGTTTGAGGATATGTATCGACTATCGGGAGTTGAACCGTTTGACCATCAAGAATAAGTATCCTCTCCCGAGAATTGAGGATTTGTTTGATCAATTAAAAGGGGCTAAAGTATTTTCCAAGATCGACTTACGATCTGGATATCATCTATTGAAGGTTAAGGCTAGTGATATACCCAAGACGGCTTTCAGAACTCGTTATGGACATTATGAGTTCACAGTCATGCCATTCGGGTTGACAAATGCTCCCGCAGTAGTCATGGATTTAATGAATCGTGTTTTTCACAAGTATTTACATCAATTTGTCATAGTCTTCATCGATGACATTTTGATATACTTTAAGAGTACAGATCAGCATGAGGAACATCTTAGAATAGCGTTAGAAATACTGTGCAAGGAAAAGTTATATACAAAATTTAAAAAGTGTGAATTTTGGCTTGAGCGAGTTGGATTCCTCGGTCATGTAGTTACTGCCCAAAGAATTGAAGTAGATCTAGTAAAAGTGGAAGCGGTAACTAACTGGAAGACACCGACTAACACTGGTGAAGTTCGGAGTTTTCTAGGATTGGTCGGGTACTATTGGAGATTTATTGAAGGATTCTCCAAAATATCTAGACCAGTGACGCAATTGACAAAGAAAGGGGTAAAGTTTCTATGGACAGATAAGTGTGAGCAAAGCTTTTAGGAGCTAAAGCAACGATTGATTACAGCACCGGTGTTAACTGTACTCGAAAGTTCATAAGGGTTTGTTATATATAGTGATCCATCCAAACAAGGTTTGGGATGTGTGTTATTGCAACACGAAAAAGTGATTGCTTATGCATCAAGGCAATTGAAGCAACATGAACAGAACTACCCGACGCATGATCTAGAACTTGCAGCGGTAGTTCATGTATTAAAGATATGGCACCATTACTTATATGGAGCAAAGTGTGACATTTACACAGATCATAAGAGTCTCAAATATTTCTTCACACAGAAGGAATTGAATATGAGACAGAGGTGATGGTTGGAGCTAGTAAAGGATTACAACTGCACTATTCATTATCATCCAGGTAAGGTTAATATTGTTGCGGACGCTCTAAGTAGAAAGTCGATGGGAAAGTTGGCATCATTACCTACTATTCAGAAGGAGTTGATCAAAGACTTGCAAAATTTGCAAATTGAAGTGGTTACTACAACAGAGCAAAGTATAGCTCGTTTAGCAACTTTGGTGGTTCGATCAACTCTCAGAGATCGGATCATAGAAGCACAGGATAAAGATCCATTTTTGCAGAAGATCAGGAAAGAAATGGCACTGATAGGAAGGATTTTGGAATAGCTTCGGATCGGGCACTGATGTTTAAAGGAAGAATTTGTGTGCCTAAAGATGAAGTTTTGAGGAATGAGATATTAGAAGAGGCTGATTTCACCCCATACACCGCACATCCCGGTGGTACGAAAATGTATCGAGATCTTCGAGATACATTTTGGTAGAGGAATATGAAAAGAAGTATAGGTCTATTTGTGGCAAAATGTATAGTGTGTCAACAAGTTAAAACAGAACATCAAAGGCTAGCAGGGTTGTTAAATCCATTGGACATACCTGAATGGAAGTGGGAGAATATTGTAATGGACTTTGTGGTAGGATTTTCGAGGTCAGTAAGAGGACACAATGCTATATGGGTAATAGTGGATCGACTAACAAAGTCAGCTCATTTTCTTTTTGTAAAAATGACATTCAGTCTAGATCAACTAGCACAATTGTACATTAGAGAGATTGTAAGATTGCATGGTGTTCCCGTGTCTATTTATCCGATAGAGATCCAAGATTTACGTCAGAATTTTGGAAGAGCTTACAAAGAGCTATGGGAACGAAATTGGATTTCAGTACAGCGTATCACCCTCAATCTGATGGTCAATCTGAAAAGACCATCTAAATTTTGGAAGATATGCTAATGGCCTGTGTTTTGGATCTAGGAGGCAGTTGGGAATCGTATCTACCTTTGGTAGAATTTGCCTATAATAATAGTTTCCAGGCAACTATTGGAATGGCACCATATGAAGCTCTCTACGGTAGAAGATGTAGATCACCCGTCCATTGGGACGAAGTCGGAGAAAAGAGAGTTTTGGGACCAGAGATCATTGAAAGGACAGTTGAAGTCAATGATAAGATCCGCACTAGGATAAAGGCCGCATAAGATAGACAAATGAGCTATGCTGATACCAGAAGAAAAGACTTGGAATTTAAAGTTGGAGATAAAGTTTTTCTGAAAGTGTCACCAATAAAAGGTGTACTTAGGTTCGGCAAGAAAGGAAAACTACGACCTCGTTATATTGGACCATTCGAAATACTTGATAGGGTCGGAAATGTAGCTTATCGATTAGCTTTGCCGCCCGAACTATCAGCAGTTCATAACGTGTTTCATATATCGATGATCTGAAAGTATATGCACGATCCCGATCACGTGGTCAATTCTCAATCTCTAGAAGTACAGAAAGATTTATCCTACGAAATTTCCGATTTCAATACTAGATCGAAAGGTGCATAAGTTACGGAACAAAGAGATTCAACTGATCAAGGTAAAATGGAGTAATCATGGAGTAGAAGAAGCTACTTGGGAGAGAGAAGAAGATGTTAAAGACAAATACCCAAACTATTTACCAGATCATAAGGTAAATTTCGAGGACGAAATTTTATTTAAGGTGTGAGGGATCTAATGTCCCAGATTTTATATTCTTAATTTGGTTGGTATAGTCCATTTAATAAATAAATTATGGAATCTCGGCCCATTTAGGGTTATGAAAGTATAAACCATAAGTTATCTATAAGCTTAATACTTTAAGACATTAAGTTTAAGTAAATTTGATTTTAAAGATTTAATTAATAACTGGGTTTGCCATAATGGTTATCTGTATGGTGTTTCATATTGGCAACCCAGGTTCGAATCATCATGCAAATATTTTTTTCATAAAGTATTGTATAAAATTATTTTTTCGCACTTATCACAATTTCAAAAGGGGGGGGCACACGTTTCAGAAAGTGAGTTGAAAAGTCAAGATAATTAACCACATAAATTGGTAGGTTTTATGGCATATTTATTCCACAAACACACACACACACATAACATGGAATAAAACTTACCATTTACCATCATATACCCACTTTAAATTCATTTTAATTGGAGAATAATGCCAACAGTTTCCTACACATGCTTAACCCCTCACTTTCCCATTAAACATTCTCTTTAATCCCAATCAATTGTGAATAACCTACCACATTTATTCACTACATGTCTAACGTTTCTTTTCCCAAATAAATCATTGCTTTCTACTATATATTTATGTATAGTTTACACATATGAGGGTTCACGTTTTTGAAACAAGAAAAAAAAAGACGAGAAACATATTTTCAAAAGTAAAGAAAGAAAAACATAATAGAGGAGCCAAATCTTAAAGCTTGGGTGCCGTGGGGAAAGCAACACTCAACCTCCAATTTCATCCATTTCAAAAGCATTAAACAAAGGTAGGTAGAGGTGCAAGTGTTTGTTTCGTTTTCAAATTATGATTTTCGTTAAAAGTTTGAATGAATTGGTGCCTTCGGGTACGATGTTACGACACTACTATAGTTTGAATGATCATTCTCCGATTCTATGCGTTATGTTAAATCATAACTCCACAAAAATTGGATTTTGCCGGAAATCCATCTACGTCCGACGGTATGAATCTATAGTTCGAAATTTTATAATTTGTTAACGAAACACACCGATGACATCTATTGATTTTCAAACTCATGGGTTAATTCCCTCTCTACAGGTTGATTTGATATGATTTTCTTGGGACGTGGATGATGGTAAAGAATGATGCAACATGCCATGGAGAGACCGGTAATTTAATGTTTTCAATTTTATTATGAAAATGTTTATTTTAAATAATTTGTTTCCTATGAAATGTTGCTTATGGAACTGTTCTAAACACATTTATTTATGAATAAGTTATGCATTATGGAAATTATCTTAGAAGTCGCTAGTTTTTTTAATCGAAAAAAGGAGATGTTAGCAAAGTAACGTTGTTGTTTTTCTAGAAATTTCATTTCTGCCTTGAATTCAAAAATTTGTAACTCGGTCGTTACTTGTAATTTTTCAACGAAAGAGTGGCGTTTGATAGCCTCATAGGTTAGCTACTGAATAAACTTGTAATCAAGTCAATCCAATGTCGTTAGAATTTTATAGGTCACTTAGAGTAAACTGCACCAGAAAGTGTTGCTGTTTCCAGTTTCTGTAGTTGATTTCAAACAATCATAACTCACTCATTATTTGGAAATTTTAGACAAATCAGTGATGTTGGATAAACTTACATGTTTGCTACTGTATGAACTTGAAAGCATGTCAATCTGATGTTAGTAGGATTTTATACGTCATGATAAGTAACCTGCACTGGAGAGTTTGCTGTTTTTCAGTTTCTTCCCTTGGCTTCAAAAATTTATATCTCACATGTTACTTGAAGTTTTTGGACAAACGAAATTGGATATGATAGTCCCAAGGGGCTAGCTACTGGATATAGCTAGAATCATGTTGATTTGAGGTGTGCAGAATTTTATATATCTCCTTAAGTAAACTGTGCTGGGTTACCTTCCAAACTGTGTCGTTGCGAGGTTTTGAAAATATTTTTATACCTCATATGTTGCCGACGGAAGTTGATTTTTGGATATGTCATAGTATAAAGAGTTTCCTACTTTACTACAAAATTTCATGAAATTTCGGAGATGTTAGCTATGCAAAAGAATTTATTTTTGACTACTGCTGTTGAGATAGAAAGCCAAACAGCAACATTCATTTTTTTTTCCCACTTAGAACTTCACGTCAGCAAATGGATACATGCATGGGAATCATTCTAAAACATTTTTTTTTATTTGGTTCTAGTATTGAAATGATGTTGTACAGAATTAAATAAGTCTTGAATTAAATTCTTAAATTAAAATTTTATACTCTCCGCTTAAGGTATCGTAACTTATTAAGTTTACGACTAAAGTAAAGCGAGTCTTGTAACGTTTCGACCTATGCGGTTCGGGGCGCTACAACTACAAATAATGTTTAGATGGTCAACGTGGATGGTGACGGGGCCCCATATATCGCCCTAATTAATTTTCTGAAATATAGGAAATTTAATCTTTATTTAACTAGTAATGATCAATGACTAATTTTCAATAAAGAGAACAAACATCAAATATGATTTCATTGGATTGAAGAATCTTCCAGTTCTTCATTGAATATCCATTTGAATATTTAATTTCATTATTGATCCAGTGATGGTTCAATTGGTCATGCCAATCAATAAAGTCAAATTGAATTTCTGGTTCAATATAAGATATAATTCAATTATGTAATTTTAAAAAATATGATTAAACATTATGTAATCATATATCATTCAAGTAATCAAACTAATTGATGCCCTTATGACATTAATTACATGTTGTCCTTCAGGGATAAACATGAATTCAAAATGATACATTTTTCGAAACACGTGCAACTTGAAGAGAACGTTGTATTTATTATTTTTCATTCAAAAGCAATATATCAATATTCTTCTGGAATATTGAAAAATATAATTCATACTTTTTAGGAGCAAGTAATATTCTTTAGAAATATTAATTATAATGTTGTGCTATTTCAGGAGTACCAACAAAATATTATTAGAAACATTAACTCTTCAGAAGCCATGTATTATTTAAAAGTTATGCTTCTTCTGGAGCAACAATTAGATATACTATCACTTTAAAGTTTATACAATAATAATAAAAACATTACCAAAGAGTATTCAACGACAGTGATAAATTAGCACAACATTATGGTTTTACACATTAAATATAAATTACGTGTTTTTCTTTAAGGATAACATACTAATTTAAAATAGTATGTTTTTCGAAACATGTACTATTTCGGGAGAACGTTGTATTTTACTATTACTTCTTCAAGAGCAATACGTCAATATTCTTCTGGAATATTGAAAATTATGATTCATATTCTTCAAGAGCAAATAATATTCTTCTAGAATATTAATTATAATATTATGCTACTTCGGGAGCAACAACCTGAGAAATTATTAATTTAAAGACATAAAAATCTTTAACAATATCAAATGTATATACAAATGTAAAAAAAATAAAAATCAAAGAGTACGTAATTTTGCCGTTAACGTAAATAGCACCTAATTTTCGGACATAAATATACAATATCCCGACTATGAGCAAAAAGAAACACTGCCAGCAATCAATGTTAAATGGATTAAAGATGTATATTCATACTGTAGATGGAGAAAAGCTATCATTATCAAAAAAAAATCATCACGTTACTATAGATATGGTATAATCTACCTAATGATTGCTACTCTAGTTCATTGATTAATGCAAAAAAACAAAAAAAAAACAAAAATGTGATGATACTTTATGCATATAGACATGATTAATTTAACCCTGTATATAAATCTACGCATTATAAAAAAAAAATCACGTGTTACCAAATTAATTTTGATACATATGATAGATGATTATGTTAAAAAATTACTACATTCTGTAAACTTTGAAAAATTAGGATTTCGTGCTGATAACGTGTTGTGAAAAAGAGAGAAAAATTAAAAAAAAAAAAGAATAGAATTCAATAGACTTGTGTGTATTATAATGAGAATCGAAACCCTATATTTATAGGGAAGGAATGAGGATGCATATGATAATCATATATATGGCTGCAAGGGTACAATGAACAATCAGGTAAAAACATCATTGATTGCAAATAAAGCAAAAAGAAAAATGAGCCTGACCAATTCTGGTCATCCGGACATCCGGATGGCGAACCGGACATCCGGTTCACCAGCAATGATCAATTTTTTTACCGTTCTGATAGAGTTGTTCAAACGGTTAGTTAGGTCATCCGGTTCTGAACCGGACGTCCGCTTGGACAGAAAATTTGGCCTTTTTTAACTACTATAAATACCAACTCACCTACCATTTGTAAATGAACTTTTGAGCATTCAATTTAATACTCCTTGAGCTTACATTGATCTCTTATATGATTTATTATCTAATCATTTTGATCTTGAAAAAATCTTTGATCAAAATTAACTCTTGAAAATCATTTTATCAAAGATTTACACACCAGACACTTGAACTTCATTCATTGCTATCTATCAAAGTGTTTGCCTACTTCTCTTCTTATACTTAACATTATATTCATCATTTACTATGAAGAAAATATCTCACTTGTAAACTCAATTTAAATTGTGTGGTGTGTTGAGGTCCCGAAAAGCTCAACGTTGTAAAAGGATCGGTGCTCTTTGGTTGTAAGTCACCAGAAGCGTTGTAAAGGGTTTGATTACACCACAAGTCAATCAACATAGTGATAAAGGTCTTGCTCGTGTCGGAGAGTTTGGTAACCGGGGACGTAGATCATTGCATTGGATCGAACCTCCATAACTATATCGTTTGCACTCTCTATCCATTTTACTTAACGCTCTTACTTTGTGCAAATTACATTGATTCACTTATTTGCTTACTTGTCGTTAATTGTCTTCGTTTATTTCTCACTAATTATATTAAAACTTGTATTATTAACGAAAAAGTTTTAATAACCAATTCACCCCCCCCCCCTCCCACCTCCTCTCCCCTCTTGGTTAGCCAATCTTGGGCTTTCAATCTGAAGGTTGTTTTTACATGGGTAATGATCTTACATCTTGGCTAGGAAAGAAAGAAAACTATATTTCTTTTTCTACTACAAAAGCTGAGTACATTGTTGTCGATAGTTGTTGTACACAACTACTCTGGATGAAGTGAGTGCTGAGTGACTATGGTATTGAACAAGATTCTTTTACCAAGTTTTTTGATAATTCTAGTGCTAAGAATATCTCTAAGAATCTTGTTTAGCATTCTAGGATTAAGCATATTGACATTAGACGTCACTTCATCTACTACAGGGAAATTTTCAAATGATGACTAGTTTGAAATACGCTTCTGTATATAGTTACTGCATGTGTCAATTTTGGTTATCACATGGTTCAATATTGATAAGTCTAGGTGGTCCTATCATACGCTCACTTCTTAATCTAAGAAACTAATTGAATTAATTGTGAGCAGACACTTGAATGAAAATTTCATGACTATTTTGATAATGGTGATCTGAATATTAAAATGATTTGATTGTAAAATTTGTCCAAAAATATGATGATTGATTCAATTTTGTAAATTTCACTATTTTGTGCGATTGACTTGTGTGGGCTCTTTTCGCAGACCTTTTTTTATCGATAGTCTAAACTTTATAGTAAACTCTCGTATCCACTACAAAAAGAAAAAATTGATTAAAAATATTTAGAAACAAAATCTAGGTCGAATATGAGGAGTTATTTTAACCTTATTTGGTGTTAAAAATTGAAAAAATTGCTCATTGTATTTGATATAGAATTTTTGTAGTTTTAAGTTATTTTTGCGGGTTAGAAATGGTAGGTGTACGTAAGGGAGAGAATGATTACTTGAAGAACCAGCCAGTCAGGGGCTGACGCAGAACTTTAACATTGGGGGGCACAATCGAACTTACAAAGAAGTTGATAGAAATTTTACAATAGAAAATATACGGTAAAAAAAAAAAAAAAAATCATACTCCATGTAATTTTACATCCAAAAATTTACATACGATATGATTTTTTCGGATGTAAAATTTCGAAATTTTCAAAAAATTTCCTAATAAAATGATGAAAATTATATTGAGAAATTTGTATCGCAAAAATAATAAATTTTAATGAAATAATTAATTTTTTTAAAAAAAAAATGCTAGTTAGACGTCTTTTTAAAGGTTTACGTTTAACGTATTTTTAACTATTTTCGATATATGTTTGAACTATTCGATATGTCCATAATATAATTTTTGAAATAAGTTTCGAAATGATACAAACAATTTGTAGATTCGATTAGCGTACGATCGTCGGAGAATTTTTAAAATTTGTATATTTCGAAATTCAAATTATTTTGATTTTACCCCTATTTGGTGGAGATTAAAATCAAATTTTTAGTAAATTTTGGTACGAATTAAACAATAATGAATTCCATGAAATATGTTATTAAAATTAATTGTTAACTTTGTTTTAGATTAAAATTTAAATTTCAATCGATAACAAACGTAATTTAAAAAAAGAAAAATCTCAAAAGTTGGGGACAGACCCCCCTTGGGTCCGCCCATGCAGCCAGTTCCACTCTTACAGCGTCGAAGGGACAAGATTGTGACTTCCTATCAAGTTAAACTAAAGCAACTGTTGATATTGTTGTTGTTGCTCCTGCTAAGAAGTTCAAGAAATTTGCCTCTTGACTGATTCTAACTATTTGTCCTAACTTTTTTAGTCTAACTATGGTTGTTCCTTAATTTCAGAAAAGGTAAAGTTATAAAATTAATTAATTTATGATGGTTGGTGATGGAAACATAAAGACTTTGGTAAGAGTGTGTGTGATTGTTATGTCACTCATGTTTTTCACTCCATCCTTGGTATGTTGGGGTGTTTGAGTAAGGAAAAGTATGTGTTTGGGTGATGGGATGTATATAACTATCTTTCAACTGGATACTAACTGAGGGGGAGTAGACCATGTGGATTATTTCATCACATTTATCACTCACACGTCATTAAAAATCGAGCATTAGTTTTTGAAATTAAGGAAAGTCAAAGGGAGAGAGAGTTGAAAAATATGACAAGTTTTACTTATTGACTTGCTTACTATTTCTATTGATTTTTAACATTCAAATTAATTGTCAAACATTGGAAGATCAATTGTAGAAATCGTGAAAAAGGTATAATGTTTTTTTGGCAATAGTCAATCTTGATTGACTAGGATAAGAGATTCGACTAGAAATTCTGAGCTACGAATTTTATTATTTTTCTTTATATAACATGATTTGATCTCTTGTTATACATATACAACTCGTTCAAAATTGACTTTATACTATCATATTTATTTTTAGATTTGTTTAGAAGGAAAACATAAGGATTTGTTAATGGGTAATTATATTGCCACAACAAAATTTACTTACTACACCACATTATAATTTCACCACATTTAAAATATCATTTTAATAAATACACTACAACCAATTTACTACTATACCCCTAATACAATAAAAATGAAAAATGAAAAAAAAATGTGGTGTACACTTCCTCCATTATTAATCGCCTTCCCTTCGCAACCCTTTCTCAACAGTAATCGCGATCAGAGATACTCCCTGGACGGTAACCATGGGGACTACTTCCGGCGAAGGAGAAAGCTTTGAATCGAGGCGTATAGAATGGTCGATTGCCGCTCCTTCATGTCCTCCTGCTGCTATTGTTTGGAATTTGGTAATCGCTACAAGAAAATGGAGGTAAGAACTCATATGCATTTAGATTCAACAAAAATGTATTAGTTCTCAGTTTTAAGTTAGGTTATACTGAAATAAATATTAACAAAATAGGAATTTTATCCATTTTCGAAATTTGATGTTTAATTGGACTGTATAATTTCGAAATTTCATCCTCGTTTTAATGACGAAAAAAGTTTTTCATTCTGCAGAATTGTAGCCGCGTTTCGTCGGGCTAAATGGCATAACAATTTGACATAAATGAGAGGATAAGCTATTCTAATTGACTGGCTTCTTGAGGTCTTATCGAATACACAATTATCTTTATAATCTGCTGTGTTTTGCAGACTAAAATCAACACTGTGAACCTAATGATTGATTTTTCTTTTTTGCCGCTGGTATACCACACTTACGACCTTAGGGACGAGACATTGTTTCTAACTGTAAATCTAATAGACAGATTTTTAGCAAAGCAAACTATAGAGAAAGAAGTTGCAGCTTGTTGGTTTGGTAGCTATGGTTTTGGCTTCGAAATATGAGGAAGTTTTAGTTCCAGTCGTGTTTCTGTCAGATTGAGCCACTTAATTTCTACTTGATTAAGATTTGCTTTCAATGGGATTCACACTGTCAAGTTAGGCATGTGATGCAAATAATTTGGAAGAGTTTCTTCAATGTTTATTGCTTGTGCTCCTAGGTTTTTTTATTTCATTTGAAATTTATGTAGGATTTGCCAATTATTGCTGCAAGAATTTATATTAACTCTGACTATAGTTTTCTTCTATTACTCTTCACAGTTTCCTACTTAAAACACCATCTGCTTCTTGTTGTTATCGAGTTCTGTTTCCTTATACTTTCATTATTATCTAAATTACCACATTTATTTACTTAGCATTTGAGACATCCTCGTGGACACTAAAGTTCCAAAATTTTCATGACCATCAATGGAAAACAATGATCTATTGGAAAGGAAAAATATTTCTGTATGTCGTTGCTTTGTATTCATTTTATGTTTGTTCATTTTACCCCCAGGCACTATCTCTCATTGTTTAAAGAGTTCAATAAATCAGTTTGATTTTGTTTCGGTGCAGGCTCAGGTTAAACAAGTATGCAATAAAGCTCTGGAAACAGAAAATCGAGCAAAAGAAAGCCTCAGCCAATTGAACTACGACCTCAATATCCATTGCAGAATCCCAGTAAGTGACATTTTCTCTTCAGTTGTATTTTGAACTGCTCTTAAAAACTAAAGATCAGACTCCAATTTTCTCTATTATTGTTCATAAGATTAAAATTTCTATATGCACATCAGAGATTCTCAAATTCATTGTATTACCTGCAGGTATTGCAGCGGCCAAGTGTTATTACCACTACTTCCCAAACATTGATTTAAGAAATTTGTTGTTCACAATGTCTCAGAAACAGAGGTCTTAATGATGCACAACAGCCCGCTGTTCATTTTTCTATCCTGTTCGAAGATACTGTGGCTTTTTTAAATTATCGCTGACTGTTTAATTTGTTTAATGACAGTACTTACTGCGCGGAGATAGCACACAATGTCTCTACAAAGAAAATGAAGGAAATTGTCGAGTGTGCAGCATAGTTAGAGGATGTTGTCACCAACAGATTGGCTAGGTTGCGCAGCCAGGAGGATGAGTGCTGTGTAGTGGCTTTAGTTCTTCAATGCAATATTAAATCTTATGTAGCAACAGAATATGCAATTGAACAGACCGAATCCATCACGTTCATTGTCTGAGAGGCTTGAGTTTGTAATTTACTTTGTTAATGTTGAAAAGGAGCTGCCAAATAATTTTGGATTGTCTGAAAATTTGAACGCATCTATTTTATTTTATTTTATTTATTTTTATTTTTTTGGGATTTGCCAGGTAATCGTTAGTCTTACAAGTGCCAAGTAATTATAAGCAGTATAAACAATGAATTTTATTAAAAATATATATAAATTAAAAAAATATAAATTATGTAGTTACTTACAATATGTGGAGCAACCAAAAAGAATGTTTATGGAGAAATTAATATGAATTATGCTCTACAATTTGTATTCATTTTCTACCTGTAGAAGAAGGAAACAACAAAAGACGGATGGAATTGGAATAACTATGCCAGGAGAATTGTGGTGTGTATAGGAATCAAAGAAAATGGATTTAATTTAAAATAAATAGAAAGAAATAAGTAAGAGGTTATTTACGTCATTTTATTAATGTTCAGTTTTATAAATCAAAAAACTGTTTAAAAATGTGGTGCCACAAACACTTTTTGTGGTGGCAATATATTTACCCTTTGTTAATTAAAGTTGTCTTTCCTTATATTAGACTTCTAACAAATCTAGAATATCTTTTGGCATATCTTTCATGATAAGATTGGACTTGTAATGTAGGATATTTTTGGAATATCTTGAACTTCTACAAATTTAGGACATCTTTTGTTATAATTGCATATATTTTATGATACGTTTACGTTGTTATTACAAATTGTCACGATAATATTTTATTTTTATTTTTGAAAATTATTTTACCTATAAATAAAGTAGTTCATTAAGAGAAGAATTAAGCTTTGAAAACACTATCTCGTCAGGTGACCTAGCGTAAGCTTATCTATCATTTTCGAAGAAGTTCATACGGACTCATGCTTTATTGACAACTTTCAAAGCCAACCGTTCTCTTCAGTGTATTTGGAGAAAACAAAATAACGTGCATTGATGTGCAACCCTATTTATTGATCAAATTGCTTGGTGTGTGTTAAGAATGGTGATTTTTAATCCAAGTGCTGGTTGCAGCCAAGTATGATAGTTTTGTGTTAATAACGTCAAGATCGAAAGATTTGATTTCACTTCATCAACAAGTCAAAAGAAGAAGATACAAGAGAATTTTTCTTAGATTTCTTTTGATTGTTTTTTGTTAATTTTGGGAAACTACAAAATCAAATACTATTGTATTTTTTATCAATTAATTAGTGGGTTGTTTTACTTGTGCCATGGTGGCTGTAGTTGTTTCCCTATGACTGTAGATGTTTCCCTTCGGAATTTATCACATTATATATGATGTTTTGATTTTAATTTTTCAATTAATTTCCGCACTCAATTGCACAAATACACGACATCCTACATATACCAGAACTGTTAGAAATTGAGTGTAGGAAGTTCAATTGACTGACTCCAGAACTATACCGGTCAAAAAAAAAAAAAAAAAAAAATTCTTTTCTAGGTTTTAAAATTTACATAGATGAAATGGATGACGAAACTGGTGATTACCAATGTTTTCAATATGGATGATATGTTCATAACACTAGGTCATTCATGGCGTGACATGGTGACAAATTTACATCATTTGTGAAAATATTTTATGCATTCATTTAATACAACTTCAAGAATTGAATGATCATTTTTCTAAGATAGGTAGTGGCTTACTCCTTTGTGTTTCGTGTTTGTATTCAAATATTCATTTTATTGCTTTTGACAAGATCAAAGAGACATTGATCTTAATTTTTTTCGTGGCTACTAATATAGTCAAGAGAGCATTTTCTATGATGATTTATGTCAAAAATCGTTTCCACAATCGAATCGGAGATCAGTGGTTGAATGATAATTTGATTCCAAATATTGAAAATGATGTTTTGACAATTGAAAATGATGGAATTATGGAATGTTGTTAAAGTATGTCAACGTTTAAAGAATAATTATAATAAGATATCGAATATTTTAAATTTTTCACAACTTTTTTTCAAATTCGATTGTGCCCCATTAACTCAAAATATTCACGTCCGTCACCTAAGGTAGGGGTGGGATGAGCAAGATAAATAGTTGTTTTTATTTATTTTATGATTTTTTTTTTTTTGTATTCTAATTAAGATTAATCAAATAACTATTTTATCCTTTTTAGTTTTTAATGATCAAAAGGGTTGACTATCGAAGATTTGATCGGAACCCATTCAATTTGATGTTTGCCACTAATTTATCAAAGATTGGAATTGTCTGAAAAAAATTAGGGACAAAATGTAGAAGGTTGGGAATGTTGGCAATTCACCCTAACCAAAATTATTAGTTTCCTATCTACACTGCCCCAATGTGGCAGGTGCAAGACAAAACTTCCTTCGAAAAGCAAAGAATTTTTGATAAAAACATGCCTAAAGATCAAACTCACGAGCTGCATAGTAGGTGTTTCACTGCGTGCAAATTCACATATTAATGACCCATTCACTGGATCCCATTTTCTGCCCCCAAATAATCTGTATCTTAATTTGTCCACTTCCCAAAATGGCGAAACTACAGAAAATGCTACATCAATTGTGCATCGTGTTATTACTATCCCTACTTTTCTTGCAGACCCGTATGAAATTTTGTGATGGGCTGTCAATTTCTGAGGTGAATTTACTGAAAACTAATGAATTGGATGCTATGGTGAAAAGGGTTTGTGGAAGAAAGATCAGTGATTGCTTAAAAAGGGCAGATGAAGAGGATCAGATGGATTCTGAGAGTAATAGAAGGGTTTTGGCGTTTCATAGAAGGTATATAAGTTATGATACTTTGAAGAGGGATACTGTGCCATGTTCAAGGCCTGGGGTTTCATATTATAACTGTAAGGGTGTGGCCAATTCTTATAGCAGAGGTTGTGAGCTCATTACCAGGTGTGCGAGGGGAGATTAGTTGCTTCAAGTCTTGGGTTTTGACATTGGAAAGTGCTGTTGTAGGAGAATGCAATGGTTTGGTAAATTATAACTTCGTTGCTTTGGATTAAATGTTTACAGTTTTGTGTTTTGTGGCTATCTTTGGATAAGTTTCCGAGATGCGTTTATCCTATTCTGATATAAAATTGTAAGTTGTGTTTCACTTAATTAGCAGAAGATCTAGGATTTCTTGAAGAACGTGGAAGATTAGTTATTGCCTTTTTGTATTTCTAAGATGCTGTAGTTATACATGGTATTTTACCAGATAATCTCGATAATTCAAGTCTAAAGGTGCATGTCTGCACGTGAGGGGCTTCGTCTCTAATAGTTTAAGCTTTTAGAGGATAGGTGCAATGTTATATGATACTGTTCTGCACATGTTGCATGTACAGTGTACCTGCTTTTCTTTATTGGTTTGAGTTAAATGTTTAGTGGTTTTGTAGATAGGTAAGAACTAATACATATTGTTCCAGCCGCTTTTAGTTAAAATTGGTGATGCTCCCTTATGAAAAACGGAAGAAAGTAGAATCAAAACTGGCAAAACACTTGAAATATCAAAAATCGAAGAAAAGCAAAGAACTATAGTAATTGGAAGGACTTAAACACAATGATATTTAATGCAGGCAAGTGCAGTCCAAAAAGTCTACTTGTCCATGAGCCACAGACACTTCATGGTAGCCGATGCAGCACACACCTAAGTCTGGCTTAGCATTTCCCCGTTAGAGACCTTACACTCTGTTAGTTTGCTCAGTCCGGCCGTAAGATCTAAATAATCCCTGAAGACAAATCTGGATATGATTTGCTATACGGATATGGTCTCACATCTCGATTTAATCCCAATGTCAATTTGCTGAATATATTGCCTAGAGCAAAAAAACTGGAGAAATGTAGAGAAATTGCTATATTACTTACTATCTTTAGCTGTGACGCCCTGTCAACTACCCTTAAACAAAACATTTGATAACAGTTCTATATCTATTGGAAGAGTAATTGATAAAATTTGAAGAAGTTTCCTCTGCAGAAACACTTGTGAGTCTAGAAACTCAAGCCTTATAGAGCATGTTATCTCATTGTTAAATTGGTTCATTCTGAAGTTTCAAATTCCGGTTACATTATTCATTATTTGTTTAAATGAAGCCAATTTAGTCATCAGTAACACGAAATGAATGAGATCATTATGGCAAAGACAGACCATCAAAGATAATGAGGACCTTCTTCAGACACATGAGCTCTTTTGATAGGAATACAGTAATGTCCTTAAATCTCCTATTCTGATTTTGGCTCCTATTATCATTGTCCATATTTCTTAATTCTGCCACATTGTAGTTAACAGGTTATGTTCTTCTACTTCATCTATTTGAATACTTTTAGAAGAAAAAGAGCAGCAATGGTTCATTGTAAAGCATATATAACATATTTAAACCATTAATTAAATGCTTGTTTGTGGAAAAACTTCTTATTTTTTCATGATTCAGCTGCAGAAGCACAAGATAGACCCGAGATAGTAATGCAGAAGCTGATTCTCCTCAGGCTTATGATGTTGCCTTTAGTAACTGAAGATAGTAGGAGCAAGTAGTGAATTTTTTTTCTTATTCATCAATTAGTTAATTCTTGGTTATCCTATAGGCTTAATCCGCATGCAATTTTAACTTGCTGATAGTTGATGCAACTCGTTAAATGGACTGGTTGGCAGCAGTAGCAAAAACTTGGGTAAAAATAGCATTTGATCCGATTTTTGTGCTTAAAGAAGGTTCCGGACAACAATAATCCTGTGTCTTTTGTGTGTGTAGTGCAAGACATACCGTGAAATTCACTTGCAGGGGTTTAGCCAATAAATCTTCCAGTGAGTAAGTTGCTGGGGAAAAAGCTGCCCTGTAGAGGTGGTCATTGTCAGTTTCGAAGAGAACCGAAAGAACAGATATATTGAATAGGTAAATACGAATGAATGGGTAAACAAGCTCAAAACCCTTTTATGCTAGGCTAGAAAATACTATAAGCACAAGAGTTCGTAGACAAGAAGGGCAAACTGCCAATAATATTTCAAGTTGGCAAAAATCATTATTAAATCACACCTGGGTTCACGTTGGCAGAAATTGTCATTAAAGCTGTCAAATATACATAATAATATTCAATAAGACTCGATGTCCTTCTATGTGAGCAGCTCTCTCATTATATAGAACCAAAATCATAATTGAATATGGTAAAAGTAATCTATCTATAGACGGTACAATTTTAATGATAATATAATCGCATTTTTCGATGATCTCCATAATCTTATTCAATCTCTCTGACAACCCCTTCAAAATGATGCTGATAAAAGTGTCAATTTGCTAACAAGACCTGGCGATAGTTAAAATATTTGTGCCCACGAAGTAGAAATCCAAATCAGAACAATCGTATATCAAAATTAGTGCATACGAAAGACCAAAAATAACAAATAATGCAGTAACTAGAAATGACAGCCTCACTAAGAAATTCTCCGCCCCGTCCCGTCCCCTCCCCGCCCCATTACCCGTTTAAGGCTGGGCGGGGTGGGGCATGGATAGGTTATTTCCTCGTTTATTCCCCGTTTAAATTTATTTTTTTAATTTATTTTTATTGCTCATATTTATTAGATTTAGACAAATAATTTTAGTTGCTATTTTCTATTAGAACTAATGAAAATTTTCATTTAAAATATCGAATTCTAAAAAAAAAAAATTTAACGGGGCGGGGCCCTCGTTACCCATCCCCGTCCCATTACCCGTTTAAGCGGGTTATCCCCGCCCCGTTCGGGGCGGGGCCCGGTGGGTATCGGGTTTGTCTGATTTTTTTGTCATTCCTAGCAGTAACTAACATAGAACACTCCAAAGATATTCCCGAGAACTCACACTCCTCAAAAAGAATTTCCAAAAGAAATTCACGAAGTGTGCCGACACACACAATGAGTTCTATATGTCGGGAGAATTTAGTCGAACGCATAGTTCGGGTTCCGACAAAAGCTCTAACGGCTAATGTACCGACCAAAAATTCAGCAATATATTGAAACCACACAAGGATCCTCATCTGAGAATCCAAAACTTTAGCTTATTACTTAAGCAACCAAAACTCAATGATCTGCACTCTCGTGTCTCTTTCATTTGCATTCTCATGCTCACCAAACAAGCTTCAACCCAAAATCAGCCCATTCAATAGCCCGATAATGATTCCGCATAAAACGAGTAAATTGTTTGAACACTCACTGAACTTTAATATGGTCACGACTTACTCACTGAACTTCAAATTGCCTCTAAATGGTCACTGAACTCAATTCCAATTGCCCACCCCACTGTCTTCTGAGTGTTGGATGTGGTGCAATTAATGAAAGTTCAGTGACCATTTAGAGGTAATTTGTAGTTCAGTGAGTAAGTTGTGATCATATTAAAGTTCAGTGACTGTTCAAACAATTTACTCGCACAAAACTGCCTCAAATCTCCCCACTTATCCAGAAGTCCATTAACACCATATAACCCAAGCCCATTACATACTACTTTCAGACTAATACCAAAAATCACACCCAACCTTCGACATAAGCTGACCACCCAGTCTTAACCATTACCTATTAACCCACCGCCAACCGCAGCTGCTAACTGACCACTCCGACAGCCACCGTTTGAAGCATAACCGCCGTCTCAGCCCCACTCGCTGTCACCAATCCGCCACCACCTCTGCGAGATCTGCCACAAATTCATAATGCCGGCCTCTAATATTTTCGCAGGCCACTGCATGGCCAAATTCAATAGGTGATGACTTCGCTTCAGTTATTGGGACTAATACTGAGACCAAACTGATGAATACTCATTTAGGTACTAGAATCAGAACCTTGGCGTGAGAATCGCACACTATTTCTACATTTTGTTGTCAATTTTGACATTGACTCTCTCTTTATATATATTCTTTTTTTTGTGGGTAGATATACGCTACAGTTGCAGAGGGAAAAAATCACAAATTATCTCTCGATTATTTGTCGTTATGGAGAGATTCGATGGGAAAGATACAGTGGACGAGGTGGAGATATTTACTAACTTGTAAAACTGCAGATTGAAAAACAAATTTAATGAGAGAAGGGTCGTGTTTAAAAAGAACGTGAACGGGAAAAAGAAACAATTGATTCAATTTGATGAAGAGCGGATGGGAGGAACAAAAAACTCCTCCTTTTGAGAAAACCTAACCAAGAAAACAAGAGAAGATTCAAAAGAAAAGCATATGATACCATGTCAAATATACACAATAATATTCAATAAGACTCGATACCCCATCTGTGTGTGGGGTTCTCTCATTGTATAAAACCAGAATCATAATTAAATATGGTAAAAGTAATTTATCTATATATGATACAATTTTAATGATAATATAATCGTAATATTCGACGATTTTCGTAATCTTATTCAATTTCATTGACAAAAGCACATGTTGGTAAATGTTTAAAGCTTGACCTCAAAACCAATGAATGAAGATTACGTAAGTTAAAAATGTGAACACAATAAAATTAGGTAAAAATTCACCATTGAATGGTCACCACTTGTCATTCACTAAAAAAAACCTTCAATGCTCTAAAACTCAAAAAGAAATCTATAAACAGGTCCTGCCTAGAAGAAGTGAGGCAAGCAAATTCAAACATTTCTCTTCCAAATATCTATTTTCTATTTTGCTCCTTACGAGCATGGAGTACAATGAGATTACTAGGAGAGAATCCTGGTTAGGTGGGAGTAATTTGTTGATCGTGATTTTGTGATTAACAAATTGGCACCATCGGTAAAAAATCAAAGAAAAGATAACCACGAATTCATTAACTGAATCAGAAAAATTACTGGAATCAACAAAAAGAATATGTCAAGCTAAGGCAAATCAGGAAGACGTAAAGACGCTAGAAATCAAAACTGAGGAGCATGGTGATGAACTAGTTAATAGCGACATAGATTTGAAACTGAACAGGAAGAGACTCCACTGAAGTTGCAAGGCGATCTATCTCCAGTTCATCATCATCGATGGCGAAAGAAAATGTCGACGGCAAAAACCATACAGGATATGGCAAAAAGACACAAAGCATTGACAACGAAAAATGCTTCTCTGCATGCGAAAGTAGAGAATCGAAAGATAAATCTACAAGGAGAATCCGGTCAAAAAGGGCATAAAACATGTATAATTTTCTTCCGTGAGAATAGCGCAACATACAAGTGTCAAAAAGATCACCGAATGAATAGATCTCATGACAAAAGGCACAACCAATGCTGCCGTCGTGAAAGTAGACGAGAGAAAAGTTTGATCAACACTTCATATTCTACTCCTTTATATGCGGAATATGAAGATCATCTTGGAAGGTCATATGAGTTAGATGACAATGATGGAAGTCTATTGTTCTCAAAAGAGATGATGGAAGTTTCAATTTCAGATAATTTCAAGTGCCTCGTCATAGAGAAGTATAATTTCAAGTGCCTCAGCTAATAAAGGAAAAACCACAATGTATGCACCTAAGTTGCCAAAGCAACAATAACTTCGATTCGACAAACATAACCGAGGGGTCCATACAATCTTTCCAGGTCATTTACAAATTATTGGCAAAGCATTTGATGCTATCAAAAATCGTACATGTCGACTTCCGAGTTTGACGACTGAGAATAAGCACGAACGAGGTCTTCTGGTACCTGAAACAAAAGCGTTGAAGTGTGTTCTCGTCACCCCTCTAATACTTATGTCAGAGAGAGAATTTATGAAAAAATATGTGCTGAAAAATTATGTAAAAACGTACATTGATAATGATTTGGAATGATGTATTTATAGAGGTAGGTAGTGCATTCCTAATAGGATTACAATGTTGAAACTTCTAGAAGTTCTAACGTTATTGGAAGTTGTAATTTAATTGGTTTTGTATCATCCATGTGTTTGGATAAGTATGGGACTCCGATGATAGAATCCTTTGAGGATGAGGTAACATATTAACAATAGGACTTTATCTCTCTTAGATTTGGATAAACATTGACATAAGGGAGAATCCTAATAAGTCGAGGGCTGCACGGTAAGAGATTTAGTCGTGATCTCGAGGAAGACCTAGTGGTCGAGAACAGACAATCCCGATGAGATATGGCCGAGGAGGTCACAAGGCGTTGAAGCCAAATTGGAAAGATACTCCTTGGGTCCCGAGTTCGAGCTCGGCCTACGTTGTACACATCATGTCATCCATCATCTAAAATTTAGAAGCCCATATTTTCTAACGTAAGACCATCACATCAAAAAGTATAGTCGTGTAATTTATATTACAAAAACATTTGAGTTTACAACTTTCATGAAAATTAGAATTGAGTCCAAAACTTTTATAGTAATTACAATTAATCCTAAAACTCTTATAATAATCATAGTTAAGTCCCAATGCTTTATAACGTAGACTTGAAGGACATATATTATCCATGCTCCAATAATTTCATCTTGTCTCTTCGATCCTAGACCACCCAATCTAATTATTTGCCCATGTTTGGGCTCCATTAAAATTTTAATACAATTTCTCATTTTTGTTTTCAACCACATATTTTCTAATAAAATAATATTAAACATAAACCAAAAACTTCACTTTTTTTTAACCACACATTCTTAAAAAAATTAATTTTTCAAAGTACATTTTTCTCAAAACTTCATTAAAAATAGTCCAAACAAGGGCCTAGTCTTTTCATCGGTGTATGCATAGCTGATGAAATTAAGTTGAGCCCAAAACCAAAATTTCTAACTCTGCAACTAAATTTGAAATTAAGCCCCTGTTTGGCCCCCATTATATTACATTCCATTACATTAATTTTTTCTCTCTCTTCATCTCAACCATACATTCATCAAATAAAATAATAATACACACAAATCAAAAACTTTTCAACCACACATCTCCCATCAATCACTATTCTAAAAATTATTTACCCCCCAAAAATTTAATTTAATAGGGGGCAAACAGGGGCTAAGTTGAGCCCAAATATAGTAGTTTCATCGGCATATGCATAGCTCGCAAATCGCAATAAATATGTAAAACTTTTAGATGATAACAAAACGCATATACAAATTATTCCATCCATTTCAATTATATAGGTTTGTTTCGTTTTTCACACAAATTAAAAATGTTTCTTTAGCTCCTGTTTGTCTACCATTTTTCAAAATATTGTTTTCTACAGTAATCAATCTCCATCACACATTCAAATAATAAAATATTCTACACATAAATCAATAAAGTTTCTTTCAATTTTAACCACACATTCTCCAAAAAATACTATTCAAACCATCATTCTTTCTCCCATAATGGGAGACAAACAAGCTCTTAATGTCATTAGAAAATTAATTTTTGTCAACATCTTTCCTAATTTACCCCTAGTTAATTTTTAGTATGTAAAACTAAATTATTGTTGGAACTATTAAAGAATTTGAAGAAGAAGAAGAAGAAGAAATGAGAGTTGTTCCATATTTCCAAGAAGTGCGAAATATGTACATTGGGATGATTTCAAGAAGTTGACATATTAAGTGAGGAAAATTTAATAAGAGTATATTGGTAAATAAACAAAATAAAATACTCTACATTAGAAAACATGTCTATATATTTGAGATAAGAGGAAAATGAAACTCAATCTATATAATTGACCATGTTTGAGCCACCTTATTGTAGAATGAAAATGAAAAATATAGTCGTTATTGGGGCCACATAAGAGAGAGAAAATTTGAATTTAAATGTTGATGTGATGTGATGAATAACAATCATATTCTTCATTTTAATGAGATAAAAAGGTGGCACAAACGGGGGCCTAACTACGGAAAATTGTAGCAATGGTCTCAAACTTTTGCGTTTAACGCAGACTTTACCTCAACTTTCACTTTGTACCATCACATGTCTCAAATCTTTGATAAATTCGCAGGTGGAGACCAAGACCCTGTTTGGAAGGGATTAAATTTTTCAACAGTAAATCAATTCTCATTTTCAACCAAACATTTTTCAATAAAATCATATTTTCCATCACATCAATAATTTTTTCTTCTTTTTCAACCACACATTTCCCATCATATCAATATTTAAAATCAATTTTTCCCCCAAAAATCTCTCCCAAACAAGTTCCAAATGAATGGAATACATCCACTTTTCCATTAGTTGACCAAGAAAAATAGTTTGACCATATTTTAACTATTTTTAAAGGGATGGAATGATAAATTTACATTTTTCTATTATAAACAATTAAAATATTAAATCAAAAATCAAAAACGAAAAACGAAAAACGAAAAAAAAAAAAGAAAAGAAAATTAGTGTAACCTGGGACCTCCCATCTTCTTCCTCCTCACTACACCCTTAAACCCCCACCTCACCCAACCTCACCCACTCCCACCAAATACAGACCAAACCCACGACAAATTATTGCAAAATCTTCTTTTACCAATAGCTTAATCTTCACATGATTCAAACCCCATTTTAAAAACATCAAAATTAATATCTGGCATTTAATTTCCCAAAGCCATTGAAACCTGTAGCTTTAGTTTTGGATATGGTTGTTGATACTTGTCTAGCTAGTCCAAATTCGACATTTTTGTAGGGTTCTCTGGACACTGCAAACGTTATGGGTTACTGAATGGTTCTCTCTACAAATGTGAAACTCTGTTGTCGGTTAATGACCATCGCTAATCTGAGCATAATAAATCACCGGCCTAAGATATTCATATCTTATCTTTATACAACGGCAACTTTAGAGGATCAATAAACCCTAAACTGTCAATTTGGCTTGGTGAAGAAGCTAAAATTGAACAACAAAATTGCAATTTCAGTGCATACGAGAATTGGAGGCAAGGATTAAATTGGTAGTTGTGGTGTGGGATAGGTCGAGGAGATGATGGATTTGAGGATATGGTCGTGGTGGTTGGTACAAACGGTGGTTCGTTGACGGCGACGATGGCGATGGTTTGATCTGGTATTTGGTAGGGTAGGGGGTGGTGTGGGTGGGGTCAGGTTGAAGAAGACGTCATTTTCTTTTCTCTCTCTCTCTCTCTTTCATTTTTTTTTATTTAATGTTTTAAATATTTAAATAGAAAAACAATGATTATTTAAAAATGAATGCGTGTTGAAAATGATAATATTACACCTTCGATCAAGGTTTATATAGTAAAGAATAAACCTTGATCATCGTTTATATTGAAAATCAAGATAAAAATAAAGAAAAGATTTTGGATGATTAAAACGAGAATTGAATCTGATTCATGATTTTTCGTTTGAATGAATTTGGTAGTGTTGAGAGGATTCTAGATGGTTAAGAATATGAATAATCGTAAATTAGGGAATTTTAACTTGATTCATTTGTGTATAAGCGTGTTTAGTATATATCAAGATTTCTATCAAATATGATGTATTAGGCGTAATTTCCACTAGATATGAAGTTCAAGTTTGAGTCGAACCAACCACTCTAGTCCAGTCCAGTCCAGTCCAGTCCAATCAGAGATTAACAACATCAAAACAGGATAGAAGACACAAAACCTAATTGTGAAAAGCTGTAAGCATATTCTTCTCATTTTCTTGTAAACAAATGTAAACCAAAAGCAATAAAACCTAATTAACTAAATTTCCATATCACACAGCCCTTGATCAACCTTATTTTAACATATTTTGGTCTTTAGATAGAGACCATTTCTTTCCAAACATACCAACTCCCAAAACTCCCCCAAGAAAACTACAATCTAACGTGAAAACACAAATTTGAAAAATAAACAATCACAGCGACAAATGTACGTGTCCTGGAAATCAGTGTCTGCTTTCCATTTAGTACCTGTAATGAGGAGGCTTGTAAGGACCCTCGACTGGTACACTAATGTAATCAGCCTGATCCTTTGAAAGCTTAGTGAGGTTAGCACCTAGCTTCCCTAGGTGGAGAGCAGCAACCTTCTCATCAAGGTGCTTAGGCAAGACGTAAACCTTCTTCTCGTACTTGCCAGTTTTCCTCTCATTCCAGAGCTCAAGTTGTGCAATCACTTGGTTGGTAAAAGAGCAAGACATCACGAAGCTAGGGTGACCGGTGGCACATCCCAAGTTCATGAGACGACCCTCTGCCAAGACAATAATACCAGATTTTGTTTCAGGAAATATCCATCTATCTGTTTGTGGCTTAATAGTGATTCTCTTAACCCCAGGGTAGGTCTCGAGACCGAGCATGTCAATTTCATTGTCGAAATGACCTATGTTGCAAACAATGGCATTGTTTTTCATCTTTTTGATGTGGTCAACCATGATGATGTCTTTGTTACCAGTCGTGGTGACAAAGATGTCAGCTTCAGAGACAACATCCTCAAGGGTTAGAACCTGGAGACCTTCCATCAGAGCCTGAAGAGCACAAATGGGGTCAATCTCAGTCACAATCACACGAGCACCTGCTTGCTTCAGAGCAGCAGCACAGCCCTTCCCAACATCTCCATAACCAGCAACAACAGCAACCTTTCCAGCAATCATCACATCAGTGGCCCTCATCAGTCCATCGGGTAGTGAGTGGCGGCATCCATACAAGTTATCAAACTGGTTGAACCAAAAAGTTCAGATATCACTGTCAGTGCATAATCTAGTGAAGAAATGCAGTAACATGACTGTAAGAACAACTACATAAGAAACCAGCATTAAATAGGACAAGACAAGCTAACTTATCAACAATCGATTTTCGAACATACTGAGATCAGAACGTCTATATCTGGGTGATTTACTATTTAAAAACACTATTGTATGTTTCAAAGAATACTCACAAAGCAATACAACTTATGTAATATTCATAAAGCCAAATGCAGAAGATACTAAGAATATGTTTCTAAGCTCCATTCTTGGAATAACTAACCGTCACGAAATAAATAGCACTTATATCCAAATACAAAGTGCAAGCAAATATTTCAAACCAATGAAAGTATCCATTATGCATTCATTGATCACAAAACACAGACGCAAATGAAATGATTTATTTCGTTTTAGAGCATATTTAGACTTAAAAGTAATCAAACTTGTTTATCAGTTACTCTTTTAGTAAAACATGATTGTCAAATTATACAACTTGTTTTCCTTACTATCAAGTAACTTCTACGCACATCCAAAGAATCACCATAACTCAACCAAGAAGATACTTAAGTGTGTTTGTCTCCCATTATTGTAGAAGAAATGGAGTAATGAATAGTATTTTTGGAGAATGTGTGATTGGAATTTAAAGTAACTTTATTGATTTGTGTGTAGAATATATCATGAGTAATGCTATTCATCCCCAATGGGGATGAAAACACAGTCTACATGGCGTTAATGTGGCATTAAATGATAGGTGAAATTAAATAAGTTATTTAATTTCACATTTCATTTAACATATCATTTAAAGACACATAGACTGTGTTTTCATCCCCACTGGGGATGAATAACATTACTCATATTTCATTGAATGAATGTGTAGTGGACAATCTTACTGTAGCAAACAATGTTTTAAAATAATGATATACAAACGTGGCCTAAAGAATATGTTTCTAACTTTTCTAGGAATAACTGACACAAAATAAATAGCACTTTTCTCCAAGTACACAATACAAGCAATTATTTCAAATCATTGACAGTACAGATGAACTTAAAAGTAATCAAACTACCAGTTGCTCTTTTGTTAAAAAAAATTTTCAAAGTTATAAAAATTGCTTTCATTACTATCAAGTAAAGTAACTTTTAAGCATGACCCACATCCAAAGTATCACTTAATCAAGAAGGATATAGCTTCTTTACCCAAGTGGGTTGACAAAAGTGGAGGTGCCCAAGTGAGGTGGCACCTCCACATTGGAGGGAGGAGGAGGCCCACCTCCTCCTCCCTCCAATGTGGAGGTGCCACCTCACTTGGGCACCTCCACTTTTGTCAACCCACTTGGGTAGTGTAGCATGGTTGAATCAAGAATCATGAACGTCACAGTAATAACAATAATATATCAGATCCAGCAAAAAAATTCCTGATCAGATCCAAACTTTTCAAGACATACTATAGCAAAATTAAGCTAGATCCGAGGGGACACCTAAAACAGACACTACAGTTAAATCAAGATTCAGATCTGAACCCAAAGAATTATATGATCATATAAAATTGATAAAAACTTCAGATCTAATCCATCAAAAAGATATATCATGGTATAATTGTATAAATATACCTTGCTCTTGGTGACAGAGTCGTTGACATTAATCGCAGGGAAAAGTAGTGTTCCATTAGCCTGCATCTGGTAAAGCCTCTTCACACCAGTGGTAGTTTCCTCAGAGACACCAACGAGTCTCTCTTTCATTCTGGCGTACTTCTTCGGATCCGACTTCAGCCCATCTCGGATAATCGTAAGCACGATCTGAAACTCCGCATTATCGGTCGAATTCGGGTCAGGCACCTTCCCAGTTTTCTCATACTCCTCCTCAGCCTTGACCCCTTCATGGATCAAGAGAGTTGCATCTCCTCCATCATCAACAATCAGATCGGGTCCTCCACCTGGGCCCCAATCAAGTGCCCTTTCAGTGCACCACCAGTACTCCTGGAGGGTCTCCCCCTTCCACGCAAACACGGCGGCGCTGTCACGAGCAATAGCGGCAGCGGCGTGGTCCTGAGTGGAAAAAATGTTGCAAGAACACCATCTAACCTCGGCACCCAAAGCGGTCAAGGTTTCGATCAAAACAGCGGTTTGAATGGTCATGTGAAGGCTGCCAGTGATCTTGGCTCCCTTGAAGGGCTGTGAGGGGCCAAATTCTGTACGGCAAGACATGAGCCCTGGCATTTCGACCTCAGCCAGCTCGATCTCGAGGCGGCCGAAATCAGCCTGGGACATGTCCTTGACCTTGTACTCGCGGCCAGTGGTGGTTTTCTCAACAACAAGCGCCATTGGTTCTTTTCTTTTGGGTGTTTAGCAAGAAGAGAGGGTAGAGTAGGCAAGGGTATACGAGACTGACGGGGATATAAATAGTATTGGAATGGTAAAATGGACGGTTGAGATTTTGAGGGTTTGGTGGATCTGGGATTTGGTAAAGATGGGGGTGCGGAGGCGGCAGGGGTCGTAGACACCTACCTACGTCCCTAGGTATGATGGGGGAGATGTGGCAACCCAAAACCGTGATTATTAACTGTAGTTTGAGGCAATGCCTGTCTACATTTTCAGCAAGTATACGTACACACGCAATATGATATCGAGAGATTTTTAGAGAGAGAATTGATTTTGAATATTAATATGATGGGAAATGTGTGGTTGAAAAAGAAAAAAAAATTATTGATGTGATAGAAAATATTATTTTATTGAAGAATATGTGGTTGAAAATGAGAATTGATTTACTGTAGAAAAATCTAATCCCTCCCAAACAGGGCCCAAATTAAGCCGCCGTTTGATCATATTATTTTTTTCATTCTAATTCGTTTACTCATTTTTAATTATATAATTTTTAATAAAATAATATTTTTATCATATCAATTAATTTTTTATTTTTTTCAACACATGTTCCCCATCACATCAATAAAAAAAAAAGTATTCTTGACCATAAAATGTACACCAAACAGTCTCTAAGATAATTTGAATTTCAAATCACTCAAAACAACATGTTGTAGATAAGATAGAGAAACAAAGTGGATGAACAGATGAATTCGACGTCTCAGCAATCATTATTTTCATAGTTCAAGATTTGAAATATCTTTATTTGAATTGATGATTGTACTAAAATATAGAATTGTCCTAGTAAAATATATTTCCATTTAGAAGTATAAATGAATCGATTTGGCTGGTCGATCTATTATTTTTCTAGTGATGAGATGTCTTTTTCTTTGTAGCAAGTTATAATCACTTATCAATGTTATCATTTGTTGGACAGGAGACAAGGTCATACGGCACAATAAGAAGTATTGATTACAAATAATAAGAACACAAGAAACAAGAATTTAATTTGGTATGGGAATTGAATATTTTATTCAACTATAATGGAGAAAGAAAATTACAACAATATTGTGTTCCTACACAATTATAACTTTAAATAATAAACCATCTTGTAAAGTACAGTCAACTATGCGCCTGTTTGAGAGAAATTTTTGGATTCATTTTTAGAAATCTAATGACCGTTGCACAGTAGTTTATCACCCATTTTCTACAACGTCTGACGCATGACATTGTTGACTTGAAAATTGTAAGATTCTCTTTTAGGCATTTCCTTTTTTAACCCCCTGAATTGTAAGTATTGTGTAATTAATTTGAGTGGTTGAGAATGGGGGTAAAAAGGGAAATTATGGAGAGAGAAACTTACCAATTTCTAGGGTGCAAATTTGTATGTCAAACATTGTTGGAAATGGGTCGAAGACAACTGTGCAACAGTAATAAAATGTGTAAAAATGAAACCCAAATTTCTCTCAAACAGGCCCTATATATAGTAGACATATTAAAACCCTAACAATATTTTTAAAGATGCAAATAGTATCAAAAATACGTGGAATAAAGGAAACAATAATTTTCCAATAAGAAAAACAACTGAATTTGGGTCACAAACCCAACAATCTCCATTTTGATACAAATTCAATTGCAACGAATGAAACTCCAAAATTTCTCCATTTAGAGAAAAAAATTCGTCTACAAGAAATAAACTAAACTCTTATATAAAAAGCAAACTAACTTCTCCCAATGAATCAAAAATTCTCCATCTCTTCTACGATATCCAATTAGGATGAATAAATCCAAGTATTGCTCCGCATAATTATCTCTGGTTCAACCAAAAATCACAAATGATTTAGAATTTGCCAAACATGGGCGAAACACACCTTGAAACAGAATCAACACCAAATGCTTTTGTAGAAAACCCCTTTCTAAACTCAACACCTTCAAATACACTTAATACATGCGTAACAAAATCAACATCCACGTACTTATCTTCACTGAGCCTATCCCTAGTAATTGGGTACGATAGCGCCATAGGTAGTGGCAAAGCGGCATTATACGATTGAGCTGTATTTTTCAACACAGACTCCAAACCAAATTTCAACGCACTATACCAAACTGAATGTCTATTACGGTACTAAACATTTGCTGATTGTTCTTCACAGATTCTGCACAACCTTGCAAAACGTATATTCGCCCCTCCAATAAAACACGAATACATTTGCAAACCATCAAAGCTCGACTTCCACCAAAGAACTTGTACCCTTTTGAATTAAGAATGCTCAACGAGATGAGATTTTTCTTCAAATATGAAGCATGTTCAACTTGATCGAGTGTTCAAACTATTACATCCACCAGTTTAAGTCTGATTCTACCAATATTAATTACCCGATAAGGTGCGTTGTTTTCCTTAACCGAGACAATTGTCGAAACTATTTCATATGTTGAAAATAAATCCCGACTGAGACATGTGAAAAGCACAAGTTGTATCCAAAATCCTATCATCATCAAGTTTGGATTTTCTATCAGAAATGGCCAACACATCTCCATCACTTAAGTAGTTCTCTGCGACATTGACTTCACATGTAGTTTCGAATTGTTTTTCCTTCTAATTTGCAGACAAATTTCCTTTATTCCTCAACTTGTTGCAATCCCTCTTGGTGTGTTATTTCTCGTTGCAATAAAAACAAATTTGATTATTGAAATTTGATTTCGACCTACCCTTTCCGTAACCACCATGAACAATAAGGCCATCCATCTCTAACTTCAAATCTAATTAGATGCTTCATCTCTTTTCCTTTAAAAACAAAGTATCATATTTATGATGACTTTTTAGATTTTTTAAATAAAGTTAGGGGTAAAGTACTAAAATAAAATGTTGGGAAGACAAATGCCTCTTTTTGAAGGTCAAGGACAAAAGTACAATGCACATCAAAGGTTGAGGAATTTTGGTTCTATTTTACCTATTATTTTATTTTATTTTTACTAAATGATTTCATCTAAATGCGAAGTATGAAAAAGTATAGCTTAAGAAAAAAGAAATGAAAATATATAGTTTAAATATAATATTATCAATTTTTAAAATAGTATAGATGGATAAATGGGAAATACATATTTTCTTTTATTTGCTATCGGAAAATCTGTTATAAAAAGTAAATTTCAAAAGATGCTTCTAAATTTTTTAAAAGAGAGGTATATCTTTGTACTTGTCATAAAATGTTGGGGTCTAGGTCGACATGCCACCTCACCCTCCACGTGTCATCAGAGATGACCCATACTAGCTACGCGTTGAGCGAGGTGATTGCTCATGGGACAAGTGGCTGCATATGCCGAAGTGATCCCAATAGAACGATCTGAATAGGCGTCAGCGAACGAACTGGACTCATCCTCAAATATATCACGGATGCAAAGGCCTACACTCCACATCTACAACGCTGCAATGTCTCGCCTGCCTCGTCAGCATCATCGAAGATCTCTCATACAAAGATCTTTCCAAAGTCAAACTACTGACTAATGGGACGTGTAACAAGACCTAAACGGTCAAATTAGATGTTTCTGTCTGAAATATTCAATGCTAGCCAACCTGCTGAGGGACGAATTGACACTTAGGATGGGATGAGCCCTGAGGATCTGGCAACACGTGTCTCCTCATCCAATGGCTCTCATCTTCCCAACCACCCCCACCTTGCGCCTGAAGAAGGATCAGAATCTAACGCACTCAAGACTACCACTACGTTGTGAAATTAAGTATCCTCTTCCCTTGAATATTAACATTTTTCGATATACACTTTGTTAACCACTTTCCGACGAGTGTTCCAATGCTGGCGAACTCTTCTTCGATTGAACTCTAAAACTGACTTGACCGTCGGAGTGCTTGGGGCCGCTCCCAACCCCTCCGGGAAAGGCCACGAGGCCTGCCCGTGTACAAGAAGAAGTGACTTGAAGACATTTTCTATTGGCCACGTGTCGGAGCCATTTTTCGAGGTCAACGAATTGGCGCCTTCTGTGGGAGACTTACTTTAACCACGAGTCTTCCCACCCAAAAGCTTGTTCGAATATTCGGTCGGTATTCTCCCTTGAAAAAGGGATTGGTTCTTGAAAAAGAATCTACACATCAAGCTTTACTACTGAGAGAAGACCCCACATCGGACCATAAGTTCCCGCGACGAAAGGATGAACCCAAGGAGAACAAGAGATATCTTTGACGAAGAGATTTCACGGAATGTCCCACATCAGCGACCCCATCACCGGTATAGCAGAGGCAACAGAACTGCTCAATTGGCTGCCAAAGTGGCTAGCATGGCCACAAACATGAGAAACATCGCGGCCCAAAATGCTGCCATACAAGAACTCCTGAGGCAAGCGTAGAACTAGGATGGTCCCCAAGCTATACAAAATCCTCAGCAATCAGCCCATAGACGAACCGAGTCAGAATCCAGCTGGAAGACCCATTTCAGCCCTCGGGGCGAAGCCCCTATTGAAAGAGAAGTGGGAATGGATACTTCCAACTACACAGCAGATCTAGCTGCCAATGCCCATGCAGGAGAGGACAAGTTCCCTCCAGAATATGAAGAGCAGCCATAGAGGTCTGCTAGCGTTTTTGATCGGTTCGGACGGGGGCTTAGAAATAGGAACCAGCCCACGCACCAAACAGCTCGCCAGCATGAGCGAGGCGTAGAGTGAAGTCCAAGCGCCTCCGCCTAGAAATAGGCTGGAGATACGGAGCATGAGGGATTGGGGAAATAGAGCTGAAACTGCCCAGCATCCACCTCGCCCAGCAGCAGACGAGAATATTTCTGATGAACCGTACAGGTTATATGAACTTGATGATGATGAAAATTTGCCCTTCTCCAGGGAGCTTCGCACATTTTCGATGCCTCATAACTTTGTCCCTCATAAGATTCCCAAGTACGAAGGCAAAGGTAATCCGGAGAAGCATCTCAACAAGCTTAAATGAGCCTGAGAGGAGCCTCGTCGGCTTTGTAATGCAGGGCATTTCATCTAACTCTAGGTAGAGTTGCTGAAGTATGGTATAGTAGATTGGCACTGCTTAGCATAAGAAGTTGGTCGGACTTGAAAAAGGCATTCCTAAACTAGTATCTTTCTAGGAAGGAAGGAGAGACACTGATTCAACGCTTGCAAGACATGAGGCAAGCAACAAGGGAGACCCTAAAGAGCTACCTCTCTCGCTTCACTGACGAGATAACTTACTGTGAACAAGTCATAGACAAAGAGGCCCTTTCAGCCCTGAAAGGAGGATTAAACATGAACACTTTGTTCTAGAGAGATGCCCGAAGCAAGAATCCTTTGACGTATGATGAAATGGTGAAAATGATGGAGCTTGAGATTGTCAAAAAAGAGATGATCGACCACAGGAACATGGCTGCCCAAGGGCTCCCACCTCCTCAGATGCAGATAGGTAGGGGACCCACCTCTCAAATAGTGAGCCAGCAGTGGACTCATGCCGGACATACAGTAGCTCCCATTTTGGGACAGGTACTGGCCACTGCCACTCTGAATGTAGTCCCCACCTTGGCTTATGAAAATGTTGGACCAAACACAAACAATCCAACTAGAAATGCTGGACGACCCTCAACCTCTAGAAATAAAGGGAGAGGTGAGAGGCCTAGAGATAGGTCCTAGGAAGTGCGGCCCTACTGCACCATTCATTGCTATTATGGTCATGACATAAGCGAATGTAGAGGTATAAATAGGTGCACAAGCAACCCTTGTGACTCTAGAGATTATCGTTGTCAGGATAACAATCCGAGGCGAAGCCCCTCTTGAATAGGTGAAACTAGGTGACACTCCCCCCCAACGATAGAAATAATGATAGGGACAGGCCCCGAAATGGGCAACGCCCTAGGACAGATTCAGCCGCCTCGAATGAGTAACAACCCATTCGCGAAATCAACACCATCATGGCGGACCCCATGTGGGAATTGAATCAAAAAATGCACATAAGAATTACACCAGGGAGGCGGGAGCCCCACCAATGATTAGCTATATAGTCAACCAATCATAAAGCGGCAGGGCTACAGAGCCTATTATATTCACCCAGGAAGATGCTACAAATGTGCACTTTCCACACTGTGACACCGTGGTAGTTAGAGCCGTAGTAGCTCGCAATGGGCTGAAACGCATGCTGGTGGATAACGGTAGTTTGATCAACATCTTATTTGGGACGACCTTTGACAAAATGGCAGTGGATCATGAACTAACTCCAATGAGCTCGCCCCTTTATGGAATCATTGGAGACAGCATAATTCCTAGAGGCCAAATTACTTTGGCTGTCGAAATTGGGGCTTTGCCCCAGGTGGAAAATCACTTCATGGAGTTCCTAGTTGTTGGTCGCCGATCCGCTTATCACGGAGTTTTGAGAAGGCCCACTCTGAAGGAACTATGGGCAGTCACTTCTATCCACCACCTCTGTATGAAGTTCTCCACAGAACGAGGAATCACCTCTGTTCGAGGCGATCAGATGGGGTCCAGGAAGTGCTATCTCAATTCCCTAAGAAAAACAGAGCCACGAGTTAACATAGTGTTAGATGCTGAAATGTCAGAGTGCCTAAATGAAGGGCAACCTCCAATACAATACATTGTTATGGTAGAGGCCAGACCTGATATATCCTTAGAAGAAATGGATCCCAGAGTAATTAAGTCAGAATCCTAAACTGTCCCAATGGAAGAGCTTGATACCTTCCCATTGGACCTCCCGGACGCTTCGAAAGTCTTGTAGGTAGGAAAGGATTTGGAAGAAAAGATTAAGGAAGAACTGAAAGACTTCCTTTGAAAAAATTCAGATGTCTTCGCATGGAAACATGAAGATATGATTGGCATAGATCCCAAGGTCAGCTGCTATCACTCGCGCATTGACCCTAACTGTATTCCGCACAGGTAGAAGAGGAGAGCGTTGAATGCCGAAAGGTATGAGGCCTTGAAAGAAGAGGTGGGGAGACTTGTTAGTAATGGTTTTGTTCGTGAGGCCAGCTACCCGAAGTGGATTTCAAACCATGTGCTTGTGAAGAAGCACAATGACAAATGTGGAATTTGTATTGATTTCTCCAACCTTAATCAGGCCTGCCCAAAGGACAGCTTCCCACTTCCAAGAATCGACCAGTTAGTAGATTCAACTACGGGGCATGAATTGCTAAGCTTCATGGACACCTATTCAGGCTACAATCAAATCCCACGTTCCTAGGGGACAAGGAAAACACCTCTTTCATCACTGATGGGGGCTTTATTATTATAAAGTGATGCCATTCGACTTGAAAAACGCTAAAGCCATCCACTAAAAGCTGGTTAATAAGTTGTTCGCCAACCAGCTCGACAAAATAATGGAAGTTTATGTAGATGACATGCTTGTAAAAAGCCTCATGGCCAAGGAGCACATCAGGCACTTGGATGAAGCCTTCGATATGTTGAGAATATACCACATGAGGCTGAACCCTTTGAAATGCCCCTTGACGTGGCCTTAGGAAAGTTCTTGGGCTATATTGTAAATCAAAGAGGAATCGAGGCCAACCCAGACAAAATCAAAGCTTTAATCGTAATGAGGTCACCACAAAAGCCAAAAGAAGTGCAACGGCTCACTGGTAGAATAGCCACACTAAATTACTTCATCTCAAAGGCAACTGAAAAGTGCTTGCCTTTCTTCAAAGTCCTCAAAGGGGGTAAGAAGTTCCTATGGACCCTGGAGTGTGAAGAGGTATTCCAATAAGCCGAAAAATTACTTATGGCGCGCGCCTCTACTCAGTAAACCAAAAAGAGGAGAGGCCATGCTGTTATACTTAGTAGGGGTAGAAGGTTCGATCAACTCAGTACTTGCACGAGAAGAAGAAGCGCACCAATTGCCAATTTACTATGTAAACAGGGCTCTGTTACCCACCGAAGCACGTTATCCAGTCATGGAGAAATGGCTCTTTCACTTATCACCGCCTCCCGAAAGTTGAGGCCATACTTCCAGACCCATAGTATCCAAGTCCGGACGAATTTTCCATTAAGGTGGTCCTGCAGAAGCTAGACGCCTCAGGAAGGCTACTAAAATGGGCCATTTAGCTCAGTGAGTTCAACATAACGTACATACCTCAAATAGCAATCAAGGGTCAAGCTCTGGCCGATTTTGTTGTAGAATTTGCCAAATCCCCCGAAGTCGAAGTAAACATGGAGCCAGTATAACCTCCCTTATTGAATCTCTTTATTGAACACTCCTCCAGAGAGACGGGCTCGGGGGTTGGTGTCATGTTGGAAAGCCCAGAAGGACATAAGCTCAATTGTGCCGTAAGGCTCGGATTCAAGGCTTCCAACAACATGGCTGAATATGAGGCTCTATTAGCTGTACTTCGATTAGCCAAAGCACTGCAAGTGAAAAGATTGATTATCAGCAGTAATTCAAAGCTGGTAGTGAATCAAGTTAATGGAAAATTCATGGCTAGAGACAAACGCATGGCGGCCTATCTGAAGCTGGTCATGAATATCCTGTCGAACTTCGAGAGGTTCGAGCTGATCTAGGTACCTCGCCAAAAGAATACCCATGCGGATGCTCTATCAAAGTTGGCTAGCAGCAAAGATTCGGAGCTGCTCAAGGCAGTGCCAATTGAGTACCTGGTTGAACCCTCCATCAAGAGGAGTAAAGAGTTGATGTGGATTGAAGACACACCATCCTGGATGCTACCTATCTTAGCGTACTTGAAGAGCAAACCTTGCCAGAGGATGAAACCGAAGCACAAAGGCTTCGAAAGAGAGCTGCTTACTTCATTCTACAGGATGATATCCTATATAAACGCGACTTCTTCTCTCCCCTTCTTAGATGCATAAGGGGAGAAGAAACGAATTATATCCTCAGAGAAGTGCATGAAGGCACTTGTGAAAATCACGCGGGTGGACCAGCTTGGCACACAAGATACTCAGATAAGGGTATTACTGGTCGACCTTGAAAAGAGACGCTATAGAGTTCGTATACAAATGTGACAAGTGCCAACACTTCTCCAATGTACAGAGGTGACCATCTCAAGAACTTACGATTGTATCCAGCCCCTGGCCGTTTGCCAAATGGGGTGTGGATTTTATTGGTCCTTTGCCAAAGGAAAGAGTGAACACTCGCTTTGCTATAGTTGTTATTGACTACATCACCAAATTGGTGGAAGCAAAACCTCTGGCTAAGATTACTGAGGCCAACACTTCCAAGTTTTTCTGGAAAAACATCATATGCCGGTTCAGCATACCTCATTCCTTAGTTTTAGACTATGGTGAAAAGTTCGACAACAGGAAGATCCGAGAATTGTGTGATGAGCTCGGAATCAGAAAGTATTTCTCTTCACCTCATCATCCCCAGGCGAATGGCCAGGTAGAGGCGGTCAACAAGACCATAGAGCTCATCCTGAAAAGAAAGCTAGATGCCTCCAAAGGAGCCTGGGTTGATGAGCTCCCCCCAGGTTCTATGGGCCATCAGAACCACCAGTAAAACAGCCACAGGAGAGACTCCATTTTACATGACCTATGGAGTTGAGGCGTCCCTTCCCCTCGTCGTATCCACTTCACCAAAATAATAAATGATGAACTTAGGAAGCATGAGCTGGATTTTCTTGAAGAAAAGAGAGATGATTTCCAAGTCAGACTCGCTTCTTACTAGCGAAAGATGATGCGTTACTACAATGCTAGAGTGAAAAAGAGGGTATTCAGCATTGGTTACCTAGTACTTCGTAAGGTTTTCCCATCGGCTAAGGATCCTATCACAGAGACTTTAGGACCAAACTGGGAAAGGTTGTATCGCATTACCGAAGAGATCAGGCCCAAAACTTACAGAATTGGGGATCTGAACGGAAGGATGATACCCTATCCCTGGAATATTTAGCATTTGAGGTAGTACTACCAGTAATGAACATGTAATGTTGTAAATATTGCAATCAAATGAATGAAATGTTCTGTTTACTCCGCCCTCATGACACATTAAGCAACATTGGGCGAGGCGCAAGCTCCTCTATAGAGGTCACCCCAGTGAAATAATTTGCCTAGTCAGAGGTGGTGTGGGTGCCATCTTTAACGAAGCAGCAAGTGCATACATCAAGCAACATTGGACGAGGTGCAAGCTCCTCCACAGAGGTCACCCCCAGTAAAATAATCTGCCTAATCAGAGGTGGTGCGGGTGCCATCTTTGACGAAGTAGTAAGTGCATACATCAAGCAATATTGGGCGAGGTGCAAGCTCCTCCATAGGGGTCACCCCCAATAAAATAATGTGCCTAGTCAAAGGTAGTGCGGGTGCCACCTTTGACGAGGTAGCAAGTACACAAATCAAGCAACATTGGAGGAGGTATAAGCTCCTCCTCAGGGGTCACCCCCAATAAAACAATTTGCCTAGTCAGATATGGTGCGGGTGCCATCTTTGACGAAGCAGCAAGTATACACATCAAGCAACATTGGCTCATTAGTTTCTTCCATTTTATTAAGTGGTTGAATAAGTTCGATGCGATATTACTTGTTCATTGGCTTCTTCCATTTTATTAAGTGGTTGAATAAGTACGATACGATATTACATGTTCATTGGCTTCTTCCATTTTATTAAGTGGTTGAATAAGTCCGATGCGATATTACTTGTTCATTGACTTCTTCTATGTTATTAAGTGGTTGACTAGTCCGATACGATTAAACAATTTTCTATGATAGAAGACGCAACGACACTTGGACGAAAATGAATCATTCATCAGAGAAAGAGGTCGAAGCCATTACAAAATAAAAGAACTGGAAAAAACTAAGGATCTACATTAATAATGGCCTCCACTCCCACCTCCTCCAGGAGGGCTTCCTCCTCCTCTTCCGCTACCTCCTCGGCCACTGGCCTGCCCCAGTGGGGCCGCCGAACTCCTCCTTAAGGAAGTCGATATCCAACTCTGGATGCCTCTCACGCAGGTAAAACATCATCTCCTGGGTAACCGAGGAAGCCCAGTAGCTAGCGAAGTCGTCATACTCAGGCATCTTGTCAAAGTTCGCCTTATAGTCCTCGACTTCTGCGTCCTCAACTGTCTTCACTTCGGCCTTCAGTGACTTAATCTCTTCTGCTTGAGCCTCATACATAATTCTCAATTCGACTTTTTGTTTGTTGGCCTCAACTAGAGCTTCCGAAGAAATTCTTTGATGATTATTGACCTGGTCGACCTTTTTGGTCAGAGAGGCCACATGCGAGATGGACTCATGGAGCTCATTCTTTAGCCTATTGGCTCGAAGCTCGAACTCATCCAACTTTGAGGAAGTCGCTATCCATTTTTCCTCCACCTCTTCCACTTCTTTCTTGGCCTTCTCCACTTCGGTCTCCCAGTTCGAAGAGGCCTCCAACCTCTTCTCCAAATCTTCATTTTTCTTACGGAGGCCTCTGATAAAATCCTCTGCTGCGACGTCCATACTTAGGGCCTTGGCCACACAAGCGTTGTTGGCCACCGCAAGTCCTCGATTTTGCACGAGGCGGCATGATTAGCCCAGTCTTCAGTCCAATACTTGTTGTGGACTCTAGCAGTAGAAGCGGTCTCCGTGGGGAGCATCTCCAGTACAGCGTCGGAAAGATCATCATCTTTGCTCCCCAGGAAGTCCGTGACTTTGCCCCTAGACGGAGGACTGGCGGGTCGCTTCTGCCTTTTCTTGGTCACCCCCTCGGCGAAATATGCAGTTATGGGCACAACGGCCCGAATAACGGTAGAAGGGGCTACCACTGTCACCCCAACATCGGATGGAGGAGGAGGGATTGAAGGAGTAGACACCCCTGCTGGGCCAACTTTTCTTCTTTTTACGAGTGGATCCTTACCTTGATTCAACATCAATTCGTGGAGGACAAAGTGGGTGTTTTTGTCAATAATCTCTTTGTAGCTCATCTCCGTCAGAGGCGTCCATAGATCTCGCTTATTATATCTCACTCCTCCTCGGATATTTTACTCCTCGGAAGAGAGTCTGCAAACAAGATATATTAAAATAATAAGCAAAGATGTAGAAGTAGAACCAGCTCAGGAAAGGAACTTACTGTAAGTCAAGTACGAAGTGGGAAAGGTAAGAGGCGCCATGTGGTCGCCCTCCATGGTGTTCCATCTCCTGGCTACCCAGAACCAAGAGCTCCTCCAGCCCTTAACGGAGGTGGGCAGCTAGGTAATGAAAGGGGCAGGGACCCCAAGGAGCTAAGTAGTACTGCCTTTCGTCTCATTTCCCCCAACCACGCACTTCGGCAGAAATATGGAATGGAAAGCGCTAAAAGGCATATCTACCCCCAAGCTGACCCGACGACAGAGCATCCACGAGCCCACTATTTCGGACCAGGAGTTTGGGTTGAACTAGGTTGGGGCTAGCCTATAGAAGCGAAGCACTAACCTAAAGAAATGATGGAAGGGGAGCTTAAGGCCTGCCTTAAGGAGATTTTCACTCACAGCCATGCACCTCGGCCTCTGGTAGCAGGCCCTCTCGTGGGGCTCGAGTACGATTAGTTCGAAGCTGGACGTTTCCAGATATTCTCTTCGACCCTGATGGCCCTACTCAACTTGTCTGAGGACACTAGTATAGGCTCCATCGGAGCAGAATCCCCTCACCTCTCCTCTCCCCACTCCCAGAGACACTAATAGATTGTTCGCTCGCCATCCCAAGGATTTTCAAAGCTTTGGTAAAATCTAAAGAAAGAGATGAAGAAACTAAAAATGGGGAATATTACCTAAACTTGAGGAAGAATACGAAGACTGGTCGAAAGTGTCAGAAATGTCGCCGGAGTTGTTAACGGAGCACGTCGAAAAATGCAGGAAGAGGGAAAATGTAAGAGTTCTTGAGAGCAATATGAAATTTTCACGAAAGTAAAAGCTTCGAAATAAAGAGGATGAGCCTTTTATAGGCATTGGATCATCCAAATCAAATCTAGACCGTCCAAAGAAAAAGCACGGGGATCTCCCTCAAATCTAAGGGTCGTTTGAATTAACGGCCCTGATGAAACGGTGGCCTACACTTGCGACCCAAATACGTCGCCTCGAGAAACGAATGTAGTTGCCATCATTACCATTTATGGCAAGGGAGGCTTGTCTTGGAAGCAAGCAAGCGCCCTCCATGGTTACCTTGGGAAGAGGAAAAAGCCTTCAAATCATTAACACAAAATCCAAGACTGCCCCTCCAGAGCCCATCACTCTGCTCGCCTGTCGCTTCGGCCACAATAGCTTCGCATTGCAACAGCTCTCCACAGAGTTGCCCCCATGTCACTTTGACCATACCAGAATCCGATGTTGTAACAACTCTCCCTAGAGTTGTCAACTCCTATCGCTTCGGCCACAAAAGCTTTGCGTTGCAACAACTCTCCTCAAAGTTGCCAACCCACGTCACTTTGGCCAGAGCAGAATCCGATGTTGCAACAACTCCCCCTAGAGTTGCCAACTCCTATCACTTTGGCTACAACATATTCGCATTACAACAGCTCTTCACAGAGTTTCCAACCCATATCGCTTCGGGCAGAGCAGAATCCGATATTGCAACAACTCCCTCTAGAGTTGCCAACTCCTGCCTCTTCGACCACAATAGCTTCGCGTTGCAACAACTCTTCACAGATTTGCCAACTTATATTACTTCGGCCAGAGTAGAATCCGATGTTGCAACAACTCCCCATAGAGTTGCCAACTCCTGCCGCTTCGGCCACAACAGCTTCGCATTGCAACAGCTCTCCACAAAGTTGCCAACCCATGATGTTGCAACAACTCCCTCTAGAGTAGCCAACCCATATCACTTCGGTCAGAGCAGACTCCAATGTCACGCCAACTCCTTACAGAATCCCCAACTAAACCTATATAACTGACAGTCCTTGTACTATATAAATATTCATACATAGACTTGTGGGACTATTGTTACGGGTTTGCTTTAGACCCGCTACCTCACTCTCCACTTGTCATCAGAGGTGACCCACACCATCCGCGCGTCGGACGAAGTGATTGCTCATGGGATGAGCTAGCTGCATATGTCAAAGTGATCCCAACAGAACGAACTGAATAGGCATCAGCGAACAAATCAGACTCATCCGCTAATATGTCACAGATCCAAAGACCCGCACTCTCCTTCTACAACGCTGCAATGCCTCGCCTGCCTCGTCACGCCTCATCGAAGATCTCTTATACAAAAATCTTTCCAATGTCAAACCACTGATTGATGGGACATGTGGCAGGACCCAAACGGTCAAATCAGCTGCTTTTATCAGAAACATTCAATGCTAGCCAACCTACGGAAGGACGGATTGACACCTAGGAAGGGACGAGCCCTGAAGATCTGGTAACACGTGTCTCCTCATCCAACTGCACTCATCTTCCCGTCCTTAGTATAAATACCCCCACCTTGCGCCTAAAGAATGATCGGGATCCAACACACTTAAAACTACCACTACGTTGTGAAAGGAAGTATTCTCTTCCTTTGAATATTAACATTTTTCGATATACACTTTGTCAACCACTTCCCAGCAAGTGTTCCACCGCCGGCGAACTCTTCTCCGGTTGAACTCTAAAACTGACTTGACCGTCGGAATGCTTGCGGCCGCTCCCAACCCCTCCGAGAAAAGGCCACAAGTGACTAACGACGTGCCACATGTACAAGAAGAGTTGACTTGAAGACATTTTCTGTTGGCCACGTGTCAGAGCCATTTTTCAAGGTCAACATAAACCTTATGAGATATTTATATAATTTACTCGTAAACTTATGCATAATTACTTGGCACACGTGCCTTCAACACACTATAACATTAGGGATTAGTCTAATAATTATTAATGAAAGAAAAACCAACATGCTATCAACATTTGTAAATCCATTTTAATAATGTAGCTTCTTTTAAGATGAGCAATTCAAACATTTATATGTTAGTTAATAGGTTCATCTCTAGCTGATCTACGATATGCAAGATTTGCTTTGTTTAAATATACAACAATCTTGAAATTCATGTACTCATTTAAATTTTGATGTATCAAATTGCTTATTTGAACTTGTTTAAATTTGATATTATAATGAGACTCGAGATTCTATCATAAAAGTTCATTCTTTCTAAGAGGAACAAAATACTTATATACTGGTCAATACTTTCGTATCTAATTGATGTGGAATTTATATTTAACAATGGTATTTGGTGACAAATTATAATGTTTGTGGTTTTGACATTATTCTTAAATTTTCATTTCTCTAATGATATTCTTTAGGATATGGATGGTGGAACTTATTGTCTGCATCAACAAGGACTGTTATCCAACCATGTACTAAATGAACCCTATCACATTGAAGTTTTAATTAAGCATTAGATGAAAATGAAATGAGACAGAATTAGTAAAGATAATATCTCATTCTATCATATTTAATTTAATTAAAAGTAAATCTATCTTCTTAATTTGTTTAATTTTGGTTTGGTCCAATTCAGTTAATAACTAGTTTGTGTACGAAAACGAAGGGACTTTGTTTCTCACTTGTTATTAACTTCAAAGTTCTTTGATTGCAAAATAACAGAAGAGAAAAATATGTTTATTTTACCTCTTATTTTAATTATCCATATATATATATATATATTCATGTCATAGAACTGATCCCACGAACTCTAAGAGCATCTCCAATGCGTTTTTCGGATCAGAGTGATAAATTAATCAATTAAATTTTAGTCCACGTGACATTGATATTTAATGAATAAATAGTCAAGTTCAAATTTCATCTTCAAATGTATTTAATAGGAGAAAGAAATTGATAAAATTGAAAGGAGACGAAAAAATAACAAATAGGAGAGAGAGAGAGAGAGAGAGAGAGAGAGAGAGAGAGAGAGAGAGAGAGAGAGAGAATTTAAATTTTGCAATGTCCTTTATTATTATTAATTTTGCTAGACAGAGTCTCACTTAAGTTGCAATGTCAGACATTATCTATTTTTTCCTATATTGCAATTTTTTATGCAAAGAAGTTGTGCATTTCATGAAATTTGTGATTAAAATTTATTTTTAACTTTGATTTGGATTGAAATTTAGATTTTGTTCCCATCCAAACAGGAACTTAAAGTCGCGTAATATTAACTAAACTATTTAGAGCGTGTTTGATTAGCAAAAGAAAACTTAATGGAATTGAGAGAAACATATTTAGAGCCAGTTTGATCATCATTTTTTTCAAGATACATTTTTATCTTTATTCTTTTCAACCACACATTTTTCAATAAAATAATATTATACGCAACCCAAAAATTTTTCCTTCATTTTTAACTACACATTCTCCGTCGATCTACTATTTCAAAATATATTCTACACTAAAAAGGCTGTCAAACGGGCCCTTAATAAAATGCTTTAATATCGTATTTAATCTACGCAATGTAAATATACAACATAATTGGCGTGTGTCATTTCCTTAATTCTTATACCAAATAATTCGTAATACCTCAATTTATCTGTTCATGTGGGTCATTCCCTTAATTCTTTTCAATTCATATAAAAAAAAATTGAAATACTTAATATATTTTTTTATATATATTGACCTCAAAAAAACGAACTCAACAGATGACGGGCCCACTCTTGCATACGTAAGTCGTATCCAGCACGTTAAAGCAGATCTACGGTCGAGATCGCTCCAAAGACTGGACATGGGAGAAGCTCAACGGCACGATATGTTTTCCATTCGTACTCTGGCAAGATTTACGGAACAGGATTGTATAATAAACAATTGACTGGAGCAATATCTGTTATTGTAATAAACTGATCAAAGAATAATACGGGTTTGTATAAGTATTTAAAGTTTCATTATTCCTCAATTGTTACATGGTGGGGTTTTTATAGTGTTACAAATGGAGTGGTGACTCTTGGATCAATTTACACGTGGTCTTATCTCCTCGGCGGAAGCATCAAATCCTAACTATAAAGTTGACCTTCCTATCTTTTCAAAGCATTTAATGTTATTACATTAACAAGACAGAACACAAATGCACCTTTTACAAAGGTCACATCAATCATTCAAATGGAGATCATCATGAGCAAATCCCTGCACGTAGGCCATCACAGGCTAGGCGCCTCGGATCCAAGAGGGCCTTGGATTAGTAACTAGGCTTCGACTGATAATAGAGCCTCGAATAAAGGAGGGCCTCGAATAAAGTGATCGAGTTGAATCAAGTCCCATATCCTACTTTTGATGGCCACGTGGAAGTCTTTGATGGCCCGTGACAGTCCCTAGTAACACTCGTAACAATAGTCCCCCAAGTCCATGTTTGATTATTTATGTCATGCATGGACTTCAGTAAAAATTTTGAAATTTGCGCTCCACCATACTAGTCCCTCAAGTCCATGGATGATTATTTATGTCAGGCATTGAGTTTGAAGAAGTGAAATAAACCTCGCTTACTTGGGAATGAAAGCGCGTAATCGTAATATTGTTGATAGATAACTGGAGTAGATGATTGAGGCAGAGGCAAGTTCACAGTTGAACTGGCTGAGGCTGAAATTCTTTATGAAGCATAGGTGAGTTCATAGTTGAATTGGCTACCTGTCCTACAATAAGTTGGAAGTTACTGTTGATGTGAAGCCTCTTTACTTGCATGTCATTGGCCAGCCTTAGGCCAGCGAAGAGGACCTCATATTCTACTGCATTGTTTGTGGGTTCAAATCCCCACACAGTACTAATCAATGCCACAAAATCCGCGACACTAGTAGAGAGAGAGCGGAAAACACTGCATCAGAGAAGGTAGCTTTTGACTTTGAACCTCCCTTGGTGAAATACTATCGGACTTACTGGCTAATTGGTGAACGTGATGTCTTGAACCATTCAGCCGTTGGTGTAAGCCAAGATGTTCACGAAAATATGTTTTTACAATGAAAATCTCTTAACAAATGATATAATCAAGTGTATTAGAGAGTTAGGTAAACACTTCAGATAGATAGCAAATAATAAAGTGGAAATCCTAAAATTTCGAGTATCGTTCCCACGAGAATTGATTTAACTTGAGTTCTATTATCGCGACCTTAACCGAATCTATTAAACTCAATATGATTATTTTGTGACTTTATGATGAAACTATGACTAATCTTTGTCAAGAATGAAGAATAATGAAATTATGAAAAGTTCTTGCAAAAGCGGAATTCTTGATAAGATGGATAAAATGTTGGACCAATAAGAAATTCTTTAGAAATTAATGTATGAAAAAGCGTACTAGGATCCCGAATCGCCAAGCAAAATTCACTCTTAACCCCTATCTCACAATTTGACAACACAATGAATCGTTTGAAGAATCAAAACATTAAGGTCATGATCTAACCATAGGTCCAACAATTTCCCCCTTTTTGATTATGACAAACAAGATAATTGAACCTATCCTAGATAGTGAACAAATTTACTATAAAGTTTAAGCAAAAAGTTCCCCCTATCAATATGTATATACAAGAATGCATGAAGTTTTGTAAACACTTAGAGATTTACGTAATGCATATCGGTATATTTCTATCCTCTATGAACAAAACGATGATTTATACCTTGTTGAGTTTATTTCCCTTCTTTCGAATGCATAAAATAAACCACCTAAACTCACACAATTATCGTGCACTATAATCATGGAGACGAAAAGTGTATATAAATCATTCAATAGCCATCAAACGCGTTTAAATGTCAAATTGCAAAATAGGAATTAAAAGATCATAATGCGAGGTTCATCGTTCACCTAGTACATGAAAAGTCTAGCCTAACATGGACAAAAGAAAAGAACAATAAAAATAATGAAAAGAAAATATCACCAAAATCTTGAATTAAATCTTGAAATCTTGAAACTTCGAATGTAAATCCTTGTTCTTGCCTTTTTGTAAGCTCTCCAAGGTGTTTTTCTCTCAAAAGTGGCGTAGCCCCCTTTCTTTGGACGAGTTTAGGGTTAAATAAGTGCCCTAGATTCCTTTCCATAAGAGTTTTAGCGAGACAAACCATTAGTAAATTCGCGATCAAAACCTTTGAGACTATTAGTAATGTTGGTGAAGCGAGTAATCATGTCAACAATAGGTTCATTCTTCTTCATGGAACAAAAATTTTTCATGAATTTATCCCTGAACCCTTCCTTGCGGTCGCAAGGAAATTACACCATGCGGCTGCATGGTGCAATTTAGTTTCGAAATCTTCATTTTGGTCCTTGAACTTCCGTTTTCTCTTGCTTTGACCCCTTTTGTTCATTCTTCCCTTCAAATCATCCCATGACATCCTCAATTTATGATTAAATTCGTGTCCGCTCTTGAGTTGTACTCGGGCCATCATTTGATTATTTGCATTTTGGTCCTTGAACTTTCATTCTCTTCCATTTTGGTCCTTTTTCATACGTTTTCGCACACTTTTCATTCCATCCATCAATGTAGTCCTACAAATGCAAATTATATCGAATTAAGCCATATTTCATCATATCTATCGACAATAGTCCATGTTTTGTGGCCTAAATAAGTGCGCAAAGCGCCCTTATCACAAGACAACAGTACTCACACAATGTCTTTCCTAAACCGTTTATGGTTTTCATGATTGTGTCCATTTTGGCCCTGGTCCACTCTTGGTTTCATAAGTGTTCAGAGAATTTTAGTCTCGAACAATTCTCATTGAAGCGGCCCCACTTCACACTTACATAGGTGATCTCCTATTAAGAGTATTCTCTCTTAATCTACTTGATTTAATCAAGATATAGCAATCATTAAAAGCATAGCTTAACTTCACACTTTGCAGAAAGTACTGTAATTATCATAGGAATGAGTTGGGAAGTATGTCCTTGAGTGCTTTATTCAATTTTCATAACTTAGTTATCCCTTTGAACCAAGATATTGGGATCGTCAACAAGGTAGGGTTACCATTACAAAGACTCTTACGTAGTAGGCTTTAATCTCTCCCAGTAAATCTCTTAAACGTACACGAGTTTACACTATTGAGATGACTGCTTAACGGTATTATGTCTATGACTTATACGTCTAGACTTACCATTACATGTGACTTAATATCTCATCAAATATAGCTAGCCAACGATCGATTGATTTAATAGATACAACATGTCACCACCAAGAAATTCTCTCATGACGCTACATGCTTCTAATTAGCTTTATCTAAAATTTTATAAATTCCAAACAACAATGTTAGAGGATTTCTATCACGCACTACACTAGTCAATCACTTTTCACTAGTGGATTTTAGAAATATAGGTATTCAATACCATTATTGAAATATTACAATGCATTTCAATTTTATGGACATTCTTCTGATATTCCAATTGATCTTGCATATCCAAACAAACGCCGTAATCATCTTTTATCCCATTTCATCCACTTTAGACTTAGTATATATCATCCTTATAATTAATATTATTTATCGGCGAAGATGGCTTTCAAAAGAAAATAATAAAATGTGAAGCTCGTTTTTTTTTCCTAGATGAATCTATTGTCCATTTTTACTGTTATAGCAATATATGAAAAAGTGGATTTTACCTGCCCTGTTTGGTTTAGTTTAGAATCAGGGTTTAATAAATTTTGATAAAATTACGATTAAAAAATTGATAAATATTATGAATATCATAAAACGTATGATTGAAAATAAATTTTCTAAAAAAAATAAAAGTCGAAAAGGACTTCACAAAATATCTCCCCTTCCTATTTCTTTGCTTTTCCTCTCGGACAAATCCTCCACCTACCTAGTTAGTTCCTACACCTAATCGTGGAATTTTTTTTCGTGCTCACAAAATCCGCTAGAGCTTGGCCTTTGATGGCGGTTCTAGCCTTGAAGAGGACCTCAAATTCGCTCAATTCCACTGCCCGTTTCAGTAGCCTACCTGAGGCGTCGGGCTTTTGTAATACTAGCCTGAGAAGGAAGTTTGTCAACATATGGATTGTGTGGGCTTGGAAATAGGGCCTCAATTTGCAGGATGCAATTATCAATGCCAGGCCAACTTCTCCATATCTAGGTAACGCGTCTCAGGAGGTAGCAATGGCTTGCTGATGTAGTAAACTGGCAGCTGGGTCAGACCTTTTTCCTTTATAAGTATAGCACTTATGGCATCAAGGGAGACGACCAAGTAAAATTGTAGAATTTTCCTAAGCTTGGGTTTCGATAGGAGGGGGCCTGTCCCAGGTGTCTTTTCAGCCACGGAAGGCCTTTTCATACTCCTTAGTCCATTGGAACTTCCGACTTCCTTTTAACACTTTAAAGAATGGGAGGCACTTATCTGTAGCTTTTGATATGAAGCGACTCAAAGCAGCCGCTCGACCAATCAAATTTTGTACTTCCTTCGATTTCTGGGCGGACCTCATCTCAATCAATGCTTGTATCTTTTTAGGGTTTGCCTCTATGCCCTATTGGTTGACCGTGTACCCTAGAAACTTGCCTGATGCAACTCCAAATGCGCACTTGAGGGGATTCAACTTCATGTAGTACTTTCGCAAGATTTCAAAGGCTCCACTGAGGTGAGTTATGTAGTCACCAACCTTTAACCTTTTGACAAGCATGTCATCCGCGTAGACCTCCATTGTGTTACCAAGTAAGTTGGCAAACATCCTATTTACGAGCCTCTGATAAGTCGTTCCAACATTTTTTAGTCCAAATGGCATCATTTTGTAGCAATAGAGTCCTCGGTCTGTGATAAATGAAGTGTGTTCCTCATCATCTTGGTACATAGGAATTTGATTGTAGCCGGAATAAACATCCATGAAACTTAGAGACTCATGTCCACCAATTGATCAATTCTCGAGAGTGGAAAACTGTCTTTTGGACATGTCTTGTTAAGGTCAGAAAGTCGATGCATACCCTCCACTTCCCATTATGTTTTTTTACTAGGACCAGATTGGAGATCCACCTTGGGTAAAGGGCCTCCCTTTTGAAGCCATTACCGATTAGTTTATGCACTTCTTCCTTTAGAGCCTAATATCTTTTTGGGTTTAAAGCTCGTCTCTTTTGTCTATGCGGGACAACATTAGGGTCAATTTTCAAGTGGTGGTAACTGACCCCGGGGTCGATGCCCACCATATCCTCATGCCTCCAGGCAAAGACGTCATGGGTCTTGTATAGAAATTCCTTGAGTTCCTCCTTAAACCTTGGGGCTAGGCCCTGTTCGATTTTCAACAGTTTGGTGGGATCCATTGGGTCAATAGGGAAACTTTTTAGTTCCTCTATGGGGGCTGCCTAGGAGGTAGTCTCAATCACGCATGGGTCGAGTTCATCAAGTGCTGGCATCTTAGGGTCCGTAACACCGATCACTGTGTTCATGTCCCTGGGCTCGACTTTTCTTACGGAATTAAGGTAGCATTCCCGAGCCCCTCTTTGATCTTCTCTCACCATTTCCACTCCGTGATTAGTTAGAAATTTCATGCATAGGTGGTGAATGGAGGTGACAACTCCCACATCTTTTAACGCGGGCCTCCCTAACACCCCGTGGTAGGCGACCTACTATCAACGATCAGGAATTCCATGAAGTTCAGCTTTGATAAGGGTGACTCCCTCATTTCCACGACAAGTGTGATTTTTGCCCCTCGGGATTATGCTATCCCCCGTGAAACTGTAGAGAGGGGTATTGATGGAGGTCAACTCATGGTCTAGAATCATTTTATCAAAGGTAGATCTAAAGAGAATATTAATCGAGTTGCCATTGTCAACTGGCATTCGTTTCAGACCGTTTTGAAACACCATGGTCTTTACAACTAGGACCTCACAATGGGGGTAATGCATACCCTCTGAATCTTCATGAGTGAAAATGATGGGTGGTGATTAACTCCTTCAAGAGCTGTTATCCACTATATAGCTGGTCAATGGTCAGTCCTTTACTTCCCGAGCGTAATTTCTTTGGGAATTTCTCGTGTCTCTACCGACGTAAGGACCTCCAAAAATGGTTTCGATCTCATGAATGGGGGCGTTCCCCGTCCCGCTTCAGTGGTCACTTTGCTGTTGTTGTCTGTCTCAATTTCTATTTTCTCTATGCTCCCTCCGTCGGGGAGACACTTCTCGATGGTGGAAAGCGGCCTCATCTCGTCTGGGCTGTGAATCATACCTCAACGGGGGCCTATCCCTCAGCCTAAAGTTATCCCGATTCTCATTTATGTAATTGGAACCTCTAGGATGTTGGGTAATATCTCTATAGTCAGCCGTGTTGTGGCTGTAAGAGTGATGATAAGTGCAATATTCTTCGGGGTTCGGTTTACTTCTAGATCCCGAGCCTCTTCCTCGGCCTCGTCCTCTTCGGGAGCCTGTTGCGTAGATTCATTCGTCTGAGGCTAGTGGCAAGTACATCCTCATAGGCCAACATGGCACGACATTCAGAGTAGCTGTAGCAAGTGTTTGGCCAAAGCTAGGATCAATTTCATTACCGTGTTGATCCCGCGGTGGTCCATCATGTGTGAGGTAGGTCATCTCCCGCGCTGTCTTTGCTGAGGTTGAAGGCCTCTACTGGCCCTATTCCTGTAATCGATCAACTCTTCATTGATAATTTATCAGCTCATCATTTCCAACAGGGCGTCATAGGTCTTGGGATTTTGATTTTTCACATCTCTCCAGAACAAAGTATTCATATTTAGGCCTCCTCTTAGTGCTGATAGAGCTTCACGATCAGTGACTTGAACACAATATGTCATTTCATCTGTGAAGCAAGACAGGAAGTTCTTCAAAGTCTTATCAGGCTGCTGCCTTATATCCTGAAGGCATTGGATGGGGGCCTCTCTTTCTTTGCCCACTTCAAATCTCTTTAAAAAGGTAGTTTTAAACTCTGGCCAACTCCTGATACTTCCAGGTGGTAACCTACTATATCAAATCTCAGCTGCTCTACTAAGTGTTAAATGGAAAGCTCTGTATTTCACAGCTAGGGTGGCGCCTCTCAAGCTCATGTGCGTTTTATAGCTATTCAAATGCTTCGCAGGGTTGCATCTCCCATCATACTTTGGTATCTTGGGCATCACATAGTGGGTTGGCAGTTGGGCATTCCTCAATTCTTGCGAAAAGGGCAGGTTGTCATCATCATCATCCAAGTCACAAGATCTCTGGGGGCCATCTGAATCATATTTTGTATCTGCCTCATACCTTGGTGGTGGTGCAGAAGGTCCTGCCTGATTTCCTGCCTCATCATTCCTCATTTGACGTTTAGGCCGAGGTAGCATAGCATGGGGGGCGTGTTCTTGCTTTTTCTCTAGTTGCCGAGTCTCAAGAGGTAGGGGCAAGGGTCTATTCCAAGGCACTGGCATTTCATGTCGTTGTCTATGCTGAGGTTCTGTTGGGCTTAGTCGGTCAAAGACGCTTGTTGACCTCTGAGGCCTAGGTTCTGGTTCATATTCAGGGGGAAAGTTATCTTCCATGTCGAACGGGGCCTCGGAGGGTCGGCCAGAAGCGTAATTTGAAGATACGTCAATTCCTACTTCCCTATCAACAGGGCTAATTCCTCTGGGATGCCTGGGAGGACAAACTCTTTGGCTTTGCACATCTTCTTCCTGTTGGTATTGTTCCTGGGAGCCTAATGGGGAGGATTGGACGACCTTCGTGGCCTTGCATTTGCATTAATAACTCCTGCATGGCTAGATTTTGATGGGTAATGTTTCTCATATTGGCCTCCATGGTTGCCATTTCTCTAGTGAGCATGGCAACCATTCTCCTTCCGCCTCGCCTATGGTGGTGGTGGGGGCGATGTCGGCTTGTGGGGACGGTTGTGATTGGGACTTCATCGTCGCCACTCTCCCTCACAAGTCTAGGGGGCGTCTTCCTCTGAACTCATCTCTTCCAAGTTTGAAACTAGGATATTTTCCAACTTATGGAGCTTCATCTTGCTTCTTTTCAGGAACAAATCCTTTTCCAAGGGAGATGCCCCAAACTATTTTCCAGAAAGCTTTTTCTACGGGTTTGATCGTGTTAGTTTCCCACAGACGACGTCAATCTTTTGACCTCAAGAAAACGAACTCAACAGATGTCGGGCCCACTCATACATAGGTAAGCCGTATCCAGCACGTTAAGGCAGATTTGCGGTCGAGATCGCTCCAAAGATTGGACGTAGGAGAAGCTCAATGGTACGATTTACGAAACAGGATTGTATAATAAACAATTGACTGGATCAATATCTGTTGTTGCAATAAACTGATCAGAGAATAATACGGGTTGCTCTAAGTATTTAAAATTTCATTATTCCTCAATCGTTACATGGTGGGAGTTTTTATAGTATTACAAATGGAGTGGTGACCCTTGGATCAATTTACACATGGCCTCGTCTCCTCGGCCGAAGCATCAAATCATAACTGTCAAGTTGACCTCCTATCTTTTCAAAGCATTTAATGTTATTACATTGACAAGACAGGACACAAATGCACTTTTTATAAAGGTCACATCAATCATTCGAATGGAGATCTTCATCATGAGCAAATCCCTACACGTGGGCCGTCACAGGCTAGAAGCCTCGGAACCAGGAGGGCCTTGGATGAGTAATTGGGCTTCGGATGATAATAGAGCCTCGAATAAAGGAGGGCATCGAGTTGAATCAAGTCCCCTATCCTACTTTTGATGGCCACGTGGAAGTTTTTGATGGCCACGTGGTAGTCCCTAGTAACACTCTTAACAATATAAATGTTCGAAACATCATATTTTAATTCAAAGTCTAGTATCGTTCACACTCCGATTGTGGACGAGAAGGAATTCTAAACTCCCTAACACCATAGTCGGCAGCCACATACTCTAAGGGTCCGTTTGATTGCAAGGGTGGAAAATGGGTGGAAAGAAAATGTTTTTCAGGGAATTGATTTTCTTAGAAAATGTTTTACTAGGAATTGTAATTAATTATGTTTGATTTGTATAATTTTCCATGGAAAATGTTGAAAATTTGGTATCCATTTGACTTCGTTTTTTATGGAATTTGTCCATTAAAATGATAATTTTTTCTACTATTGAGCCTAAATTTGTTCTCATTATCAAAAAAAAAATTTTGAAAAAAAAAATTTACCATACCGATTATCGTTTGACTTTATTTTGCATGAAAGTTGTCGATAAAAGTGAATTTTTTTTTTTTTTTTTACCATTGTGTCTAGAATTTGTTCTCATTGCAAAAAAAAAAAAAAAAAAAAAAAAAAAAAAAAAAACAAACAAAAAAAAAGGTGGAAAATGTTTTCCCACCTATTAGGTGAAAAAACATTTTCCACCATTTGTGTATCAAATGGTTGTACCTAGAAAAAGGGAGGAAAACATTTTCCGTGGAAAATTTCGCATATCAAACAGTCAAAAAAGTGAAAATAGGAAAATATTTTCCTATTTCCCTGGAAAACTCCGTCAATCAAACGGAGCCTAATTACTTTTGCCTTTTTCTTTATCAATTTGCCAAGGAATAGCAAGAAATTCTTTTACCTTCCTCTCGATAAAGTTAAACCAAATTTCTAACTCAATAATTTTCCTTAATGATCGGAAAGTCAATGAAATGTGGAGCACATTCAGCGATTGTTTGGTATAATATATTTGAAAATTATTTGTCTCGAAGTTATTTTTAATCAAGTATTTTCTCCATAAAATAATTTTGCATTTGGATCCATAAATTTTCATTATATTTAAATGGACTAAAAAAATTCATTACTCTACTCTATCCATTTTAACGATAATGATTAAATAGTTTGAAATTCGAACAAAATAAAGAGAGCATAGAAATTCTCTCCTTAACCTCGTATAATTTAACTAAAATGCCTAAATAATTCAACATTCGCGCCATATTTATTTTCTAACTCTAAGAATCTATTTTTGGTGAAATTTCCTCTACAAAACATTACTAGGTTTTAGCTGTTACAAATTAAATATTGGGCACGTGGAGCACGATCTCACCATCAATATTACAATAACTATGCCTTTGACTTGGCTGACAAATTACGAACAAGTTTGGTGATATTTTTCATTTTCTATTGATTAATGACATAATAAAATGTAATTAAATCATTTGCCCACACAAAATATCTTTGGCATATGCTTAGATATTTGTTGTTGTCAAACTTTGAATGACATCTATGTCAACTCTATGAGCTAAACCAACCATTGTAACTAACATTCGACTGCTTGAATTAGCCATGCCAATATGGTTTGTCGGCTCGGGCTCAGTCCTGAAAAAGTCCAAGTCGGGCCCGCTCGTGGCTCGATAGGATCGAGCCCCATTTTGGGACGTCGCCCTAGCCCAACCAGTGTCACAGGTTATTTCGACCCGTGAAGCTTAAAAAAAAGAGCTTATAGCTGTAATTTTTTTATATGCTAATATTTAGTTATTATTTATAATACGTTAAATTGCACAAATTTTAAATTCTTTAAAAAAATTTAGATTTGTCATGAATTTTTTGTTAAAAAAAGTTCAAACCATTTTTACTTGAGCTGAGCCCGAGCAAAAAGTTTCGGCTCGACTAATTGACACCCTAGTTTCAACTGTAAAATGTATGCAATAGACACCCCTAATTTCATTATATATATATATATATAATGAATATCTTGTATAGTATTTTTAGCCCTATACTTATAAGAGAAGTGATTTTGGAGACACTAGGTGAGGTCGAGAAGGCAACTTGTCCCTTTCATTCTATATGTGGAGTCAAGGTGCCTAGGTAAACTCAGGGCAATCCAACATGGGCCAACTAGACATATTAGGATTTAAAATTTTATCTTAAAAGATCAATATTTTTAAATGAAATAATTCAAACTCTTATAGGTTGATTTAGATTTCGGTATTTAACCATTGTAAGAATTATCTCTGAACATGACATAGCTCGTTGGTACTATACATATTAGGCCCCGTTTGAGTCACATTATTTTTTTCATTCTCATTCTTCTACTCATTTTTAACCGCACATTTTTTAATAAAATAATATTTTTCATCACATAAATAATTTTTCCTTCTTTTCGAACCACATATTCTCCATCACATCTACAGTAAAAATGCATTCTTTTTCCAAAAATGTGCACCAAACGGGGCTAGGTCAACCAATTTTACAAGCTTGTTGATTTTCGTTGCATTCGGGGTCTGTTTGTTGCATATATGTCGTGGTATATTGGTGACAAATTTTATTATTAATGTTAATTATTTTCAAATGGATTAATCGAAAAAGTAAACGACTACTGATTAATTGATTCTTTCGTTATTCATATAAGATTGGGAACCTACAAGGGTTGTTGGTGTTTGGTGGATTGGCGGCCAAACTATCTTTCTTTTGGTGTCATATTCTTTCAATTGTTTTGACATTTAGATTTAAAGAAAATATGAATATCCCTTAGGAGTAAAAGTTGAGTCTAATAAATACGTAATCCTCATTCATTAGAAACGAAAAATATTTAAAGAGTTACAAGAATATAAATAGTTAGCGGTTGTAATAGTCATTTTATGTGACATCTTGTTATTTGAGACATTAGTCTGTTATTTGAGGCAACAATTGTATAGAATATTAATGCTTCAAATAACAAGTCGTTACATAGCATGACTACTGAAGTGACTATGAATAATATTATTCTATTTTTAATTGAAAAAGAAAAGTTTTTATTTATTTGAACATTTATGGTATAATGCTAAATGACTCATCACGCAGCAGCGATTGCATAAAAATTCTTTCCGATGTGAATGTCAATTGAAGGATTTAATCATTTTGGGATTTGTTAGGTGACAAAGTAGTGATATTTGAAAATAAAATTGAAGTTCAACAATTTTATTAAAATTAAATTGAAATTTAATGACATGAAAGAGATAAATTAGAAAATTATGATTAAATGAATCGAGTCGGTCTGTGTCCGATATTCCTTTTCACAAAGTCGGAATTTGGTGAATTGAGTCAATTACGACGTCAAAATCAGGGTTTGGTGACTTCAAATTACCAAAATACCCCTCAACAACTCTTTAATCATCTTGACTCACCAACTTTTTACCAACCCACTGGCGCAACTTCGAAAGTGGGAAAAATAGAAAAAGAGAGACGACTTTCTATCAAATTTTTGTTTGCTTTTAAAAACAAATGCAACAGAGGTTCTTAATCTTTTAGAAAATACGGAAATAGGTCCCCTATAGTCAAATCTTGGCACTCCCATCATCAACCTTGTACACTCGGATGAGCGAAGGTCCCCTTCGATGAAATTCATTCAAATGGATGTTAAAATTGTGAAAGAATCTAACAGCGAGAGCCGTGACAATATAAGGTCAAACCTTAAACTTTACGAGTTTAGATGAAACTTATACATAATAAGAGATTTTCTATATTTTTATTATTATTCTAATTAATCTATGACCATTAATTATTTTAAAGAGAGTTATTAATTATTTCTTCCATTTAGCCCCCGTTTGACACCCATTATTTTGAAGAATGAGTTTTTGAATAGTGATTGATGTAAAGAATGTGTGGTTAAAAAGTAAGAAGAATATTTGGATTTATGTGTAATATTATTTTATTTGAAGAATGTGTGGTTAGAAATAAGTACTGTAAAAAAATGAGAATGAGAATGAGATAAAAAATGGGTGTCAAACAGGGGCTTAGTTAGCTTATTTGACCTTTACAAAAATAGACAAGAAAAAAATGTGTGCCCCTTTTAGCACGTCTGTTAATTGCTAAAATCCTGCAAGTTACGATTTCATAATCAAGTAAAAAGGTGTGAATAAGATATTATTTCTTCGAAAACCAAGTACTTAATCTAGTTACCATTAATAGTAACTCTAATTGAATGGTCAAATTGTGATTTATTGATTTTATAACTAATTATCTAAAACTAATAAAGTTGGCTTGATGAGCACAAATGGGGAGCAAGAAAATCAATAGTATCTTTTATTGTCCTACTTAAAAGGGAAAAGAGAAGTATTTTTGCTTCTGAGAAAGCAAACAGTGAACGTGAAGGTTCAAGGCTTAGCCGAGCATTAACAATTCTATCAAGACCGCGACGATACGTTTTTAATTTTGCCAATCAATGTTCATATTTTGTTCAATAATATCTTTCGAGTATAATTAAATACATTCTCACGCATGACCTTCCTATATCCATATGAAATATGCGAATAAGGAAAGATGCATTACAAACACAAGAACATCCACTTAAATCATGTCTAGCATAGGGATATATCTATATTCCCTAATGGACATTACAATGATTGCTATAACATGTTATATTCCTTTATCTCTCAAATAAAATAAAGATCACATATTAATTTAATTAGTAGTTAAATAATTGAAAAGTATTAAAACCTATAATCATCATCCAAAATAAACAAGTACTACAAGTCAAAATCTTGAAATTAATATTAAAATTTCATAATAAAATGTTCATCTACATTGTAATTTCTTGGTGTGTAGAAATCAGCCTCAAAATTAGGTTTAAAATGTGGTATAATGCTTTTCCATAAAAAGTTTGACTCGAAGAACGAAACATACTTTTTGCTGTCGAATTGAACAATGTGATCACGTTGTATAATCCCATGATAAGCCTTCATCATAATGACCTTGCGATCACAAGGTAGTACTCCTTGTGATTACAAGGTAGTGCCTTCGCCCTGTCTTCAATTTGGTCCCTAAAAATCTTCTTATTTTCATCTTGGGTCCTTTTTGTATTTCTTTGAGTCCTTCAACTTTCAATTTTGTTAACTAAAAATGATGTAGCAAGATTAGATTAACATAAACGAAAATTTTACTGAATATTGCTGGAATTGGATCATAGTTTATAAAGTAATTGTATTAAAAAGTTTGAGAGTGTTTTGTTGCCAAATCCTCTTAGCTTTACTTTGTGAGGGAACCATGTGTCCCAATCCAACTTCATTTCAGCTACAGTGCAAACCTGAAAAGGAGTGCCATCGCCAAGAGTTTCGCTTCCTTGATTGATCATTGTGGTCGACCATTCATGTCATCATAATGCCTACGTTACGACTATGTCATTGAGTAATAATGGTCTGCAACTCGGCAATCGTTACTTTTTTATCATTGGTTGAAATTTAGGCGCTGATGTCTTAGTTATCATGTGCCATACTAGTAGTTGGTGCTGAGATGTGGGGCGGTGTAGTAATCCAATTGACCTTTGGGACTTCCGCATCTTCATTTTCATGTCCGACATAACTTTTGTATTGTTGCATTTTAGTCCCTACACTTTGAATTTCGTCATTCTTCTCTGTTTCTAGCTTATTTTTTCAAAATTTTCATCAAACCATTGAGCTTTACCTATTAAACACACTATACAATAAATCAGGCGATATTTCATCAAAAGAACTATAAAATGTTATCATATTTAAGGGTCGAGTAAGAGTATAAACATTAACCATACATTTATCTTTCATATCAAAATGTTTTGTCAACATTTTCTAGGTGGTTATGGTAATCTCAAATTCCTACCTTTAATTAGCATATTATAAACATACAGACATACAATCACATGTTCATTTGATGTGCTTTTTATATAGACACATTTGTCGCATTCATTAATTTTGAATTTATTTGACAACTTAATTTTGTCAAAATTTTATTGCCATTGCTTAAGTGTTTATTTTAATCCATAAAATGATTTAATAAGCTTGCACACATTTTTCTCATGTGCAGGAGTCACAATCCCTTCAAATTGTTTCATATGTATTTCTTCTTTCAATTCACCATTAAAATAGGTAGTATTTTAATCTATTTAATGTATTTCGAGATTATGTAATGCCGTAATTGAAATTAATACTCAAATAGACGTGATCTTTGTAACAAGTGAATATGTATCGAAGAAGTCAAGATATTCCTTTTGTCTATATCAATTGGCTACTAACTTAGTCTTTTACTTATCAATTGATCCATCGACTTTTAACTTCCATTTTAAGATCCATTTGCAGCCTAAAACTTTATTTCCCGGTGGGAAATCAACCAACTTCCAAGATGATTTTACATAATGGACTTAATTTCATTGTTGATAGCTTCTTTCCAAAGAGAAGTTTTGGGAGTGGACTTTGTCTCGGTAAATGTCATTGAACAATTTTTTAGTAAATATATTAGAAAATTTGGGCCAAACGCCTTAGATATTTTTCCCTTCTACCGAGTCTTGATTCTTTATCATCTTGATGATTTACATTTGTAGTATTATAAGTTCATTTTTGTGAACTTACTTCTCTTCTTTTATAAGGAAAGATATCTTCAAATAATGCACAATTCCTTGATTCAATTATAGTACTTTCATGTACATTAAGTTTTTTGATTTGTGAACCAGAAATTGATAACTACTATTATTTGCATATCCAATAAAGATACAATCAATTATTTTAGATCCAATCCTATCTTTTTTAGACTTAGGTATTTGTACATTGGCTAAGCACCTCCACACTTTTATGTATTTGCAAGAAGGTTTTCAACATTTTCATAACTCATAAGATGTTTCAACTTTATTTTTATGTGGTATTTTATTAAGAATATGATTTGTTGAAAGGCTTGCTTCATCCACAAGTTTTGGGGTATTGCATTCATTATCTATTGAAGAGTTCAATTTTTACGTTCGGCAACACCATTTGATTGAGGTGAATAAGATGCCATTATTTGATGAATGATACCAGATTGTGAATAATTTTTTTCAAACGGTGCAACATATTCTCCACCCCGATCACTGTGAATAATCTTTATTCGTTTTCTAAGTTGATTTTCAACTTCATTCGTTTAAATACTTCCAAAGCTTTATCTTTACTTTTCAATAAGTATACAGAATAGTATCTTGTACAGTCATCAATAAAAGATGAAACAGTTTTTTACCACATTTAGTTTGCACAAATTTTAGGTCACATATATCGTTGTAAATTGATTCTAAAGATGTTGTATTTATTTCAATCGAATGAAATGATGTTTTGGCTAACCTAGCATCTACACATATCTCGCATTTATTGTTTGTATTAAAATGCATAGTCGGTAGTAAACTTAAATTGATAAACTTGTGTAAAGAATTAAAGTTTTCATGTTCTAATCTATGATGTCATAAATTAGATGACTCAAGAATATAAGCAAAAGAAGATATTATTCTTTGAAATATTCGGTACAATAGTGAAGACATTCATCTTAAATAGTACATCACTTAAATAGCCTTTGCCTATATATATATATATATATATATATATATATATATATATATATATATATATATATATATATATATATATATATATATATATTATTCTTGGTAAGTACAAACTTATCAAATACAAAGACTAGTTTGATGCCATTCTTGCTAAGTAAAAAACAAGAAACTAAATTTGTACGAATGCCCTGCACATGAAGTACATTGTTAAGGTTGAGTTGTTTGCCCGATGTCATTTTCAACACCACTTTGTCTTGTCTTTCAACTTTTGAACTTGAAGAGTTTTCTATTAACAATTTCTCACCATTTGTTGGAGTGTAAGATAAAAACATAGTCTTATCAGCATAGATGTATTGAGTAGCACCCGTGTCCACACACCATTCCATAGGATTTTCAATATTTTTGCATTATGGAACAACGACCTTGTAACAATTGTCCTTGAACTTCTTTTCATTCTTATTGTTTCTTAGCTTGAAGGACTCCCTCGAAATGCTTCCTTATTTTGTTCTTGTAATTGATCTCCACCACATATTCCTTTGCTTGTGGTATTTGGCTTCTAATCAGTTTGTTCGACTTTCTTTTGTCCTCTTTAATTCTCAACTCGACTATGAGTTCTTCAATGTTCATCTTCTTATACTTATACTTGAGATAGTTCTTGAAATCCTTCCACATGGGTGGAAGTCTTTCGATGATTGCAGTCACTTTAAAGGTTTCACTTAGAGACATATTTTTAGCGTGAATGTCGTGAAGAAGACATTGCAATTTTTTTTGCTTGATTGATCACTGTTTTGGAATCTACCATATTGTAGCCTAAGAATTTTTCAAAAATAAACTTCTTTGTTCCAGCGTGTTTAGTCTTGTATTTCTTCTCCAAGTATTCCCATAACTCCTTACCAAACTTCATGGTACTATACATATGTTGTAGTACGTTGTCCAAACCATTCAATATGCAATTTTCACATAGAAAATTTGAATATTTTCACACATCCAAAGCGATCAATGATGCCCTATTGTCTTCCCCTTCTTATACGACGGGAGCATCCTCATTTAGAAATTTAACCAAGTTGAGGATTGTAAGGTAGAAGAGCATCGTTTGTTACCAATTTTGAAATTAACCCTGCAAATATTTTTTCAATTTCTCTCTATGTGGCACAGAGGATGGATGAACGATAGTAGGGAAAACCATAATCGGAGGAACAATAATTGAAGTAACATTGATTGTATTGTTAATGGTAGTCATTTATGTTTACACAAACAGAATATAAACCAATCCAAGTTTTAATAAGATTAGGAGAGAGTAGAAAAAGCTAAACTAAAAAAGAATTTAAGTTTAACCGAGTAAATAAGAAATTAAATAAAGAAATCACTTACAAATTCATCTTAAGAATGTCATCAAAATAATCATAAAGTGATTTCTTTATTGTAGAAAATAACCACGATGCAAAAACTTACTAGGAATGAAGCAAAACTTTAAAGGACACAAAAACAAGAAATTAGAATGCAAAAGATCGAGACAAAAGTTGAACTTGTTGTCCTTAAGATGAATTTACCTTGCATTGTTGCCGACGATGAATTTTCAATCATCTCTCAAGATATAACGATCATTTCTTATGACGGTAGCACTTCAATTCACAAGAAACAGTGAACCGAACAATATTTTGTACTCCTTTTTGTATGAAAACTAAAACAAATTTTGATGTAGAAATTTTGCTATAAATTTGATGTTAATGTATGCAATGATTGCATGTAATTGGAGTGAATAAAATCATCAGAGGGTCTAATTTATAGATGTTGAAAGTTTACTCCCAAAAAGATACAAACCAAAAATCAACTTATTCATGAAAAGTTGCATCAGTTCATTTGACTAGTCCCGACCATCACCTGATTGCTCGATTGGTTTTTTCAGTAAGTTGATTGCTAGCTGCTAGCAAGGTGGTCGCTCGAGTGGTCAATAGAATTTTTTGTTTGGTTAATTCAAAATTATTCATTTTATAAGCCCTACTTCATTCACTAATTTCTCATTCATCAAGAAACAGTTTTCGACTTTCAAATATACCAAACTCCTCTATCTGAGGAGTAGAACATGTTCGACCCATTTCTTTTCAAATTCAAATAGTAGGATCCATTCAAATATTTGGTCAAAGATTGATAAAATCATCTTTTTATTAACTATTTTCCAACAACATCAATTTGAACATTTAGGATACCATTTCTAATTTTCTATTGGGTTTATTTGTTGGCACATTATTAGTCTAGGTAGTATAATCCAAATCTCTTAAGAAGATTACCATCTTGTTTTCTTGACTTCAATATTTTCAACATAACCCGGAACATATTTATTATCAGTGCTTTTTCAATAATTGAGAATTGTGAGTTGCTTCACTTTCTCTTTTGATTGATTGATCTCCAAGACAAGAATGTCAATTTGACCATCTTTTCTTCTAGTAAGTTTTTCATGTAGTGATCTTAGATTCAGTAATATTTCTTTAGTCCTTTATCACCGACACTAAAGTCTCTAGAGTTGAAGTCTTGCCTTACCCCTTCTTAAATTTTTCGCACGAATCAAAATATAGAGTTTATAGATCATTCTCTTTGATCTGATTTACCGATCCATCTATTTGTGGTTCAAAGGTACCTAAAGACTTGTGAACAAAGTTATGAATAGTTTGAACAGAGGCAATAAATGAGATCATCTAACTATTCCAGTCTTTTCTTCATCTTCATCTTCATCTTCATCTGAATTTTCTCTGTTGTTCGTACATTTTACAGCTATGTAACCTTTTGACCTCATTTTTGTACCATTGATATGGACAATAGATATCAAGCCCATTTGCGTTCACTCAAGTTAATTCCAACCTGTTTGGACAAATTACTAGTCAATGACTCTTTGGAGAAAAGCTTTACAATGCAAGACAAATGTTCGGGTTCTGGTCACATATATGAGTAGGACTGGACGATAAAGAACAATCAACAATACCAAACTAAAAATGAAAATCAAACATCTAACTCTAAAAATTAAAGATTCAACTCAAGAGGAGAGGATTAGTAGCTTTAAATTGATATATTTGCATTACCCATTCAATGATACAATGATGGGATATTTATAGTTTTATGTGTAAAGTGATATCCAGTGGATGAGGAGGCACGTGGTTTCATCTCCTGAATCGAAGTGTCCTATCCTAAGCATCAATTTGACTTTCCTAACATGTGGCGCATTTAATGCTCTTAAAAGGAGAGGCTGCCACCCTACAACTTACGTTGACAAGACTGGCACATTACTCATTACAGAGATCACATCAATGTATTGAATGCGTATGATGGCCATGCTGCCGCATTTTGAAGCTGAAGCGCATGCAAGAGAAAAACGCATTAATCTGAAGTGTATATGATAAAAACTGTTTGAATTCAAAGCCCTAAATAAAGTTGACAAATGACGCTTTAAAGGCTCAAGAATGACTAATCAAGAGGAGATGAATTGATTATTTAAAACTTTTTCAAAAAATTAATATAAACACAAGAAAGATCAAATCAATAAATTTAAATATTAAGTGCAAATGTAAATGTATTAAGTAAAAGAAAGAGAAATGCAAATGATATAATTATGGAGGTTCGATCCAAAACATTGATACATCCTCCGTTACAAAGCCTTCACAAGCAAAGCCTTTTCACTATATTGGTTGTCTTATGGTACAATTCAACTTTTTACAACACTTCGAGTGATTTACAAATAAGGAGTATCGATCCTTATACAATGTTGAGCTTTACGGGACCTCAGCGCAACCCATAAATTTAATAAAAAAGTGATTTTACAATTTGAAAACTTTTTTCTTAATAAATAATATGATTAAATTAAGTATCAAGAGAGAAATAGGCTAGCACAATAGAATTGAATAAAGCTCAAGTGTTAGGCGAAAATTTTTTTGATGAGAAATGATTTTAAAAAGTTAATTCAATTAAAAGTTTTTCAAAATGAATGATTTGAGAAAGATAAATTAGTGTAGTTTTACTCAAGAATATATCATATAAATGCTCTTAAAAGTGTTACATTGAATGTAAAATGAAATATTATTTATAGCAGTCAAAATGCCAAAATTTCTGACCAATCGGATGTCCGCCTACTAAACCAGACGACGAAACTAGCCGTTGTGAGTCAAAAATCAGAATGGTAAAAAAATTGACCATTGGACGAACTGGACGTTCGTTGGGACAAAAAAATTTGGATTTTTCTTTTCTTGATTATTTTAAAAAGTGTAGGTTTTTTAAGAACATTTTCACTTAACTTTTTAAAATAAGTGATATTGGTAAAGGATTTAAAAATTAAGTGAAGATTTTTATCTCTTTTTGAAAATATTTTTTATGCGAGCGTTTTTTTGAATAATTTATCTCGTGCATAAAAATTTAACTTTTGAACTTTTAGTGATTCATTGTTAAGTATTAAAGCATTTTAACTTTACATATGGATTCAAAAAATCTGTGTCTAATATCGTCAATGAATACTTGATTCATCATGAATGTTTCGATTTATTTGACGTAATTGCTAGGCTTCCATCTCGATTTTCTTTGATCGTAAATTATGAGTCTTGGTAGCAGTCATTTTGTCTTCAATTGATCAATTTGATCATACTAGCTATGAAGACTTGAATACAATTGCTAGAGATATAACAATTTGTTTATTATAATCAAAACATGAGATCAACCATAGGTCAACACGCTTCAAATTCAATGGATCTAGATATGGTGGTTGTGCGTTGTTGTCGTCTATAAATGCCAAACTCTTGCCACTTTTATAGTTTTTTAACCTTTTGCAAAATTCTTGAATCTTTTTTACATTCTAAAATTATCCAACTGTTTCTGTCCTTTGGCGATCTCACGTTCTTAGAGCATCTTCTTCTTCTTCTTCTTCTTCAATTAGGTAATTCTCTACTTTTCGATCGTTTTTTGTTTCATATTTTTATCACTTCAATGGTTTTTGGTTCGAGTGCTAGTGGTGGGAGTTCTCAAGTGGCGATCCCTGAATCTAGTGTAAGCATTGCACGAGTTGGGAGCACGCATTGTCTGGTAGGTAAGAAGGGATGCTTCTATGATTGCCTTTGTTATGACCTTTGAAAGGTTGGTTGAAATTATGGAGAAATATAAGGTCTCAATTCGATAGAGCTCCTAGTACCCATGGCCAATGACGATGCCTGTTATCCAAGGTTGGGATGTGTGGCTGTCGGTGAATACCTATTTAAAGCAGGTATGCGTCTACTTCTACACCCATTTTTAGGTGGTGTTGAGGACCTATATGTTGGTTCCGACCTAACTTTTGCCAAATGGGTGGAGCCAGTTGATAGGGGCTTTCTTCTTTTAGAATGAGACCTCGCTTGGCAAGATATGCCTCTGCACATCTTCCAAACCATTTTCCAGCCTCGTATACTTGGGAAGGGAAAGTCGAATGAACGGTTTTATGTGACCCCCTGGGGACGGATCTGCAATCCTCCATCAAAGGGTGGAAAAAGTCCAGTAAATGGCAGATCGTAGAGGGAGATAAGGTCCTAGCTGCCACTGTGCTGACCCAGTATTCTGAAGCTCGTGAGCAGCTTTCTTTCGAACTTTTCTTTTATTTTGATGATTGTGATTGATGATGTTTCCTTTACAGTTTCAGGACATCGCTTCGTGCTGTCCCAAACTGAGTAGAACGTCATCGAGGACATATACCAAAGTCCTCATAGATCACGCCATTTTGACCACCTCATCGATCGTAAAAAAAAATTCTTGACATACCAGTAAAATTAACATAGTATTGTTGTTTTTACAAAATATTTTTGAAAAATAAATACACCACCTTGATATGGCTTCCATCTTAAGGGAAACTTCTACTGTGAACTCCAGAGCTTTGAAGCCCTCCTCTTGTGCTACCAAGCATGTTACAGGGAAGCTTGAGCATCTCAGCAAGGAACATGCTGAGAAGAGTGATGAGGAAGTGCCCTAAAAGAAGGAGAAAGACAAGGGTAAAGAAAAAAAATGAGGGAGGACCCTCGGCAAAAAGTAGAAGCTTTCCCATAGCACTTGCTCTGCTGGAAAGTTTGGCACTTTGGGTGCCTTAGTGATTCAATTGTCTCTATCCCCACAACTTCCCAAGTTGATGCAGCTACTTTCTCCGCTGAAAAGGCACAAAAGGCTAGAAAGGCCAATGAAGACGCTATGAAGGAGGTAAAGCAGACCTCCAAGGCAGTGGAGAAAACATCAACGGTGAGAATCCCTGGAAAGTCAGAGAGGTTTTTGGCATCAGTTTTGGACTTACTGTCTCCAGAATTCCAACATGCTACTGCTAACTTTTATAAATTTTGGACTGATAGGTGGCATAACTACATTTCTACCTATGATGTGGTGGATCTGACAATGACCCTACCAAGACAAAGTGCCAGGCTTTTGAGGTTGCCCTTGAGTTTCAAGTGGTCCTGAAAGACATTCAGACGCGTAATTGGGAGTCAATTGAAAAATTGGCCATGGCGGATGAGAAGGCCAAAAAGGTCAAGGCTGAAGATGAGGAGTTGAGGGACCAATGTGCTGAGGAGGTAGTTTAAGTTGGATTCTACCGTAGTTGAGATCAAAGCTCTAACGAAAAAGGTCTACGAGTCAGTGTAAAGTCACTTCTTTAACCAAAAAGGTGGAGACGTTAAACAACCATCAAAAGCTTACGGCCGAAGCTCTGGAGAATGCCAACCTAGAAAATGTCAACCTAAAGGATGCAGTTGGGTTCTTAGAGTCCCAAATACGGTACTATGCAAATGAGGCACAACAGGCCAGGGCTGATGCTCAGAAGGTAAGTGTGGAAGCGATGAAAGACTACATTGCCAACTTTCACTTGGCAAAGGAGTATCAACGCTTCGACGCATATTGGCGGAGGTTCACCTATGTCGAGGTGGTGGGTAGTGTGGAGAGCTTTATCCAGAACTTGATGCTGCCAAACTGAGGACAGAGTTCTTGGAGAAAATGCCCCAAACCCCACTAATGATGTAATGGAGATGGATGGTACAGAAGTCAAGCAAAATGGAGCTTTCGGGGAAGATACTTAGAACTAAAGAGCTCCTGCTACTGAGGAATCAGGCTCCCAGCCACCTCTGGCGTAGTATATAGGACTATTTCTATATAATGGCTGAAGCCCCCAATTGTATATCAAGCAATTATTAATGAAATTTACTTTGGTAGATACTTTGTATCTTTAAATTTTTGTGAAGTGTGATGAACTTAACTAATACATATAATTGTACAGTCGAACCTGAATTAAATGCGATGAATATTTAAAGTATGGATGAAGCTCCACATTAATTGGGCTATTTGCACAACTAGAACTGCTATGTTGTTGCCCAACAACAATTTGTTGGAATTAATACTTTAGATATGGACAAACAATCTCTTGTAAATTATCTCAATCTTTTTGGAACTTCCATACATGGTTGATGGTTCATCCATGTTGGGGTTTCTCCCATAACATTTAGTTTCATCATGAGAGGCATGTGTTGTCGCTTTGAAAAAATCTTAAGGACGTTCCCTTTGGAATCCGACTCTCTTCTTCGAGGCGCCCACGCTTCCCTACATGGTGAATGGTTCATCCATGTAGGGCGCTTCTATCATGATGTTCAGTTTCGTCATGGAAGACTTGTCCTATATGCTTTAGAGAATTCTTGATGTCATCTCCTTTAGGATCCGACCTTCTTCTCCGAAGCGTCCATGCTTTCTTACATGGTAGATGGTTCATCCATGTAGTGGTTTCTCCCATGACATTTAGTTTCATCATGGGAGGTATGTGTTGTACGCTTCAAAAAAAATTTTAGGACGTCTCCTTTGGAATTTGACGCTCTTCTTTGAGCCGCTCACACTTCGCTACATGGTTGATGGTTCATCCATGTAGGGCCCTTCTATCATGGTGTTCAGTTTCGTCATGGGAGTCGTGTTGTACACTTCGGAGAATTCTTACAGTCATTCCCTTTGGAATTCGACCATCTTCTCTGAGGCGCCCAAGCTTCCCTATATGGTAGATGGTTCATCCAATTTAGGATTCTCCTAGACGTTCAGCTTCGTCATGGGAAACATGTATGCTTTGGATAATTAATGAGGTCGTCACCTTTGGGATCCGACCCTCTTCTCTGTGGCTCCCACACTTTCCTACATAGTGGATGGTTTATCCATGTAGGGGTTTTTTCCCATCACGGCATGTGATTTGAGATCCTTGCAAACGAAATGTACTTTATTTAAATACTTGAAATATTTACATGGGCTGGGAAAGATCTTCCAACTATTCTGTTAATTTATTGGTAGTATATTCTGAGGTGCTTTATATTCCACGGATGAGGTTGTACCTTCCCACCTACGACTTATATTCTTTAAGTACCAGATTGCAGTTCTTCCTTGATGTAATATGGGCCTTCCCAGTTGGGACCTAATGTACCTACACCTGGTTCTTTCGAGGAAAGGAAGACTCTCCGAAGCACTAGGTCATTTATTTGGAATGACCTCTTCTTGACGGAACATCTTCCTCTGATGATGGCCAATTTTACTTGAGATTCATTTCTCCTTTCATTGAGGAAATTGAGCTCACATCTTCTAAACTCGTCGTTGGATATTTCGTTGAAGTGCAACCAGTCGAGAGTGGGTAACCTTACCTCCACCGAACTCCTCAACAACATAGGCCATAGAGAATGTGGTTTTCTTAGTGGATGTTCAGCTTGTGGTCTGGATGGCCCATAGTACTTGAGGTAACTCATCGACCCACACTTCCTTGAAGGCATTGAGGTTCCTTTTCAAAGTGTACTTTATGGTTTTGTTAACGACTTCTACCTAATCATTTGCTTGGGTGGTGGTTTCTGTTTCTTGATCCTCAGTTCCTCGCATAGGTCCCTACCTTGTTGTTGTCAAATTGTCGCCCATACAATGGAATGGAGAATTCTTAATCAGAATATAATATTCTTTCACGAGAATTTGAAAGTGCTGGCTTTTGTAATTTTGGCCAAAGGTTCGACTTCAACCCAGTTAGCAAATAGTAGAAGGAGACGACATCAAAACTTGCACTACACTTACCCTTGGGTAGGGGGTCTATGAGGTCAATTTTCCATTTAGCAAATAGTACTTATCGCACTTCCGCACAAATTAAATCGTATCATTTTTCAACATAGGCCAATAGTATCCTTATCATAGTACTTTATGTACCAACACAAGCCCTCTTATAGAGCACATCATCCTGGAAAACGAAATGTGCTCCCCTTTTTCTAAGTTTGTTGCCTTCTTCTTTGTCATCGAGGATGACCTGGTTCTTGAGGAAGGCTATTATAGGTTGCATACATGTAGATGTGCCTTCTACCTACATCACCTATTCTTCTTGAGCAATCTCTTCTAGGTAGGTGTTCAATTGGCACAACATTAGTGGTTCGGAGTCCTTACTACTAGCTAGCTTTGATAAGGCATTGACGTGTGCATTTCTCATGTGTGGAATTTGAGCTAGCTCAAATATGTCGAAAGATGAGAGCATATCCATTACCAGTTTGAGGTATGCAGCCATACCCTTATCCCTTACAGTAAAGTTTCCATAAACTTGGATAACTACTAGATAGGAATCACTGCTAATGAATAACATCTTCACTTGCATCTCTTTGGACAATCTAAGGCTAGCTAGCAGTGCTTCATATTCTGCCACGTCATTAGTCTCCTTAAATTCAAACCTTAATGCACGTGAAGTTTGTGATCTTCGGGACTAACTAGGACCACGCTCACTCCCCATCTCCCCAGATGAACCATCTCCAAGTAGGTTCCATATGAGATGTTATCTGGAATCCAATACTCCATCCATTTCTAGGACATTGGCAAATTCTTCCACTAAGTCCGCAAGGTCTTAGCCCTTGATAAAGGTTCTCGCTATTAAAAACAATATCAAATTCACTAAGCTCTATAACCTACTTCAACAACCTTCCTAAAGCATCGGGCCTTTGAAGTACTTGTTTAAATTAGAAGTTGGTCAGTACAAGTATGCTGCGCGCTTGGAAGTATGGCCTCAGCTTTCTGGAAACAATGGCCAAGGCTAGAGCTAACTTTTCCATATCAAGGTAGCAAGTCTCCGCTGCTAAGAGTACCTTACTCATGTAGTAGATGGGAAACTGAATGGTACATTCCTCTCTTACGAAGAGTACCTTACTCATGTAGTAGACGGGAAACTGAATGGTACATTCCTCTCTTACGAGAACTGAACTAATGGCCTCATTAGAGATTGCCAAATATAGTTGTAGGGCCTCTCCAACCTTAGGCTTTAAAAGGAGTGAGGCTTACCCTAGGAGCTTCTTCAGCTCTTGGAAAGCCCTTTCAAATTCCTCTGTCCACTAAAATTTCTTCTTTCCTTTAGGATTTTAAAGAATGTGAGACATTGTCGGTGGCCTTTGAGATGAAACATCTCAAGGGTGCCACACGGCCAATTAGGTTTTACACCTCCTTTGGCTTTTGAGGGGACCTCATTTTGATCAGGACAATGATCTTCTTTGGATTGACCTTTATACCTCGGTGGTTGACCATGTGTCCTAGGAAAAAATCAATGTAGTAATGATTTGAGGTGGATAAGTGTCTAACCACTCGCTGGCTGAGATACTCAATGTGTATGGAAAAAGCCTCAGTTTGAATGCTTCACTAGACACCCTTAGATACTCGATACTTGCACACATCCAGAAATTTTGATATATGAGCGTTATGATTCTCCATAGCTCTCCCAAAGAATTATAGCGTGTTTTAAAACATGTTGATTATATCAGTCCTTATGTGAAAGTTTACTGGACCAAACGCCAAATATAGTTTGCTAAACTGGCTTTCCACAACTGGTGGAACCATATATTCACCCATGAGCCTTACATTTTTATTAGCTGTAGCTAAATTCGGTTGTGCTGCTTCTAGATTAGCACCGATGACTATTTGATTCGGATTTTTCTCTTCCTTGTCTTCCTATTTCGATTTTTGGTATCTTTCCAACTGTTATCTTTTTCAAAAGTTGAATGTTCATTCGATCTTCGAGTCAAATTGAGCAAGATCACCGATTCTCGAACTTCGCATATAATGTCCTAAAAATGAAGTAAGAAACACTAACATTTTTCTAATCAATAAATAAGCAAAAAAATTCAAATTAAAATTAAAATTAATTAAAACTAATTAAATACAATACTCCCCGATAACGGTGCAAAAATTTTGGTCCTTTAAAAACCCGCAAGTGAACGGAATCGTGAACAAGTTATAAAGTAGTGAATATAGTGTCAAATCCACGAGAACTGCATGTTTGATCGAGTTAAAATTAATTACAATTTTAATCAAATAGCAAATAAATTTTGTGATTTTTCAATACTAATACTTAAATTATCAATTAAACTAATGAAAGTAAGTAAATGTGTGTTTTCAAATTTGTGAGATGCATTGCTAAGATATCAAATCCCCCTTATTATTCCATTTTTAGTATAACAATTAAAGAGACAATTTGAAATTATTCATGTTGGTAAATATTCCTAATTTAATTGAAAAGCTCTTTCAATAGAGATCAAATATATTCCCCTCATGTGACCCTTATATCTCTCGATGAAAGATGCAAACATGATGAATGCATTAACAAGTGTTAAAACACATATTGAAATCATATAAAGCATAGAGGTGTATCTCTACCCTCTATCGAACCTTACAATATTTATTATATTGTGCTTAAACTCTATTGTCTCTCTCGACAACAATAAAATACACTAACAATTCAATTGGTAATCAAGCAATTGAAAAGAAAGATAAAAACGATAATAAACATCCACAAATCAAATCAAATTAAAGTTAAAATAATTAATTAAAAACTAAAATATCATAATAAGGGTTTATCTCATCCTAAAAATGTATAAAACTAGCCTAACATATCGAAATTACAAGAAATCACATTTAAATGAAAAGACATATCCCGGATTTTTGATAAATTGAGAAGATGAAGATGAATTTTGAAATCTTAAATCTCTTCAATGGTTTCTTGATGAATCTCCACTTGCGCCTTCTCTACTTTGCCCCAAAAAAAAAATCAACTTTGAATCTCCTCTTGATTGAATTCTTGCAACTCCCCTTCAATTCTCTCACAAAAATAATGAAGTTTCCTCATTTGATGATAATAATTGATGAGTATTGGAGTATGAGATGTATATGAGAGGTCTCTAATATATATTTTGCTGTTATATATTTTTAGGAGTAGAAAATTGGTTGAAAATTACGTCCCAATTGGTTTCCAAAAGAGTTCCATTCGAATAATTAAAGATGCATTCGCGCACGGATTTTGTCTCTACACAGTATTCAGTATTATGGCCATAACTTTCTCTCCCTATATCTGATTGAGACAATTCAAAGTGAGTTAGAAAGATTATTCAAAGGGATACAACTTTGATAGAAATATAATATTTCCAATTCGAACGTTTACTATACCAAAAATGGATTTCAATTTTCGACTAAAAATCTGGAATGTAACTTGTGCAATTGGAAATTGATTTAGATAATATTTTTATCATATTCCATTCCTTTTTGAGTTCTAGTTCTATCCAATTATCTCCTAAAAATCTTCAAAGTATCTTCTTATGTCCAAATCAACTATTGAATAATTACAATTTGGTCCTCAAACTTTGGATTGTGCCATTTTCACCAATTTTTGCTTCTTTCTTTCAATTCCTCGTTAACCATTGAATTTTATCTATATAACCTAAAATATAATAATTTAGGATATATTTTGTTAAAAGAACTAGCAAATATCGTTATTTTAGACCCCAAATAAGTGTATAAATACACTTATCAACAGGTCAGTCATTTTATACATTAGGTTGATACACTTGGCATTCTTTATTACAAACGTTATATCAATCATTCCTAAAGATTGTCTATTAATCTTTTAAGAGACAGGTTCAGCTTTAGGAGCTTCGAATGAACTAAGACTTCAGTTGGAGGGATCTTTATATCAGTCTTCTGTTTGAAGAGCTTCGTCGTCTTCTCTAACCTCTTTAGGTAGCAATTCTACTTAACAAAAAGAGCTCAGATTTATGTGCTTCGGCCATTCTTTTGATCTCTTAAAATTTGACCAATTGACTATTTGCTGACTTTTCTTTCCACGTGGATTGCTACGTAGTGTTTTGACTTTAGCTTCGGTGGTGAGCCATAATAGCTTTATCTTTGGATTAGCTGACAGATTAGGGAAAGGACAAAAGACGAGTCGCAAGACGAGGGAGTGGTTTCTGAGAGTCTGCTAGTGTTTGTTGTTGGAAAAAGAGTGTAAGATGAATAAAACATATATAAGAAAGATACTGAAGAATGGATAGTAGTGAAAATGCCATAATACCCTTTTCTTGTCCAGATGAAAATTGTATAGTGAAAGATCAATAAGAACAAGATGAGAATACAAAAAAGCTTCACAAATAAATAGTAAATTGTGGACTGTCTCTTTAATATGGTAGGGACATTCACTTCTAAAAAGAAAATTATATTATCCCTTTTAAGAAACGCAAGTTCGACCCTAACAACACTTATAGAGGGTGAATAGGTGTAATATGCAGAATTAAAATCTTATTAACTAATTAGCAACAAGTCACCAATTAATTATCTCTAGATGGTTAATCATACAATCAGTTTAATCCTAAGTTTAAATACCACATATCATTCATTCGTAACATAAAGCAGTAAATCAAACACTAGAATGATTACGGAGAAACCCAATTGGGAAAATCCCTGGGCACTTTGCCAGTCAATCCACTATAAACGAATTTAACAACTTACAATCTACCAAACTAGACGACCCGTGCTATCTGATCACCCGACTGCACTCCTTACAGCTCTCCCTGAATCACATGCTCTCCTGCATCAATCCTTAGCTACTATTGCCAAAGCTCTCCGTGGAATCTACTACCTGCAATATTCCAAGTCTTGTGAATTCGTTTATCTCACGTGGATCACGAAGAACAACCCGTTCTTCACAGACTGAAACTCCAGTCGCCTTCCTTGATCTTCAGTACCTCTAACAGATATGTAGAAAGTTTGGTTTCTGATATTTGGATATTGGATATGATGTTTTTCTGACCAAAACACTCACACAAGATGAATTTTGAATGATGGAAAGATTATCTCTCTCAATGATGAAGCTCTATCAATTAACAACCTTGGGAAAAAACGTTTTGTACGTGTTCTGGTATATATAGATAGGTCAAGAAATTAATGAGTCGAGACAAAAGCCTTTAAAACGCGAAAATAAAATTTCTCGTATAAAGCTGTCGCTCAAGCGAAGAGCCAGCGATAGTGCTTCGCTCAAGCGAAGGAAGGGCGACGTCCATCGAAGTAGTTTCTATTTTTGTAGCTCGAGCAATCCTTGGTGACAATCTAGCGAAAATCCGCGTCGTTTTCCTCCTTGTTCCAAACTTGAAACTTTAAACCTATTTAACTAACTTTTAAACAAATTGCACATTACTCCTTAAACTTTGACACTCTATCAAATTAAGTCATTTTGTTCACAGAATTAGCCAATTACAAAATCAACTAAAACCTAACACCTTTAACCTTAGTAAATTTACTTAAATCTAATATACAAAATTAAATAAAAATATATTATTCTGAATTCATCTACTAATATTTATTTTCCTTAAATTCTACTTCACCTTTTTATATAACCTTAATATTAATAAAATATTTTCTTCAACTAAAGTCAAAACAAATATGGAAGAGATATCATAAGATCAAATACATACATAAATAAAAATATATAAAGAAGAATTTGAAAAAGTAAGGATTACCTTATATTGTGGATTTGATGAATTTAGTATATAAATGATTTTTACTTTTGAGTTTGGTTATTTGATAATATGCCTTTTGAATTCAAGTAGTATCAATAAAAAAAAAATTATTTTGAATTATTTGAGTTTTTTTGTTGGGGTTATCTTTTCATGTCTTGAATTGAAAATATCGATGTCTACCTTTTCTGCTACGATTATCAAAACAAGAATTTGAATTTTCTGCTGTGATTATCTTTTTTTTTTTTCTTAAATTCAAAACAATGGTGCCAAATCTGCTACGATTATCAAAACAAGTAAAAAAATTTGACAGTGCATATTGACAACAATGATTGAAAATATATAAGGTTTATGAAGGCATATTGATAATGTAGATATATAAAAATTGTGGGAGAAATATATAAAAAAAAAAAATGGTGTAGATGTATAGATATATAAAAGGGTTGAAGTTAGGGAAGTTTACATAAATCCTGGTTTTACTTATACACATTTCAAAATTAAGGTAAGATGTTTTAAATTTCAAAAATCAGGTTTTTACTTAAATTTATTTATTAATTACTTAATTAATTATATATTTTATTAATAAATATATAACGGTCACAAATTTATACAATTTGGTCACAATTCAAAATTTTAAGGTCACAATTCAAAAATTTGATAGGTCACAATTCATTCATCGGTCACAAATTAAAAATTTAAAAGTCACAATTGTTTCATCGGTCACAAATCGTAAAATTTTTAAGTCACACATCTTATTTTATAGTCACAAACAACGAATTATAGGTCACAAATAACTTTTATTGGTCACAAATTAATAAATTTGTGGGTCACAAAGTATTTATCGGTCACAATTCATTCTTTATTGGTCACACACCAACCAATTTAATGGTCACAATTCATCTAATTGATTGGTCACATTTTGTTTACTGGTCACAAACTAACCAAATTGCTGGTCACAGACAACCAAATAATTTGTGACCACCACCGAAATCGGTTGTGACCACTTCGCCACTGCATCCGCCAACGGCACCACCGTCGCCGCACCATAACCACTACATCGCCGTCGCCGCCCCCGCCACAAAAACCGCCACCACCTCACGACACCCATCACCAACACCACCGTCGCAACAACCAAAACCCACACAAAACACCACTACCACCACCGTCGCATCCACCCACACAAAAACCCACCACCGCCGTCGCATCCACCCACACAAAAACACCACCACCGCCGCTGCATCTGTGCACAAAAACCACAAAAACAACGGATCAAAATCCGATCCAACACCGCCAACACCACGACACCCGCACCATTTATGGCCACGCACACACAACAGCCACCATCGCCCGATCCAACACCGCCGTACCCACGCACACACACCCAACAACACCATTCTGCAGAAACCACCACCGAGCTGCAACCATCGGCAAAATCAGCCATACAACCACCACTACCATCCATAAAATCAAACTCGAAAAAAAAAAAAATTGGACACAGCATATCTGCGTAGAAAGAAAGAAACAAACCGCCGTGGTCACCGGAGAGGGAGGAGAGGAGACGGCGACTGCACTGCAGATGAAGGCCAGAGACGGCGACTGCAGATGAAGGCAGCACGACGCTGCCGTTCAGCAGCGTGGCAGCGTCTTCGCTGCCGCGATTCAACAGCGTTGTCGCTGCTGAATCGCAGCGGCCAAAAACGGGGGGGGGGGGGGACTGAGGAAGAGAGAAGAATGAGGGGAAGGGGGAGGGAGTGGGAGAGGCGGCGGTCGGAGAGAGGCGACGGGAGATGAGAGTGGAGAGGATGGGTTGAAATGATTTTAGGGTTTGGTTAAAATGATTTTATTCTATATAGATATAAAATTAAAAATAAAAAATGTTTTTAAAAATATTAATTAAAACCTGATTTTTGAATGTTAAAATTTGAAACCTTATTTGTGAAATTGGAAATCTAAAAGCAGGTGTAGGTGTAATTTCCTCTTGAAGTTACCATGTTTGAAACCCATTTTTATCTCATTCTCATTTTTTTCTCTTTCTTCATTTCAACCACACATTTCATCAATAAAATAATATTACACATAAACTCAAAAATTCTCTTTACTTTTGAACCACACATTCTTCCATCAATCACTATTTCAAAATTTATTCTTTCTCTAAATGGGTGTCAAACACCATTGATGTGATAGATATATAAAAATGGTGTAGATGTATAATGTTAGAATGAATGAATTTAATAAGAACAATATCGGAATGTGATGTGGATGAAAACAGTAATTTGTTTAAAATTTTAATAGGGAGAGATATAGGTTATGATTGATATATAATAATGGCAGATGTAAATAACGGCTCCTTTTTTATCGTTCAAGATGTTCAAATTATTGTCTTGGAGTTCTCTTTAATTGAAAGAGAAGACCTCTAAGAAATAAGACTCATACTCAAAATATCGTACATGAAAGTAGAAAGAAGTTTTGTTAAGAAATAATCTTCTAAATTGACAAAGAAACTTTAAGGAAGTCAATAAATCTTTAATTCCTTAAATTTTTATTCCCTAATGAAAACGCTAAGATCATAAGCAATCAATCATAATCTCAAAGTCTGATATATTAGAAATTCTTGACACTTCGTCTAGTTCATTTTTCACGTAAACTCACTGGGACGTTTGTTCAATGGTGAGTATGAAAGTATTAAGTCATTAATTCACCAATGAGTCCGAAATTGTGGATTGGTCGAGTCTCAAGTTCACTGATTAAAAAGTCACAGTCCCAAATTACATAAAGTCGATTTTCTTTCTTTTTGCAATAGAAATTTTCTTCAAATTTGTTACCTAATTGATGCACAAAAATCTCCAGGACATATTTTCGCAACATAGTGATAGAAGACTATCAAACGATAACTAATCAAATATTTACTATGTAGAAATAAGAAAAATCTTTATCTTTCTCTCCAAGCATAAAAAGATTGGATTATGATGCAATTAAATCAATTCTTTATACCACAACTAATTTTCATCGATACAAGTGTTCATATAAAAAGTTATGTAGATAGAATTTATACCTAACTAATATTATGAATGGCAAAAAAATCAGTTAAAAATCGATATTAGTGTAGTCGTCCTCGAATGGAACATGGATTACCAACTAATCAAGGTAAAAGCGGTGGGTGCGAGAAGGGGATCGTTGGCCCAAAACGGGTACGGGAAATATGTTCCCCGCCCCATTACCCACCCATTTAGAGTTTATTTCAAATTTAAGTTTTTCATCAAATAAAAAGAAAATGATTATCATCATTTTTAAAAGCGAACATGGGTTGTTCATAAAAAATTGAAAAAAAAAAGTAATAATTTTCACCAGCTAAAGATATAAAAAATAAAAACAAACGATAAAACAAATAAAAAGAAAAAGAAAAATAAATGGGACAACAAACGAGACAAGGGATCTGCCCCGCCCCGTCCTGCCTTAATCGGCAATGGGGATAGAGCAAGGTAATAAAAATACTCGATGGCGCGATGGACGGAATTGATTGACCCGCCCCATTATCATCCCTAATTGATATTGTAGTTCATAAATTAGAAAGGTTTAACCAATGCTAGAACCATCAGACTCAACACGAACTCATTCAGGTAACTAGTGAAATACACACACTTTCCTCGGACTTCACCATATTCTCACCGAAAATCTAACTAGCTAGTTAATTGAGTAAAAAAAAAAAAAAAAAAACTATGTTTCAAAAAAAAAAAAAAATTCCGCCATATCAACTTTTATTCTAAATTATCCGATTTATGTGTTCGATAATTATCACCAAACATGATAGGCTAAACCATTTGTGGTTAGGTTTAGCAATAAATCCTTTTTAACTCTAGTTAATTAATTCCTCGTTTTTAGTTTAAATTCTTGTTCTAGGTTGATCGTTTGTTCCCTCACTCCGTTTTGATGATTGACCATCATTAGAACTTGTTTATGATTTATATGCTCATGAAATGTTCGATATAAATTAGCACATGGTAATAAACAATATAGAATTCTCTAATAAATAGAGACATTATGCTGTATAAATTCATTATGGGATGATCTTAGTGAAGAATGCATGAGAATTTTGTGAAATAACAAATGATAGAGAGAACAATCTTACAGTTTGAATGTGTAAAATTAAATTACCTTCAAATAGCACTAAGTGTGAGCTTTTATAGTAGAAAAGGGGGGACTATCACCGTTTGATGATAAGACGATTGGTCTCATCTTGATGGCCGATGCATCTTCTCCTGGGTGTGACTCCGTTAATCATTGACTGAGCAGTATTTAAAATTTTTGAAAAGCGGCCACCTTAGAGCCTAGGTATGATCCTTGAAATGTAGACTAACAAGTGAATGTTTAGATGTCTGCTGCATGGAAGTCATATCAATCAAACACTAAGAAATTTTATACGAAAGATATCTTGGAAATAGTAGAGTGGAAAATACTTTCTATCAAGAAAGAGGCTAATCGCCTGGGGATCACTTCTCCAGCAAGTTATAGCTCCTGGCCTAGGTCATTGAGGTCGACCTCTATATGGCATCTCGATGGATATAATGCATTACTTCGACTACCCTATATATGGCCTCACCTTGAGGTGATGTGGAGTGTAGGCTTGTTTACGTTGCTAGTTGGCTACCATGTAGTGTTCTCTAGAGCCTCATAAAACATTATATTCTCATTTAATCTATGAGTATGAAATAAATAGTTATCCTATTAGATGAATAACATTACTTACTTTGAATGAGAAATCAGCATCTACAACGGAGTCGTTTCTATAAAATCGAAGAGTTTAATAGACTTATTCAATAAATTTACAGATATATGCTAACTGTACAATGAAAAAAAAAAGTTTGAAATAATCTAAATATAGCTCGAATAAAATCATTGTAATTTCATTGGAGTTTAATATTATAGACAAATGTATAGATTTCTTCTGTGTACCAAAAACTAGTTGTATATTATTATTCATCATTTAAATTGAAGTCCAAGCTTTGAAGTCATAAGAGAAACAGAGGAGAACCCAATCAATCTTGCAGGTTTCTCTTTTTACCGCAAGATTTGGCCCATAATTCGCATAAAACATATATAAAAATGCTCTTTAGTTTACTAATTATATATTATAAAAAATTTAAATATAGAAAGTTCATTAAATCGTTCACGATGAGTAACTCTCTAAAATAAAGGAATGAGTCCATAAATAATCTTTACCTTTTGTTTGTCTTGGTTAAAATTTTATTTATCTCGATTTCGTTCTTTCACTATCAGTTGACAAGGTCAATTCGTTAGAGATGTTCTAACTTGCTAAGAATTTGTCAAGTATTGGTTTCCAATATGATAACTCGCTCAAATGATTGACAGCATAGGGAGTTGATTCTATCTTTAATCCAACTCTTTAGGGTTCCTTAATAATAATTGTTTCGCGCGTTTTACTCGCTAACAATTAAAAATGGATTAAACGATTGTGTAAGGGACAAACCTTTTAGAACAAAGTCCCAAAAAGGAGTGTTTATTGAATATGAAGATTACAGTTTGAACGCGAACAAGATGCCTCCAAGGGGCGCAAGCACACAAGTACAAGGGAATTGAAGTAATTAAAATTAATTTAAGAAAAAGTAAATTACATATTCTCTGTTTGAGAGTCAATTTTGTCGGGCCTTATTTTCGTTGCCTTCCTCTTCTTTTATACGGCTTGGGCAGTTTTAATCGGTTAGAAACTGTTTGAAACCACCCATTTTCTTTATCACGGCCAACATGTCCAAAACTGCCATTTATAACTGTCACCACATGACTCCATACCATTGAGATTCTTAGATCCTGGATGTGGCATGAACTGCTTGAAACTGCTGCCTTGGATAATGAAAAGACGTTGTCTTCACTGGGACTTTGGGCGACTACAGGGTATTCTTATTCACTCAGATTATGGGCGTTCTGCAAACTTGGGCGATAGCGTTACTTTGCTTGTGGGCTTCCATGTCATTTGTCTGCACTCTTATCTGGGCTTTCGCACTGGACTTTTAATTGGGCTTTTACTCTGATCTCTCTAAACGGGCTTCTTCTCTTGGGCCATTTCCTTTCTTGGGCCATTTGAATTGGGCTGTACATTTTGTGTGTCAACAATTACCCCCAATATGGCGGAATTAATTTTAATTTTCGCCATATTCATCTTTGTATCTTCCAGCAACATTTGAAATTCCTAAGGATTTTCAATCATCACTTTCTTCTGATTGTCTGGAACGGTGTGACGTTATAACCCTTATAAGCCCAAGAATCGCACCACTTCGTTGCACCACTAAACTACGTTTTCATACTTCGCGTTTTCTCCCTACTATTTTACTGTTCATCGTCTTGCTTCTCCTCTACGTTTCTCAAGCAAACTCAGATAAACTCGTGTTTTGCATTCAATGGCGACCTCTCAAACTCGTTCGGAGAACCCTTTTGGTTTCGAAGACTTCCAAAACCTCCTTACCAGGCCGTATGTAAACCCTTCTTATCTTGCACCGGATAATCCAGACTTGAATGAGTTTTATCTTGGCCCAATGTTCAATGATGCTGCATCAATAGAGAAAGTGGCGGTGGGTCTAGTATTCCCTTGCACGAAAAACCTCCATTTTCTGAACTCGCTACCGTTAAAGCCCATCCAAGAGCGAGGTATTCGTACTTGGCTAAAGGCTGATTTTTCTTTTCCTTTTTAGCATACACGTCTGGTAAAACATGGTCCCACAAAAGCACTTTTTGATCGTGCACAGATTTCTGATTTGTTGGAGATTACCCTCCATCCCCCAATTTACGATTCAGTACTTTTTCCAATCGTACTAAGTTTTTGATCTTCAAAGTATAATACTTTTATTTTTCCTCTTGGCCCGATGTCTATTACCCTGAGGGACGTAGGGGTTTTAGTGAACCTCCCATCTCTGGGCGATACCATATTTCCTGGTATCTTGGATACTAGCGCTGCTCCGAAGTTTGATAAGAAAATTAATGAGTCTTATTCGAACATGCAAAGCCTTTACACTGCTTCTGTTTCTGAACCTAACCATGCTGAGCGTGTAGCTTTCCTTCACGTTTGGCTGTGTAAATATGTCCTCTGCGTCCCTAGTCTGAAGCCTTCTACGAGCTATTTGCCCATATCACATGAACTAGTACGTGGCCGATCCCTAAATTTATGTTCATTCCTTTTGGCCGCCCTTTATAGAGGCATGGCTTTCCTCCAATTCCAACTAAAGAGTGGTGCCCCCCCTACTGGCAGTAGGCCTCTTTGGTTGGCCCAATTATGGTTGAGGGCGTATTTTCCACAACTTGGTGCTGTACCTTCTCCTCCTAAGTCGGTTGCCTGCTATGGGTTATTCATTCATCAATTAGGCCCTGTAGATATGTCTGCCAGAGAAGTTTTTACATTCTTTTATACACTGAACTCCATTCCTTCATTCTTTCCTTTTCCTGCTCATAAAATTCCCATTTTTGTTCGTCCTCCTCCCACCATGGATGAAGCGAACACATCTTTGTCTATGTGGGCTGAATTTTTAGTTGGGAGAGAATTGTTTCATGATATCGTAACGGGGACAAATGCTAAAGCTGGGGTCGAGATGTACGCTCCTCATTTCTTTTCCTGTCAGCTTGGTTTCGGCCAAACTTGGCCTGTTCCTCCCTATTATTCCAAGAATATCGCAGAGCGTTTTCACCTTATTAGTAAGGCTGAAGCTGGGGCTATTGATGCTTGCAATAAATGCTTGGCTGACGGCTTTTCTTTCGTTCCTTTCAATCCTACTGCTGTTACGCATCCTCTTTTCGACTAACTGTGGCCATCTGTGAAGCGTAGGCTCTTTTCAGTCAACGTTAATCGTGCTTTTCACTCGTTGTATCGCTCAGAGACTCTCCCTTCTTCCCCTATTCTTACTACTCCTCTGTCCATCAAGGGCCCCTCCAAATCACCGTCAGCTTCTCACAAACGTTCAAATCTTCCCTCTGCTTCCCCAACTACCCAGGCTATTGCTGCCAAAGGTGCTTCCAGCCGGAAACGACCAGCCACAGCTTCTCCAGTCTTGCAAGATGACGCTGAAGATGATGGTAGTGATGATGTTGATGTTCCCCTCATCCACAAAGAAAGATAATGACTGTGTTTAATCATGACTTATTGATCTTTATAAATTAATGCTTCATTTGATTGTTCCACTTGATGATTTCAGAAAGGCTCATCTTCTCAGTCAGAAGCTTTGGTCACAACCTCTCCTGCTCCAATTCCTGCTGTTGTAACCGTCTCAACAGGATCATCTGATGAAGGGGTTCCACCCAAAGAACAACCTTTGGTGCCAGAAACTTCATCACAACCTTCTGAGGAATTGCAGACTTCCCAGGACGTCCATCTCCTAATTAATGAACCAGCAAGTAAGACTTCTCTTGGCACTTTCACTCTACTTGTTGATTTAGCAGTCTTTAACTTGTTTTTCTCTGTGTATATCAGGTGTTTCTACAGACCTGCCCGTTGCAGTAAGTTCGTCCTATTCAGAGAAAGGGAAGTCTTCGCGAATGGTAGGGCCAATTGATGATGATCCCAAACATTCAAAGGTCGCTGATGAGGTAACTCATGTTCCTCCTTCACTCTTTTGCTTTGCTTGATTTGTTGCAGTGACATTTTAACGTTGGCATTTCCTTTCAGTGCACTAATGCTGTTGTGCGCTCCATCCAAGACTTGCTTTCCTCTTGGGAACAAATGGAAACGTCATGCCCTACTTCCGGCCATCCTTCTGACTCCTCTGAGGCAAACATAGAGATTCTCAGACAATCAATGCTTGAGTATGTTGCCTTCATGGATATAGATGTTCGTATGGCCAGTGCTGCTACACAGAAAGATAAATTTGATCTTTTGAGCACAAAGTTGGCACAAGCACTTACGCTTCTGTCTCTCAATGTTTCTCCTAAATTCAAGGCGACGTTGAGGGCCATTCATTCTGAAGTCCTCTCTCTGTTGGCTAGATGTGCCGAGTTGAAGGCCAAAAGTACTCAGTATCTTCGTGCCTCTTCTGAAAAAGAATCTTTACTTCAGGAGATCAACAAAGCCAAGACTGGATTGAATGAACTCTCTTCTGAAATTAAAGCTGAAGATTCTCTAATGATGACCTTGGCTGCAGAGATGAAGGAGCTTCAAGCAAGGATGGACGATTACAATGCCAGGATAGCTACTAAAGAGCGTAATGCTTCCCAAGAGGTAGAACGGACCAAGTCATTAGTTGAGCGTTACCAATAGCTGAAGGTTGATGACGAGGTTGCGACCGATATAAACACTGCTTCTTCAAGGCAGGATGAGGATTGGGCGAAGCTTAGGGAACAGATGCGATCTGTTTGGGGTGAACTGTAATTGAGACATTTGATGTCCTTTTCTTTGTAATTTTATGAACTAAACATTGTAGTCATTTTTTCAACTATAACAACACTATTTGCCCTTAATGAACAATCGTTTTGTATGTTCGAGTATTAATTGACATTCCTTTTTTAAGTCGTCAACCCCCCAACCACTTGATCATTTCTATGCTAAAATTCATGCATATCGATTTCCTCACCCTTCAGATTTTGGGCCATTTAATGTACGTGGCCTTTCATATTATGACTTTTCATATTCGTTCCCTTATAAATACGTTTGTGCTTTCAGCACTTATCATCCTCATTCGTAGTTCTTCTCCAAGAATTATCTTGCTGCCATCGTCCAGCATCTCGACACTTTCTCCAATTTCACTTTTCTGTAGAAATGGGTCAGTTGATCCATCCCATGTGTCGTCCAATTTAACACGTCTGTTGGTATGGGAGATATAGGAAATATTTCTTGGCTGGCTGCAAAATTCTTCCCATCTATCGATGGTGGGAGGGAAACTTCTGGGCCATTTTGCTTGCTGAGAATGCTTCTCAGCCTTTTTGCTCGCCATTGCAGCAATGCTTTTAAGGATGTGGCTGGTCCCAGTCCACAATTTTCACCGTTGCTGCTAAAAGGACCATAATTATTTATCCTTAGTTGTAACTTGTAGGAGATTTCATAATTTCGCTCATAGGAGGCTTTGCACTTTTATATTCCGTTGATGTAACCAATATTAACTTAATAAAAGTTTTGTTTGAACGTATTTCATTCTTTATTTTATTTGGCTATCATCGCTCAGTAAAACTTACATGCTTAAGTTTTTATTTGTTCGTCTTCCCATAAGGAAGAAACATATTTCTTCAAATATTTGTCATTGATGAACCTCACGTGATTAGTACCATCTAAATTCTCTAAATGGTAGGCTCCATTAGGCAAAACACTTTTCACCTTGTATGGTCCTTCCCAATTTGGTGACCATTTACCGTACTTTGGGTCTTTACTATCTAGAGGGAGTATTGTTTTCCAAACTAGGTCGCCCAAATTGAAGGACTTGGCTATGACCTTTTTGTCGTAAAACTTAGCCATTTTCTGTTTCTGGACTCGCAATCTATCCAGATCCAGAACGTCCAACCTTAATTTGTCCAGTTCCAACAAATTTTGGATGAGTAACTCATGCGCGTTCGTTGTCGCCCAGATTGCTTTGTGAACATACTCTCATTGACTAGACGATGATTTCCATGGGTAGCACTGCGTCTTACCCGTATGTTAACTGAAAAGGGGTAACTTTAGTGCTTGTGCGTGGCGACATTCTATAGGCCCACAAAGCTTGATTCAAACACTCATGTCAATCCCTGGCGTTTTCGTTTATCATCTTTCTCACAATGTTTTTCAGAATCTTGTTAGAGGATTCAGCCTGACCATTGGATTGAGCGTAATAAGGCGTGGAATTCACCAACTTAACCTCAAATTCATTCAAAAATTCCTTCACTTGATCTCCATTTAAGGAAGTCCCATGATCCACCATCAGGGTTTGTGGGATCCCAAACCTATAAATGATATGATCGTGAATGAACTCTATAACGCTCTTCTGAGATATCTCTTTTAGAGGTATTGCCTCTGCCCACTTGGTGAAGAAATCTGTTGCCACTATAATGAACGTATGTTGCTTGGACGATGGTGGATAAATCTTCCCTATAAAGTCTATCGCCCAGCCTCTAAACGGTCATGGCTTAATGATAGGCGCCATTTCTCTAGCTGGCGCTCTCTGAATTGGCCCATGTTTTTGACATGCCAAACAACCTTTTGCATATTGGACACACATTTCTCCCATCTTAGGCCAAAAATATCCATTCCTAATAATTAGCCACCTCATCCTTTGACCAGCTTGGTAGGCTCCACAAATTCCTTCATGCGTTTCAGCCATAATTACCTTAGCTTCTTGTAAGTTTACACATTTCAACAACACCCCATCTGAGCGTTTCTTAAGTAATTCACCTTCGATCAACGTGTAATTCAATGATCGTAACTTTATCTTTCTATTGCTCTTTTCATTTGGTTCTTTTAAGATCTCCTTTATCTCTACCCTCCAATCCATTGCGTCTCCTTCTTGTATGCAATGAACTCCGATCCTATTTTCCCTCCTTTGTATAACGGGCAAAATTGTTCGATATTCACAAGTGGGTTCTATATCTAAGGTTTTTAAGTAACCTGGGACCGTTTGGGCTAATTCGTTTGCTATGTCATTGTATATTCTATTGAAAATTGGAGTTCTACTTGGTCAAACTCCTCTAGCAATTCTTGGGCGACTTCATACTGGCTTATGACGGATTCGCTTTGACATTTAAAATTGCCAGTGAGTTAGTAAATCACCAACTGGGAATCCCCCTAACAATCACGTTTCTTACTCCCATTTCAATCAATAACTCTAGGCCGACAATCAATGCTTCGTATTCGGCCTGATTATTGGTACATGTTCTGTCCAACGTAAAGGCGAATTTATAACAAACTCCTAGAGGATTTATCAAGGCTATCCCTATCCCTGCACCTTTGGAAGTTTTTGATCCATCGAAATATAAGATCCATGGTTTCAACTCAAATGAATCTATTTCCAATTTAATTTTTTCAGGTATATCGAGGCATGGGTGATCGGCCAAGAAATTAGCCAATACTTGATTTTTTACCGCCTTCTTTAGTACATATTGTATTTCGAACTCGGATAATACCAAAGTCCAAAGGCCTATCCTTTGGTGTAAAACAAGGCGAGAAAACATGTACTTCACTAAATTTACTTTAGAAATTAGATAAACTGTTACAGGCCGTAAATAAGCCCTGAGCTTAGTACATGTGAAATATAAAGCGAGACATAGTTTCTCGATAGCAGAATAATTACATTCGCATTTTGTCAAACGTCTACTTAAATAATATATTGCCCTTTCTTCACCAAATTGGTCTTCTTGCGCGACCATTCCAACTATCGATTCTTATTCAGCCGATATATACACCTTCATTGGCCGTCCTTGAATAGGTGACACCAACACTGGCGGATTTGACAAATACGTCTTTAGGCTATCAAAGGCCTTTTGATGTTCTTCTTTTCAGACGAGCTCGTCCTGGTTTTTCAACTTTAGAAGAGGCGAAAAAGCTTTTGTTCACCCTACACAATTAGAGATAAATCGCCTTAAGAAATTAACTTGACCTAGAAATCGTTGCAATTCTTTTTTGTTACTAGGAGGTTTGGCCTCTAAAATGGCATTTGCTTTATTCTTATCGAGTTCGATTAGCCAAGGAAATTACGGGCATTGACACCAAACGCACACTTCAAAGGATTCAATTTCAGCTTTTATTGTCTCATTCGCTCGAATGAGCGTTTTACAAATCATTTGCTTTGCATCATCCGACACGAAGTTTTCTAGTTGCACCATATAAATTGTTTCATCAATGTTATTATTGAAAAACAATTTTTTAACATCCATCTGATATAACTCAAGATCGAACTACACTACCAATGCCATTATAATCTTGAAAGAGTCTTTCAAAGAAATTGGAGAGAAAGTCTCTTTATAGTCGATGCCTTCTTTCTGTATAAAGCATTTAACGACAAGACGAGCCTTATATATCTCTACATCACCCTTCGAATCCCTATTGATCTTAAATATCCATTTGCAACCAATAAGTTTCGCACCTTCAGGCAATGGTATGAGGTCCCACACGTCGTCCTTCATGGACTTTATCTCTTCATTCATGACATCGAGCTACTTTTGAGAGTTAGAAATTTCCATGGCTTGACAGAAGTTGATCAGATTATCTTCCACCATTCCAATGTCAACTACATGTTTTTGGAGAATATGATGTAATTATCACAAACCACACTTCTCCTCTCTCTAGTGGATCTTCTTAATGGCACTGGTTCTTGAAACTGTAGAGTTTGTTCTTTTGAAACAAGTTATTGACCTTCAAAGGGAGATACAACGACATTTTCTTGATCTGGAGTTTCTTCTTGAACAATGTCAAGGATAGAAATCTAATCCTGATCATTGCCAATGGCAACTAGAGAAATTTCAATGCACTAATCCTCAAAAATAAAGTCTGTAACCCATTCTCCCCCTCCCCCCACAAACTCAATATCCTCAAAAAATCGGGCATTTATTGTCTCAAAAACTGCCTTAGTTATGAGATCATAAAACTTGTAACCCCTTGACAATTTAGAATATCCAATAAAATGGCAACCGATAGTCCCTGCGTCTAGTTTCTTTTCATTTGGCCTATGAGGCCTTGCCTCAACTGAACATCCTCAAATGTGTAAGTGCTTAAACTTGACATCTTGCCTGTCCAAAGCTAATAAGGGGTTTTGCCAGTCTTAGGGAATGGTCCACAAATGTCCATATATATAAGCTTTAAGGCGTCCAAAATCATATTGGCTTGAAATCTCCTTTTATTGGTTTCTTTTCCCTTTATACAATTAACAGACATATCATAATCTGTAAAGTCAAGGGGATCGAGAATTTTGTTAGACACGAGTCTTTTAATTCTCCTCTTGAAGATGTGGCCTAATCTCTTATGTTACAACAAGACAGAATTCTCGCCAGTCAATTTTCATTTTACACCTCGAGTACTTACATACAGGGATTCATTAAAAGAAGTAATTGCATCAATTAAATAAAGATTATCGTAACCTGATAAAGTACCAGAACCAACGAATTTTGAATTATGAAACAAACTAAATTTTACATTTCCAAATGAACAAGAATAAACAAATTTATCCAAAACGGTGATGGAAATCAAATTCCATCTAAAAGACACTACAATAAATATTTCATTAAGATCTAAATAAAATTCAGTCTTTAACAATAATCTAAATTTTCCTATTGCCTTCACTTCCGCCATCTTGCCGTCCCCAACAAAGATGTATCTTTGACCATCACTTGGTTTTCGACAACTCAAGCAACCCTACATTGACACACTGATATGAGTTGTTGAACCAGAATCTATCCACCATGAGTGTCACTCAAGCAACCCTACATAGACACATTGATTTAAGTTATTGTACCAGAATCTATCCACCATGAGTGTCTAAGTACCGAAATTAAATTAACCTCAAAACAAATCAAAAGGAAAAGAATATCTTTCTTGGCACCTCATGCATAATAGTTGGTACAGTTCTTTTTCTTATGACCTACAGCTCCACAGAAGAAACAACCACCCTCAATTTGTTCTTCGTACTGTTTCTTTTTTGATGTTGTACCCACACCTTCCTTATCATTTTTTCTTTTCTTGTTCCTTTGTCCTTGGAAGTGGTGGCTATAAGAGCACTTTCTATTTGTCATGCTTCAATCTTTCCTCTTCTTGGACACAACATAAGATGAGCCCATTAAGGGACCATAAGTCCTTTGGACAATTGAAGCTTACCTTGAACTGATTGAATTGTGCCGAAAAGGATATCAGAACAAAGTGCACCAACAAGTCTTTAGATAAATCTAACTTGAGTGTCTTTAGTTTTGAAGCAATATGAGACATTTCCATAATGTACTCCCATATGTTTTATTTCCCTTTGTACCTCATTGAGATAAGGTTTTTCAAAAGTGTACTAGTTTCAACCTTTTCATTCTTGGCAAACATCTTCTCAAGGTCCTCAAGGAAACCCTTAGCTATAGTCACCTTATCGGACGTAGTGCCCCAAAAACCTTCTGGAATAGCACGCTTCATGACCATCAAACTTATGTGGTTCGATCGTTCCGAATTTTTCATGTCTCTCTTGTCATCAGAGGTACTCTTATCAGTAAGTGCAGTAGGTTGATTGACCCGTAAGCAAGGTCCAGATCCATGACTCCGAGAACAATCATCACGTTCTTTTGCCATGCCTTGAAATTGGTACCATTAAGCATTTGAATTGAATTGATCCAACAGAGCTATTAGAAGCAGAACCTAAAAATGAATTAAAGAACAATTAATGGGAACAGATCACATAAATATCCTTAATATGTTAGTAATAATTTCAAATAATGGTAGGGACCATCACAACATACCTAGCACAACATCAATATGTAGTCTTTGGATAGAAATATTGAATTGTAAATGGTGCTCTTGGTGTAGTGATCAAATACTGACAATAAAGAAACATGTCAGTCAATAAAAATTTCTTTGGACCGATTTATTAATCACGCGTTAAACCAAATAATCACTATATGTTTATCACCACAGGTGCATGTGTAATTCGCCCAAATATTGACATTTCTTTGGGTCGATCAAATATTCACATAAATAAAACACATACAAACACTTTTTAATATTTTAAGTTAATTAATTTCCACATAGGTTGCTTTGGCAACATATTGTTTCAATTAATTCACTTTTGAATATTATACCTCTCAAAAGAGTCATTTGTACCAAAATTTGAAAATGAAAATCACTGAATTTGCATATTTTAATAATCTAAAACTTTAGGGGCCAATTTGAACAAATTAGAAACTTTGAGGGTTTTAATTATAAAATTCAAACCTTGAATGTCCCAAATTAATTAATTTTCAAATTTCAGGGACCGAATTATTAAATACAGAACTTTAAAGTCCCAATTTGGATGAATTTTAAACTTCAGGGGTTGAATTATTAAAAAAATATTTTAAAATTGTAACCCTAACCGTAATATGAAATTGTAAGCAAGGACCTGAAATTATCAAATTTACAGCCTAGGCCCCCGTCCCTAAAAAATCACCCAAACCTTGAATCAAAAGAAAAACCCGACGAGTGCCACTCGTTGGCTGGAAAAGCGACAAAGCGCTACTGGCTGTCAGCGACGACAAGCACCACTGGAACATGCAGTAACACCTATCGCAGCTTTGTGCAGTAGGTGCTGCAGCAAAGCGCTGCCGCTTCGCCGACCGGCAGCGTTGCTACACTGCAGCCTGCAAGGCTACCAAATTATTATTATTATTATTATTATTATTATTATTATTATTATTATTATTATTATTATTATTATTATTATTAAACTTAAAATTCAAAAAATAAAACTAAAATTCCTCAATCTGAATCATGGAAGACATGCCGAAAAGTTTTCAAATTCAACGAAAACTAAATTCAGAATTGCTAAATTTGAAAACAATGAAATTATCATAAGAACCAAATTAAAATTTCGATTCTCAATTATTCAACATGAATGGTCTCTGATACCACTTGCAGGGAAAAAAACTATTACCTTCATAATGATCTTTCATGTTGGATCACTAAGAATTTATGAACAAAAGCGAAAGCATACCTGAATCAGACATGATTAATATAATGAATGAGTCTTGTGGTTTTAGTCTTCTAAATCAACACGTTATCCATTTTTCTCTCTGATGATGTGAGTCAGAACAGAATGAACAATCACTGTGATCCGAAGACCATAACTGTAAATATATATATTAACTGTCTATTAACCTCATTCGGCCCATTATAAAATTAGGAACATACGTAATCTCTACACATAAAGACCCATACTTTATGCTTCAAAACTCAAAATACCAAAACCTTATTAGATCACTTTAAACGAGTTTAATCAAAAGTGTAGCTTTTAATTTAATATACAATAATTACATGTAACTTCACATGATCAATTTCAAAATCCTTATGTATAGCCTTACAGCTGTAGCCCGGCAAATTTCGATGCCTATACTGCTATGCTGAACCCACGTGACAGGATTATGGGGCTTAACTTACTGTCTGGCGGGCACTGACGCATAGGTACTCCACGTCGGGTGGGAAGAAGATTAGTGCCACGTTGAACTATTTTGAGAGTTTGCCATATACGGTGAACTCGCAAATTGGGTATATCGATTACGATAGGTTGTAGGAAAATATTAGAGGTTCAGCTCCAGCTTCCAACTATAGCTCGATCTGCTCAGCTTTATCATCAGCTCAAGCCATGTTCCAGCTCAGCAATTCAGCATTTTATTTTGGCGCCATTTGTATAAAATCTTGCTAGCTGTAATTCTGTTAGTTGGATAGTGACAGTTGGCACCTATTGCCCTTTGTATTTATAAATAGGATTGATGTATTTCATTTCAATTTTTACGGTTTGATAATAAGAGAAAATATCTTCTCCATCTCTTATTTTTTCTAATATGGTATCAGAACATGCTCTTATGTTTCTTTCACTCTGATCAATGGCAACTGAAATTTCGAATCAGTCTATGCATATATCTACATCATCAGTTAGCAATTCAGCACCTGATGATGGATCGAATCCTTTCTTTCTTCACCATTCAGATAGCCTGGGTTTTGTACTGGTTTCACAGTAGCTTACAGGGGATAATTATGCCTCTTGGAGTCGATCCATAGTGATTGCGTTGTCTATGAAAAACAAATTAGGGTTCATCGATGGTTCTATTACAGCTCCTAATCCTACTGGTGATCTATTCGGTGCCTGGATTCATAACAACAATATGCCTGGATCCTTAATTCAGTTTCCAAAGAGATATCAGCTAGCATAATGTATTCTAAATCGGCTCATAATGTATTCAATTGAGGCGTGAATTGATGAATATAACCCAGGGAAAATCTTCTGTTAGTACCTATTTCACCAAACTGAAGACCTTCTGGTAAGAACTTAGCAGCTGTAGACCTTTGTGCTCTTGCGATAAATACGTTTGTGGAGGTAACAAAAGTCTTGCTAATCACTAGACAGAGTATGTGATGTCTTTTTGATGGGTTTACATGAGTCTTATGCACAAGTCAATTGCTATTAATGGATCTAATTCCTTCTATTAATAAAGTCTTTGCTCTTGTTGTGTAAGAGAAAAATCAGAGAAAGGTGAATACAAATATTGACACTTCTGGTATTAATAATTCAATGGCTTTTTATGTTAAGAATGAGGCTAAGAAGGTCGGTGCAGGGCAACTGAATAATAAGTTGCAGAAGAGAGAAAAGCATGTATGTACATTTTTTGGATATACAGGTCATGACATTAATAAATGTTACAAATTACATGGGTTCACTCATGGATATAAACCCAGGAAGAGAGTTGGAGAATCAAACAATCAGATGAACTTCAACAATCGAACTAATCAAGCCAATTGTGATGTAGTTGGTTCAGTTACTGAGGGATTTAACTATATGGATCAGTCTAAAAGAGATGTTGGGAATTTTATACAGACCTTGAACCAAACTCAATATCAACATCTGATGAGTATGCTAAACACTCATCTAACTACTGGCAAAAGCGAGACACATCAAGAAGAAAGTTCTGAATATATGACAAGTACTTGCTTCTCTGTTTCTTCCAATTCTATCATCAATTCACCCACAGTTTGGGTGATTGATTCTGGAGCTACAAGTCACATTTGTTCCAATTGTTATTTTTTTTTTGATAAATTGAGGAGCGTTGAGAATTCATTTGTCATATTGCCTAATCGTGATAAAGTTTCAGTTCATTTCATTGAAGATGTGAGATTATCACCTATACTTATTCTTGAAGATGTCTTATTCGTGCCACAGTTCAGATTTAACTTACTGTCAGTAAGTTCGTTAACAAGGAAATCTACATTAAGTATCACTTTTCTCACAAACACTTGTATGATGCAGGTTGTGCCAACGTTTAAGATGATTGGCAAGGGTGAAAGAGCTGGAGATCTATATGTCATTGATGCAAGATCTTTTAATTTCGTTCAGAATAAATTTGTTAGTACCAAGGGTTCTTGTAATTCTGTTTGTTCATTTCAGCATAAATCTATTATGCATTCTTTAATGTGTTGGCAAACAATGTGACAAGTCATGTTTGGCACCATAGACTTGGGCACTTATCTTTTAAGAAACTTGATCTGCTGAAAGGCCTTTTGAAATTTGATGAAAGAAGAAAAGATATTCCATGTCATATTTGTCCATTAACGAAGCAAATGAGACTTTCAGCGAAGCAAAGGAGACTTTCATTTGTGTCTTATAATCATTTATCATTTAATCCTTTTGATTTGGTTCACTGTGACATCTAGGGACCCTATAGTGTGGCTTCACATGCTGGTTACAAGCACTTCTTAACATTAGTTGATGACTATACCAGATTTACATGGGTTTATTTGATGAAACGGAAGTCTGATGTAACTATCATAATTCCCAGATTATTCACCCTCATTGAGACACAATTTAACAAGGTTATAAAGGGATTTAGATCTGACAATGCTAATGAGTTGAAGTTCACAGAATTATTCAATAAAAGGGGAGTAATTCATCAATACTCATGTGTTGAGAGGCCCGAGCAGAACTCTATTGTAGAAAGGAAGCACCAGCATCTATTAAATGTGGCTCGTGTCTTATGCTTCCAATCAAGAATTCCTATCCAATTTTGGGGAGAGTGCATCCTCACAGCTACTTATATCATCTTGAACTCCAGCTCCATTACTAAAAAACAAATCTTCATATCTCCGTTATTCAAAACTCTTGTTGACTATAATCATTTTAAAACCTTTTGGCAGCTTATGCTTTGCTTCTACCTTGACTTCACCCAAGAGCCAAAGCCTGTGTTTTTGTTGGTTATCCTCCTACCATGAAAGCATACAAAGTGTATGATATTGTCAACAAGACCTTTTTCATATCCAGAGATGTGTTTTTTCATGAACATATCTTTCCTTTTCAAATGATTTGATTGATCCATTTAGTGATGTTGTACTACCAAATACTTTTCCAAAATCATTTCAATATCATTCTCACACTTCTTCTATTCCTGCAGAACCTCAAACTAATCCTCCTTTTGATAATCTTTGTAATGATGTTTCTCAGATCATTTCTGATGATCATGAATGTCCTGATGTCAATACAAATTCCATTCCAGCCAATGGAACCAACATACCTCCCTTACATTCATCCAATCATGGAAGAGGTAACAGAACATGCAAAATTCCAGCCTATCTTCATGATTACCATTGTAATCTTCTTACCAATTCCTCTACTTCCCAAACTAATTCCATATATCCTTTATGTAAGTATTTGTCTTATAAAGCCTTTTCCACTTCACATAATTCTTTTTTATTCAACATTTCTTCTACCTTTGAACCTCAATTCTATCATCAAGCTGTCCAACATGAGCAATGGAGGAATGCCATGTCTGATGAGTTAGCAGCCATAGAAGCTAACCATACTTGGACTATAACAGGCTTACCAAGAGATAAACATTCTATTTTGTGTTGTTGGGTATATAAAGTTAAGTTCAAATCAGATGGGTATATAGAAAGGTATAAAGCCAGGTTGGTGGCTAAAGGCTATACCCAGCAGGAAGGACTAGACTTTCATGAAACATATGCACATGTTGCCAAGTTAGTGACTGTCAAAGTTCTGCTTGCTGTTGCTACCATTACGAAATGGCATTTAATTCAATTAGACGTTAATAATACATTCCTTAATGGGGATTTATTCGAAGAGATATACATTGACTTACCTTTGGGTCATCCTAAACGTCATAACAGTGGTCCTCAGGGGGAGAAGCTGGTGTGTAGGTTGTACAAATCTATATATGGCCTGAAGCAAGCCTCCTGACAGTGGTTTTCGAAATTTTCTCACACGCTTTAATTGCATGGTTTTCAACAGTCCAAATCGGACTATTCATTATTTACAAAAGGTTCTGGTGTTACATTCATAGCTTTACTTGTCTATGTTGATGATATAATCATCACTGGATCTGATGTCAAGACTATTGATTCCCTGAAGAAGTTATTACATCAACAGTTCAAGTTGAAAGACCTTGGTAATCTTAAATATTTTCTTGGATTGGAGATAGCTAAATCTCATAAGGGAATTTTTTTTCTCAAAGGCACTATGCCGTACAACTTCTTGAAGATACTGGTTTCTTGGCTTGTAAACTAGCAGCGTTACCAATGGATCCTAAGATAAAACTTAGTTCTTTTGATGGTGCTTTACTTGATGATGCTTCTATGTATTGACGGTTAGTTGGTCGATTACTTTACCTGACTATATCACAGCTGGATATTACATTTACTGTCCACAAATTGAGTCAATTTGTTTCACAGCCACGGCAGCCTCACCTAGATGCTGTACATCATCTATTAAGGTACATTAAGGCCACTCCAGGTCAAGGGTTGTTATTTGATGCTTCATCCTCTTTCTAGTTAAGGGCGTTTGCAGACGCTGATTGGGGGTCATGTTATGATATTAGAAAATCTATAATAGGTTTCTGCATTTTTCTAGGCAATTCATTAATCTCCTGGAAGTCTAAAAAGCAGACAACGATGTCGAGGTCTTCGGCTGAGGCGGAGTATCGTGCTTTGGCTTCTTCTACTTGTGAAATTGTGTGGATTCAGCAACTCCTTCTTGATTTGCAGGTTACCATTGACGCTCCAGCTATAATTTTTTGTGATAACCAAGCGGCAATTCACATTGCTAACAATCCAATCTTACATGAGAGAACGAAGCATATTGAAATTGATTGTCATGTCATTCGAGACAAAGTTAGTGATGGATTTATAAAGCTTTTACCGGTTCGATCTCAACACCAGCTCACTGATATCTTCACTAAACCTTTACCGTCTTCACTTCTTTTTCCTCTCATATCCAGGATGGCTATTCTCAATTTGCATAGTCCATCTTGAGGAGGAGTATTAGAGGTTCAGCTCCAGCTTCCAGCTGCAGCTTGATCAGCTCAAGCCATGTTCCAGCTCAGCAATTCAGCATTTTATTTTGGCGCCATTTGTATAAAATCTTGCTAGCTGTAATTCTGTTAGTTGGACAGTGACAGTTGGCACCTATTGCCCTTTGTATTTATAAATAGGATTGATGTATTTCATTTCAATTTTTACGGTTTGATAATAAGAGAAAATATCTTCTCCGTCTCTTCTTTTTTCTAATAGAAAAGGCTATGGATTTCACGCCAAAACTGATTATTTGTTGGGGGAGTGCTTATCCTAGAGATTGGGATTATAAGAGGTTCAGGGAAGTTGTAGATAAGTGTGGGGCTCTTTTGCTTTGTGACATGGCTCATATCAGTGGACTTGTTGCTGCTCAGGTATTTAGTTGTTTTCTTGAATGATTTACAATTATGTAGATTGTTTTCACTTTTCTTTTCTTTTTTTTCTGGGATAGTTGGTTTTATGATTTTTGACTTTAGAATACTCATTTCTATTTTTAATTCTGTACAACTGCTGTTGCCTTTTTGTTGTTGATAGATTCTTCTTGATTGTGTGATATTTAAGCTGCTGTGTAGAATTCAGAATCTAAGCATTATAAAATGTGCACTAGATCAAAGCCTACAATAATGTTAAACTTTGTTGAATCTGGATTCTAGTGTGTTGTTTAGATCTTTTGATGGGAATCCATAACTTTTAGGTGGCTGAAGCCCCTCTCGAGTATCTTATAGTATTGACAGTTTTGATTCAAGTAGATTTGTGGTAAACTATCTTTCTATAAAATAGGTGTTAAATATTGCATATAGATAGCATGTCATAAAGCCTGTTCTTCTGCAGAATTTTCTAACAATCAAGATTGTAATGTTAATGAGTTTAGGAAGCACCGGATCCTTTTGAGCATTGTGACATAGTTACGACTACCACTCACAAGAGCCTTAGGGGTCCTAGGGTTGGTATGATCTTCTACAGGAAGGGTCCGTCAGCCTGAGGATGCAGTTTATGACTGAGGACAAGATCAACTTTGCTGTTTTCCCGTCTCTGCAGGGTGGTCCTCACAACCCCCGGATTGGTGCTCTTGATGTGGCATCGCCTGGATTTAAGGCCTATGCTAAGCAAGATAGGGCCAATGCAATTGCCCTTGGCAATTATCTCATGAGCAAAGGATACAAGCTTGTCACTGGTGGAACTGAAAACCTCCTTGTTCTGTGGGATCTTCGCCCTCTTGGATTGACAGTTACTGGCATTTTGAATTTGATTACCTAGTATTTACAATTTACTGAGTGTTAATCTCCATTTTTTTCGAACATCTGATGTTTATGCAGGGAACAAGGTAGAGAAGCTTTGTGACCTATGCAACATTACTGTTAACAAAAATGCTGTGTTCAGTGACTGCAGTGCATTGGCTCCAGGAGGCGTTCGCATTGGTAAGAAATACAATGTGTATAGTCTATTGATTGCTTCATGCAGTGACTAGAAAATATATTTTTTTATAGATTTTTGAAGTCATAGTTGTATTAGTTTGCTGAAACAGTGGAAATATAACTCTTAAGATCCACTTGACATTCTTGGAAGTGGAAGTGGAAGTAGAATCAGTTAATCAACGATTTTCTTGTTTTGCTGCGTCATCAAATTCTGATCCTGATTTCTTGTGATATTTGATGAATAAAATGGTTGGATGAAGCGTGATTATTTCGAATTGAGCTATAGATGGCACTTTTATTGCCCAAAGAACTCACAGATGAAGCTCCCAGTCCCTTAATTTACTTTTTACATCTTTAACTAAATTGTTCTAATGCTTCATTATTAACTTTTTTCTAGATGATTGATGAATTTTCCTGTTGGTAGGTGCTCCTGCCATGACATCAAGGGGGTTGGTTGAGAAAGACTTCGAGCAGATTGCTGAACTCCTCCACAGGGCTGTGACCGTAACTTTGAATATCCAGAAGGAGCACGGTAAGCTTTTGAAGGACTTTAACAAAGGTCTGGTGAACAACAAAGATATCGAGGAACTCAAGGCTGATGTCGAGAAGTTTTCAGGCTCTTTTGACATGCCTGGCTTCCAGATGTCTGAGATGAAGTACAAGGACTAAGATGGTTCTCGCATCGAAGAGTTCATCACTACTAGTACTTTTCTGGTGATTTGTTGATCATAAATTTTTCCTCAAGTTCGTTGAACTTCCGCTTGGATGGGAAATTAATTTCCATATCTTTTGTTCTTTTACTGTGTTGAAATGGCTTTTCTTTTTTTCTTTTTTCTTTTTTTTCTCCTTTTGTTGTTTGAAAGTTATAGTTGGTCTCAATTTAATGAAAATTTGAATAAATATTCTACAATTTCATATCCTAGTCTTGATAAGTACGTTTTACATACTTATTTTACTGTCAAAACATGAGCAATTGTTGATTAATATGTTGGTATATATCTTAATTTTATGAAATTCATGTTTTGCAGGACAAGTGATGAATGTGGCGGAAATAATGAGAAATAACCAGAATGGAAGAAAGTGAAAGTTCAAGGACTAAAGTGCAAATACTCAAAAATTATGTCGGGACTCACGATGAAAGTTCGAGAGTGATAAGGGTCGATTGGAAGCAATTAGAAATCAAAAATGAATGGAATATTATCAAAATTTCCAATTCGCACAAGATATATTCCAAATTTTTAGCCAAAAATTGAGACCCATTTTTGGTATAGTAAAAGTCCGAATTGGAAAATATGTATTTCTAACAAAGTTGTAGATCTTCGAGTTACCTTTCCAACGCATCTTGAATCATCTAAATCAGATATCAGAAGAGAAAGTTATAACCAAATTACTGACTGCTGTGTAGTGACAAAAAATCGGCGCGCGAAATAAACTTTCCTTATTCGATTAAAACTCTTTTAAAAACCAATTTGGACGTGATTTTCATCTAATTTCCGACTCTTACAAATACTTAACAGTAGAATACTTATGGAGGAGGCCCCCATACACCATTCTTCTCCTCTTTGGCTCAAGAAGCTCATGAAGAATTAAAACCCTTAGTGAAGCTACGAAGGAACTCGATTGGAATTGGAGATTTCATATCTTTTATTCATTTAATTTGATCTTTTCATTGTCAAACAATGCTAAAATTTAGATTTTCATTCTCTTGAATTTATATTGAAATCGATTTAATATTTACAAGATTTTTCATAGATTCAGTCATACTTTTTCCATTATTCAATCAAACTATTTATTGAGTTTCAATTTTAATTATTTATTGTTGAGATTGGTTTAACAATTATTATATCCTTCATAGATCAAGTCATGCTTCTTCTATCGTTAGATTAAACTAGTTGTTGAATTTTAATCTCAATTTCACTTTATTTGCGGATTGATTACTGCCTTATACTTGATGTATATTGTCGATCTTTGATCTTGTTCCAATAAAATTGTGCGAATATGTCTTAATTCTAAATTCGAGGATTACATTTGTAAATTAAATTAATTTTCACGATATATCTTCCGATTAGAGTGTCGGGATAAAAGCCTCTAATTGTGTTATAAAAATGAATAATTGATATGATTGATCCAATCCAATTGAGGAAATTCCAACACTTCACCACTTCGAATTATTGATTTTAATTTCACGTTTCAATATTGAATTTTATTACACATTTGAGAGAACAATTCACCATTTTTTATCATTTAAATATTCTTCCATCTTCCTATGGATACTACATCCCAAAGCTGTGCTACAACTACCGCGTTATTCTTTGAGCGTAATCAAATTTTGGCGCGCCGTTGCCGGGGAGACGGTACAAAATACGCAAAGATCGACTACAAAAGGGTGACATCGTTCCTTTTATTTTATTTTTGATTAGTTTATTTTTCTTTATTGTATTTTTCCTATTTTCACTATATTTTCTTTTACTTTTTCTATGAGCAGGTATCAAGGAGAACGAGGACGATCTGCGGACAGACCCAACACAGAGTTTGAACATTTTTTAACCCTACTTTTAATTCTACATCTGTTAAAACTGACACTTCATCACACAACACCATGAATGATAGTGAGCATGATGCACCTTTTAGGACTTTACATGATTATTTTCACCCCACACGCACATCCATACCATCATGCATCATTTTTCCACCTAATATGCCACGTATGGACCTTAAACCGGGAATGATTCAACTTCTTCCCACTTTTCATGGACTTGAAAATAAAAACCCATACGTGCATATTAGGGAATTTGAGGAGGTGATTGCAACCTTCCACAATTAACATGGTACAGCAAATGCATTCAAACTTAAATTTTTCCCTTTTTCTGTTAAAGATAGAGCAAAAGGCTGGATGTACTCGCTGAGACCACGTTCGATTGGAACATAGGGTGAAATGACTTAAGTTTTTTTCTGCAAATATTTTCCTCATCATAAAACTAGTGCTCTGAAGAAACAAATTTCTTCAGAGCACCACAACACCAGGTACATGAGTGTTCTACTCTAGTTGAGATAAAGGGGGTTTATGAGGAACACTGCAACACCTTAGACACGTATAACAAGCCTTATGCTCCATTTTCTAATACCTATAATGAGGGGTGGTGGAATCATCCTAACTTTAGCTAGAAATCTGAAAACCAGCAACCTACTGAGCCACCTAGAGTCTTTAATACACCCTCATACCAACCCACGTCATCTAGAAATTCTTTACAAGATACCGTACATGCTTTCATGGAGGCACAGGAGAAGATAAATCAAGAATTCGAGGCTATGATTACCCAAATTATTGAGGATCATAAAGAAATCAAGAATCATATCTCCAAATTAACTAGTGCCTTAGCTGTAGAGGAACGTGGAAAATTTTCGCTCAACCTCAACCTAACCCTAAGGGACAATACATGGCACAAACCTCAGGATCTAATGTAAACAATCTTAGGGAGGTAAATGCCATAACCACTAGGTCAGGGAAAGTCATAAAACCAACCCCTAGATCTATGGAAACTGAGAAAGTATCTAGTGAACCTGAAATAGTAGCCTTAGGGAGGAAGTGATGAAAAATCCAGTTAGAGCACCTTTCCCACTAGCTCTTAAGTCCACCTCAAAATCTGCTAGTCAATATAGTGAAGTCTTAGAGCATCTAAAGTAGGTAAAAATCAATTTGCCCTTTTTGCATGTAATTTCACATATTCCTACGTATGTTAAAGTCCTTAAGGATTTATGCACTATCAAAAGGAAACACAATATCAAGAAAACTGCTTTCTTGACTTAGCAAGTGAGTGCAGTGATTGAACAAAGAGTCTCACCTAAGTATAAGGACCCTGGTTGTCCAACTGTGTCTTGTATCATTGGGAGTCATGAATTTGGACAAGTTCTTATAGATTTAGGGGCTAGTGTCAATCTCATGCCTTATCCTATTTACCTGTCATTAGGTTTGGGTGAGATGAAGCCTACATCTGTGGTTTTACAATTAGCTGATAGGTCCACTGTTAAATCTAGGGGAGTAGTCGAGGATGTCTTGATTCAAATTGATAAATTTTACTATCCAGTGGATTTCTTGGTGTTGGATATAAAAGATGATGTAAATGTTGACTCTAAAATTCCTATCATTCTTGGTAGACCTTTCCTTGCTACTGCTACTGCTCTGATTAATTGTAGGAATGGTCTTATGAAACTATCGTTTGGGAATATAACTCTAGAAGTCAACATTTTCCATATCACTAAGCAGTTAAAGGAGGATGACGAGTGTCATCAAACACACATGATTGATACACTCACTCAAGAGATTGCTGATAGTATGTTCATTGGACCAGTACAGGAAACTCTAGAACCGGATGGAGTAGACTTCATCATCAATAAACATCTTGAGATAGATGATCAAGAGTCGGGTAATAGTTCTTATTTTACATTGCCAGTTTCTAATGAGAGGACTTTACCTTTTGTCTTGCAAGTCCCTACTCCTGATTTTGAGCTTTCCTCTAGTTATCCCACGCATGTATTTGATGGAGGCGGAGGAACATCGCCGTGCTTATGTCCAAGGAGCTTAGTGCATTGTAAAGAAAATTGAAACCATACTTACTGGATGTAGGCTAGGGAGGAAACATTGGGTCGAGCCAAAGATAATAAACAAAGGCGCTGCTTGGGAGGCAACCCAAGGGGAGTTTGTTTTTTTTCTTCTGCCTTTTACTTTTGCATTTTTATTCTAGTTAATTTTGTCATTTTCTTTACTTTACCATTCCATTAAGTGCTTTCGACTCTTACATTTTAAGTTTATGTTGCTTCACTGCACTATTATGTGATATTTGTCATTCCTTTCATTTGTTTATCATGTTCATGCATTGAGGACAATGCAAAATTTAGTTGTAGGGAAGATTCTGTTGGTTTTTGTTGTGAATTTGCATAAATAATATCATGGAGTTTCAAAATTTTTGAGAATCATTGGGAAAGTATCAGCTGTGAATGATGAAATAGTGCATTATTAGATTAGTTTAGACCTGTTTATGTAAAACTTGACATTTTCTATGCACGTTACTTATGTTTGGCATATTGAGTTAGTGATGCGGTTCATTTTGTAGAGGATAGTAGAACTTAGTGATACGACCAAATAATCTCTAGTGTCATATTCCATAAATCCAATTATAGGTTAGTTTGGAGATAATTGAACGTTACAGGGAAACACTGAGATGAATAGAGATTCCATGCATGAAAACATTGTGTGGATTGTCTGAAACCTATTGAGATGAAAACGAGGTGAAAGTTTTAAGTTAGAGGCTAGTTTTAGAGATTGGATATCTAAAAAAAAACAGGGGCATTGCACTAATTTTTGAGTACATTGAAGCATCTTTTCGAGCCAATATAACTCGGATGATTAAGCCTGTGAGGGTGATTTAAAACCTGATGCCCTATGGTCATCTGACTTGAGAGTCATTGACCTAAAGCTCGCTACATGGGTTATACAGAAACCAAATGAGAAGATGCTAAAAAAAATTCTATTCAAATACATTGATTAAGCACCAGACATCCAGTTGACAAAACTTTACCTTTGATGAAAAGCAAGTAACTTAGTCTAATCTCAATGGTAGAAGCAATCAAAAATATAGGAGAATCTCGATTTGTTGAAGTGTGAACTTGTAAGAGTAAGGTCTATCCAAACTACGAGAGGGTAAGGAATAGAAATGAAAAGTTGAACCTAGGATGCACCCCGGGAAAAATGAGTGAAAATCATAAGTTTGGGGGTGTGTGAATCTCTCGAGCAAGGAAAGGATATATCGGACTACTTTGGGACAAGTGTTGAACCAATCACAAATCTTAAGATGTTGACATGGGTTTTCACACACACACGTCAGGTTATGCATATAACAGGTGGAAACTGATTTAATTTTTGCACTGTTGTAATTGTTCATTTATCTTATTACCAAATTTCAAATATGAGACACGACATATTGTTAAACCGTGTTGTTTGTAGAGTCAAGTTATATTGTTGTTGTTTGAGGACAAACAATAGTTCAAAATTGGGGGAGTTTGATAAGTACGTTTTACATACTTATTTTACTGTCAAAATATGAGCAATTGTTGATTAATATGTTGGAATATAGCTTAATTCTATGAAATTCATGTTTTGCAGGACAAGTGATAAATGTGGCGGAAATAATGAGAAATAAGTGGAAAATAACCAGAATGGAAGAAAGTGAAAGTTCAAGGACTAAAACGTAAATATTCAAAAATCATGTCGGGACTCACGATGAAGGTTCGAGAGTGTTAAGGGTCGATTGGAAGCAATTAGAAATCAAAAAAGAATGGAATATTATCAAAATCAATTTCCAATTTGCACAAAATATATTCCAGATTTTTAGCCGAAAATTGATACCCAT